>JAQHUG010000005.1:2842157-2870891 GCA_028555095.1 Dicrostonyx torquatus
TTGGAACACCAGAAAAGGTACCTTTTAAACCAGATAGACCCAGAATCTATTAATATGTAGATTCATTAGCTGAAATAGTTCTATAGTATGATAGGACACTCAACCTGTTCTATGTAAAACAGGCAGATTATTGTATAGGTTTAAGAGAAAATTGTTGTTTCTATACAAACCACTCAGGAATAATTAAAAATAATTGGGTGTACTCAGAAAAATTGCAAAAAAATAGGGAATACCTGAGATGAAATAAATAACTGGTCCCTATTCTTGTTTCCAGGTTCATCCTAGATAGTACCTCTGATGTCAGCCATGGCAGGGCCTTTGGCCCTCTGTAAGTGCTAATTACTGTTGACTCTAGCATCATTATCATTAATGCCGTAACTAGATGATAATTCCTGTCTAGGTACCATAAAGACTGCTGTTAGATCCTAATATAAACAAGTACTCATCAAAGAGTCAAGGATTTGACTCAGAATACAATTCAAGGGGTGGGGAATATGAGAGCTGAAGATATGTTTTAAATTTTAATTATTGTATCTAAGAGATCTAGAAAACAAAATGCCTCTAACCTGTAAGCCCCTTGTCCAAGGACAGATACTTCCTGAAATGTTGGAGTAAGATTCATTTATGTAAGATAACAAACCATATGTTTTCACTCTCCTAAAAAAGCTTTTTTTGACCCAACTGCATGTTTGATCACATGTAGGTGGTAGGTACATAGGCAGGAAATATGTCATGATGTATGCTTGCCCCTGATTGGATGTAGGTGGCAGATATGCAGGCAGGATATATGCCTGCCCTTGATTGAACTTGGTGAGAAATGCATAGTCTTTGGCTTTATCTTTATAAGCCTCTGTAAAATGTGACTCATGGCCATTTTTCAGGAACCCAGGACTGGACCTGGCCAGAGGTCTTTAAATAAAGTTTGCTTCAAATTTGGCTCAAAACTGTAGTAGTGGTCTTATTCCTATCCCATGAATTAACAGTTACTTTTCTATGACTGCAATAAAACACCGTGACCAAAAACAACTCAGGAAGAAAGGGGTTTATTTCATCTTATAACTTAACAAACAGCTCATCACAGAGGGGAGCCATAGTTAAGAATTCAAGGCAGGAACTAAAGCAGAGAGTCATGGAGGGGCGCTGCTTACTGGCTTCTTCCCCATTGCTATTTAGCCTGTATTCTTTTTTTGTTTGTTTGTTTGTTTGTTTTTTGCTTTTCCAAGACAGGATTTCTCTGTGGAATAGCCTTAACTGTCCTAGCTCTTGTAGACCAGGCTGGCCTCGAACTCACAGAGATCCACCTGCTCTGCCTCTCGAGTGCTGGGATTAAAGGCATGTGCCACCACTGCCTGGCTTAGCCTGTATTCTTATAAAACTCAGGACCATGTGCCCAGAAGTGACACAGCCCACAGTGAGCTGACTCCTCCCACAATGAACATTAAACAAGAAATTGCCCCATAGGTAACATGGTGGGAGCATTTTCTCAACTGAGGTTCCCTCTTCCAAAATGGCTCTAACTTGTTTCAAGTTGACAAAAAACAAACAAACAAATAAAACAACAACAACAATAAAATCAACTAACTGGGAAAGAAGGTAATATAGTCTATGTGAAATGAAGCATGAAGGGGGCTATTTTTCTCCCAACTACAAAAATTTCAAAAGTGCCACAAAGCAAAAACAATAAATGAATAAGCATTTGAATGGAGCCAAGTGATCAGGAGACATGTTTGGGAGTTTTCTCCTTTAGAAACTCCATTGATGCCTTAGATATCAATTAATTGTAAGATACAGAACCCAAGAATACTCTGTGTTCTGTGGGGTGTCATCAGCTTGATATGATGCTTTGCTAATTAAATGAGTAATCTGAATAAGTTGTAAATGCAAATGGCTCACTTGAACAGGTTAAGAGAGAACACTAGGGTTAAGCAACCTAGATTGTTTCTAAGTGAGTTTGACAGTAGCCTCTTTAAAGTATTTAAAGTATTTTTAAGCACATGTCTGGTGGATTGGATAGGTAAAAAAGAGTTAGAGACCAGTCAAAAATGATCCTTCAAAGTGGAGTCAGAAATAGAAGTTGATTCATGGTGCACAATGAGTCACAAAGCCTTTAACACAATCCAGGGTGTGTGTTGCATAGATACACCAGGCACGTGGGTGTACCAGGCAGAAAATTAACAAAACCACAGTAAACAAAGTTTCAAAATCCATTTACTTGATTTGATGGTTACTGGATTTAAATAAAAAAGATTCATCTTTTGTTGGAGGAGGAGCTGCTTGTTTGTTCCAGCTGCCCTGCCTAGCTTAGACCAAAATAATCACACAAAAACTGTATTAATTAAATCACTGATTGGCCCATTAGCTCTAGCTTCTTATTGGCTAACTTTTACATCTTAATTTAACCCATCTCCATTAATCTGTGTATCACCACGAGGTCATGGCCTACCAGCAAAGTTTCAGCATGTTTATCTCCAGCTGTGGATTTATGGCATCTCTCTCTGACTGGGCCCTTCTTCCACCCAGCATTCAGTTCTATCTTCCCTGCTTACCTAAGTTCTGCCCTGCTATAGGTCCAAAGCAGTTTCATTATTCATTAATGGTAATCACAGCACACAGAGGGGATTCCCACAACAATTTGTACATGTGAATGTTTTGCCTGCATGTATGTAAGCACACTGTGTGTATGAATGGTGTCTGCAGAACCCAGAAGAAGGTCTGGATCCCCTGGAACTGGAGATGTTTCTTAGCTGCCGTGTACCCACACGGAACTGGGAAATGAATGCGGGTCCTCTCCCAGAGCAGCCGTGATCTTAACCACTGAGCCATCACCCCAGCCCCTATAGGTTCTTTTATAGCTCACATATCATTGGCCCACAGCCGTGCCCATCTATTCCCTCACTGGCTTTTGCTTCTTTTACACTAGTAAGTCAGATAACTGGAATAGACACCTTGCAACTCATAAAGCCTAACAGATGCACCGTCTTACCTTTCTACAGGGAGAACTTCTCCAACCTGTTTTAGGAAAATGATTGCTTCTCTCCAATCCTCAATTTCCTCCTTAGAAAAATGGACAAGCAGAAACCTGGGGTTGCTACGCTGAGTTACAATGAGTATGCGTGGAGAAGAGTCCATATGGAGTGTGTTGGCCACCCTGGCACTCACAACTGCCATAGAGCCATGTCCTTGTGACAGCGTTTGGGAGACCCTGGGTGTCACAAGAGAGTCTTTCCTTTTGTTTTTCAGTCTTCATCAGGTCTTTGGCAACTTGCCCCAGCTGTGGAGAACCTGCTGAGACAGCCCTCTTCGGTGGTTCACACCGCCACTCTTCTCAGGTCCCCCTCACCTCTGGAACAGAATTTGAGACCTGAGCATCATGCAGGCGGCAACTTGGTGGGGAAGTCAGTGCAAGCCGCCGGGGGTCACAGCATTGGATGCTGGTTGAGTATCCTTGGTCTGAAATGCCTGGGGCCAGAAAGTTGAAACTGTGGGGTTTTCTGAATGCTGAAATATTATATGGATCTTGCCAATTAAATGTATTTAACATGAAACAATGAAACTTACAAAATTCAAAGCTTTTGAGTGTCATAATTTAGAACATTTTGAGACTTATTTTTATTTATGTGTGTGTCCCTGTGAGTATTGTGCCACGTGTGTACAGGGGCCAGAGGAAGGGAGAAGTTACTGGATCCCTGAAGCTAGAGTTGACAGGAGACTATGAATTCCCTGCTTGGAGCTGGGATCTGAACTCTGGTCCTGGGGAAGAGCAGTACACATGCTTAAATGTGGAGCCACTTCCCTAGTCCCTTTTCTCAGAACATTCTGGACTTCAGATCTTCAGTTAGGATAGCTCAGCCTCTTTCTAGGGGACTCAGAAACTTGTTACTTCAGGTTGTCATAAAGCCTGTCTTTGACAGGAAGGTTCCATTGATGGGACTGGTGATTACTCACATCTCCTTTAGATGTGTTCTTATCCCCCACCCCAGGTTCGCGAATGCCAGCTGTCAATAGCTCATACATGCACCTTTTCTGAAAATTGCCCTCAGATCAAGAAACATAGCACTGGCAAATCACTGGGCTTTAGTCTGCAGCTCATGGCCTATGAGGGGCCAGTCTTGTTTCAAAGGGGACAGACAGTGTGTTACTGTCCCATTCTGTGACTCACCATGAGAGCCAACATATTCCATGAGTTTGTCTATCGAATCCCCCAAACTTTAGACTACAGCCTGTTCTCTACTAGTTAAACTACCTAAGGTGGCGCATAGTTGTGTCTCTACGTGCTGAGCTGGAAAGCAATCAAATACTGTGGTCGCCTTTTTCCATTTTAGTTATTTCTGTCGTTAATGCATGTGGTGTAGATAATACACACTTAGCTTTTTTAAAAGCTTGTGACTAACTTGACAGTAGCAATCTTCTAAGCCAGTAGTCAGTGACGGGAAATAGCAACGAACCCAGGGGGATGAGAAGAAATACACACATTTGTTAAGCTTCTCCTTGTGTAATATTTGCTGGTGTTCTTACCTCAGGCCAAGGAGATTCCTGTGCCCAAGTTCAGAGCCAATGTAGAGAGAACTAGAGAAAGATGTGGATGTATACGGTTGATCCTCTGACCCCAGATGCCTATTTCTCCTTTCTGGGAAGGGAAACTGTCCACTTCTAAAATTCCCCAAATCTCATTCAAGCACAGCATTCAGGTTTAAAGCCCATAAATGAATGGCTCATCGCAGTCCAGGTATGGACAAGGTTGCCTGAACACAGCTTTTTGGATATAACCCTTCTTGACTCAGAGAGCTGTGATAGACTGACTCAGAGACCTTTGGTGGCCCAGTTGGGCACCTGTCGTTTGCCTCCTTACTCTGCAGCAAGGAACACAACATACTTAAGATCCAGCCTTGTCCTGGGGAGTAACCTGTTACTTCCGTGTGCTCTTGCCATGACCCTTTGGAGTTGAGGCTGGTTTCCTTTTCAATATGGAATACTTGCTGCTGAATGACTTTCTCTGCCTGCTTCCTAGCCACAGGACTCTGTAATTCTAAAAATTCTGAATATTCTTTATTTTTCACCTTTTTTGATCTCTTTCTCTCTCTCTCTCCTGCTAAAAGTCACTTAAACTTTTTGTGTTGGTTTGCTATAGCGGTGATTGCATGCCTAAAAGCTACATTGGTAATTCTTTTTGAGATGGTTTCTCTACTTTGGCATGTTGGAACACTGTGTAGTGACTTTGAAGGTTTTTTTTCTTTTTTTTGGCTAGCTGGAGGATCCAGGAGACACTACTGTGAAACTGTTCTAAGTCTTACCTAATCTGAGGGATTCATCAGTGTCGTGACAGACCCTCCTGTCTTCAGTACAGTCCAGTTCTACTGGACATTCTCAGTACATTACCCAGCCATCCAAGTAGGGGGATTTTATTCTTCCATTTCTCAGATGAGAAAACTAAGGCTTTGGAAGAGAGCCGAGAAATTCTTGAGGTCACTGAACAGAATATCTAGGCCAACTTAGCCCATTTAGCCATGGTCCTGTAGAACCAGGTTTCTGAGAAGCTTCCTGAAACCCAGCTGAACTGGGGAGATCATAGCTCAGACTCTCCTCTCTTTGGAGGGTGCAGGGCAGCAGGGTGGCCACTGTGGTAAGTGGAGCATGATCAAACACTCCTCCAGGAAGGATACCACCCTCTGATATATGTCCTGTGATCTATAATGTTTAGAACTGTGGATTACATGTTCACAGCCAAGTCTAAGCCATTTCAAAGCATTTACAATATCAATAGTAGTCTGCTTGAATGGAGACAGAGCTGAATCACTAAGCATTGGCTCAGGGCAAGCACGACCTGCTCTATGACACTCCAACAATGTGCTTGATGTTGAGTCAGGACCCTTTTTTCTGCCACTATAAACATTCACTTTGCCCATCCACAATCATTTAGGTAGTTGGCTTTGTGCTCCTGAGTCAGCCGCTCATATTTGGCTCAGAATATGATTTTTTGTATTCTTCAAAGTGTAGTTGCTATTCTAAACTGGCTCATCCAGTCACTTTTGCAGGAGAGGGCAACTGGTCAACTTCAACTTAATTTAATTCTGACACTATCTAGCAAGAGCAACAGATACAGTTGAGGGTATTAGCAACTAAATGAGACAGGCTCTAATTGAGGGAAAAAAAAACCAACATTAGTAGACCTTTACAGTAAGCTTTTCCTTCAGTTAAAACTTTTTAGGGAAATCAAGCATGCCCATATGCCTTGCTGTTCAGCATAGTTGTGAGACAATCTGAGCATGCCCAGAAGCGATCCTGTCCACCATCTTTAAGAGACAAGCTGAGCACGCCCAGAAGAGATCCTGTCCACCATCTTTATGAGACAAGCTGAGCATGCCCAGAAGAGATCCTGTCCACCATCCTTATGAGACAAACTGAGCATTCCCAGAAGCGATCCCAATCACTGTTTTACCCTTTCAACATTTACTCCATGATACTGAGATGAGCATTTCTAGAAGCATTTTTGTCATTTTTCTTTCTTGAATAATGACCTTAAACTGAGCACTCTCAGGAATGTATACCGTTTTATTTATAGTATATATTAGCTATAGGTACTTTATTGTTTTTCATTCTTTCTTCCCTCTTTTCCTCCCTCCCTCCCTGCATCTGTGGATTCTTAGGAAACACTTGGAGAGGTTGTAACCTAGGAAGCTGCTATCACTCTATGGGACTCAGGGGTTAACATAGGTCTCTTAAAGGTGGGTCAGATGTTCATTTTAAACAAGGAAACTACCTCTTCTTCGGAACAGTGTTTCTGCTCTATTTATCTGATTCAACCAGTCACTCTGTCAAGCTGATACAGTTTGTATACTCAATTGTTTGGTGGAGCTAGGACAATTCATTGACCCTGTTTAAATGCAGCAAATCCCCTTCGGGTATTCCTGTGAAAAATAAATCTTATTCTTCATCCTGTAAACTTCTTCCAATTTAAGATGATTTGGACCTCTTCCAGGAAAGGTAACACCTGACTGCAGAGACATAACAAGCAGTCATTACTGCTCTGGACCAGCATCCCTCTTAGAAATGCCAACGCTTGTTGACTCGGTGGACGCAAGAACTTGACAATCAGTTGCTGTCTGGGCCCTGAAATGAGCATTAAGTAGAGACTAGATTCATCCAGGTGAAATGAAAAGGATGACTTCTTGTCCAGCCCAATGGCTCGGGCAGGACTGCGTGACTCTTTGGGGGAGCTCGGGCCACTTTCCTAACCCTAAGCAAACCCTGCAACCAAGAATGCAGAATTATCTGGTTAGAGTAGGGCTGGACCACGTAACTCACCTCAGTGAGGGATAAGGAGGTTTTTATCACTCAAGGAGGCATGGTAGCTAAAGAGGAAGCTGTAGATTTTGGAAGGAAAATGGGCCGCTCTCACCAAGGACAGAACAGGCAAGATGACAGAACACTGTTCGGCCAGGAGGGCGTGGCTGTAGTCCTGCTGTAATATCGGCACCTTACTAAGCACTTTGTTGCATACAACCATGTCCCTTTTGCTAACACAGGAACATGGTAGCATCAGGCTAAACAAAGGGATTCTCTTGGATAACTCACAAGCCAGTATGGAATTTCTAAGAAGCCATCTTGGAAGCATAAAGGAACCCAAGTCATTGACTCCTAAGAACTAAGAGACGTGAGAATGATACCATTCCTGATGTGATTGTACCTGGAAATCCCCTACCTGGGAAGGATAGTGTGATCATTGACAGCAGAGAAAGGCCTGAGCTGAGAAGAAGCCAGACCTGAGGTCCTGAGTATAAGTCAGACCTGAGCTCTCGGGCCAGGTATACAAATCAACACCCCCTGAGCTTTGGCTGGTCAGTCCAGCTTCCTGGGCCTGCCTGAATATTTAAACCTCTGTCATGGCTGAAGCTGATCTCATTCTGTCATTATCTGCCTGGGGTGTTAACTGACTCCCGCAATGTTCCTTCGTGTTCACGTTTCCACACACAAAACACAAGCCTGCGGGTGTGCACGTGCCCCATATCTAACTCCTGTTCCATTTGTCACAAAGAGAGCCAGGTGATCTTAGCAAGGGATGGAATGAGCTCCACACACACAGGCTGGCCACTGGCGAGGAGACAGAAAGCCTCAGGGTGTGTCCTGTTAGCCTGAATGGTGGGTGAATGAAACCGACATTTCTCGAGTGTCTGTACAACCCAGACAGCAATTCACAAGCACACTTTACATGAAGTTGCTTCCTTGAGACCAACCACAGTCCACAGCATCTTCATTTGACAGATGGGAACACACAGTAGGAAATATCAAACCATTTGTCCCAGGCCACACGGTCTGTGAGGGACAGAGCCGGGGTCAAACAGGGTCTATGTTTCTAAATCCTGCACACTCAACACACCCCTTATGCCTTCCTGAAATGGCCTCCTGCTCCCACTCTTCTCCTCCCACTGGCTGCCTGCCAGGTAACCAGTGAGATGAATCATGCCTGTCAGCCTGTGGCCAGGGAATGATGTGATGGGTTGGACACAGGAGAGTGGTTGCGTCAGAATGGAGGCATCCTCTTCAAACTGGATTAATGCCTTGCAGTTTGTACTGTGCTGGATTTGAGAGATTACTGGAAGAAATGAACAAATCCAGGAGAAAAAGGACTGAGGGTTCAGACACGCAAAAACAAACATGAGAAGTTGCAGAGCAAGAACTGTAAACACAGCTTTCCCTAGGGCTCCTCGGCGGAAGCTCTGCTCCCAGCCAGTTCCCAGGACCACAGGCAGCTCTGACACCAGTGGGGTCACCAGGTTCCCGGCATCTGAAAATGTGTTTTAGGGAGTTTACCCAAAGTTTGCCCCCATGAGTCATTAACTGAAACCTAGTTAAAACATAATTTCCGAAGCAAAAACCAAACTGGAAACCAGAGGCGCGGGCGTACCTTCTTATCCTGGCAAACTTTGGCTAGATAGCTTCAGATGCATCCTCCCAAAGCTTCTCATTCAGTTTGAACAGTTAATCTAGCTTTCTCCACCTTATAGCTGATGTCACAGAGGCTTGAATCAGGCTAGACCCGGCCTTTGACTTATGGTCAAAACCCCACTGCTTCTTCAGCTATATCCTTCCAATGAAACATTGCCTCAAAGAGGATGAGGGAGGACTTAAAAGACTCCCACAATGCCTCCCTGAGTTTATATAAGCAGTCAGTAATTGTTGGGCTAGAGAAGACTCTTCAATGGACTGGACAACAAGTTGCACAGGGAACTCTTGATGGAGCTTGCCTGAGCAGTGAGCTGGGTTGCGGTGAGGCAATGAGTAGCCACTCATGGGTATGCCTCTAATAATCCCCATATGCTTCCTGACTCATCAAACTGACCCTGGGGTGGGGGGAGGAGGAAATAATCACTTTATTCCTTTGTCGGCTCCTTTTCTGAAATGAACCAGGTGTCTGTTCATTTGTCCCCAAGAAAAGCCACACAACATCTACCTCTGTCCCCAGTAGCATGAACAGGCTAAGTTCAAATGCAAAGGGACCCTGGTACTCAAGCCTGGCCTCGCTGACCAGTCCTAATGCCTTAGATACTCCTTCCACTTGGTGTTTCCCACTGGGCATGCAGTAGTCTCAGAGCAGAAACCTTGCTGCCAAGGGCATGCTCTGACCTTTCAGACCCAAGCACCACAGAGTCCTCTCTTCAAGGTCAAGATTACTAGTCCATATTATCTCCTGAGTTTCCTGACTGCCTTCAAAGCCACCACCCTTGATTGGTACCTCTCCTTGAAGGCTTTCCTTACTTCTGCCCAAGGTAGGTTAAGCATATTCTATACCAAAGCAATGGTTCACTTATTCTTTGATGTTCTGCCAGTTGCTACATATACAGTCCAGAGTGCTTAATACTTTATAAGCCACCTCTGTGGAAATGCCACTCTTCCCTAGAAATGGTCCCCAAACCCTGATTTGAGACGAGCAAAAGGAAACTTCAAATTTATCAAAAATTAGTAAAATCTAATTTGGACCGATAATATAATCCCTTTCCTGGCAATGGGAACACTGCTCCTAGGAATTGGGGAATGGGG
This sequence comes from Dicrostonyx torquatus, assembly GCA_028555095.1. Lineage (NCBI taxonomy): Eukaryota > Metazoa > Chordata > Mammalia > Rodentia > Cricetidae > Dicrostonyx > Dicrostonyx torquatus. The sequence goes on from JAQHUG010000005.1 coordinate 2,852,193, forward strand.
ATAGACGTGCTGATGGCAGCTATGTGAATAGCAACACTCTTGCAATGACTGAGAGCTACCTTGTCATGGCTCTCCATCATTTGTTCCATCCAAAGCCTTATCTCCCCACCCACACTCCCCATCCGTCTAACGTGTTTCCCCTTTAAGATAGATACAGTAGACTTTTGTAATTGGCAAATAAAATGGAAATAACGTCTTGCGTTTATTGTGTTCTTTATCTCCCACTTGGCTAAGCTCCTCGTATACTGCTGAATGTTGCCATAGACAAGGTGTCTGTCAGAGATGAGTGAATAGATGGTGGCCCAGTTTCTGTACTTCCCTTCCTCCTAGTCATCCAGATGCGTGTAAAGCCTTTTCTTCACGTATTTTCCCCCAAAGAATGTTATTTAGCAGCCACTGTGAGCTGAGATACTGTCAGAATAATGAAGAGCAGAGAGGGGCTGTGCTAGTTCTGCCTTTGTGCCTTTGAAACCCATTCAACTAGGCAGATAGAAATCAAGCACCATATATTACACAGACACATGAAAACCAAGGGAAATGATACTAAAAACAACCTACTTATCGAATGCCTACTGTATTCTGCACAAAGCTCTTTTATATGCTGTCTTATTAAAATCACACAGTAACCTTGAAGAAAGGAGTCATTATGCCTGCTTTGCAGAGAGGACACATGATATTGAAAGATGACTTAACTCCATGTCACTCTGGGAGTAGGTGATGGAACCAACATAGGGGGTTCTCTGTGGGGTTCAACTTGTATTCACAGTACCAAGATACTTTAGCAGGAAAAGTAGCTGTGGGATCAGTCAATGTGTCTAAGAACGGCATTAGATCCATATCTCTCACTCTGCACAAATCTAGCCAGAATAGATCAAAGCCTTGAAACACAGACATGCACAAACCACTGGAGGGAAATACCCCCATCCCCAAATTAACAAATATTATTTTAAAAATTCACATAAAAAATGATCAGCAGAGTGAGTAGACAGCCTACAGAGTGGGAGAAAACCTTTGGCAGCTACTTCAGTCCGGGGCTCAACCTCTAGACTCTATAAAGAACTGCAGACATTAACAGCAATAGAGCAAAAGTGCCAACCAGGAAGTGAGTCAATGAAATGAGCAAGCAGTTTCCAAAGGAGGAAATGAAAATGGCCAATAAATAATCTGTTTAAAGTTTCCAACGTCCATAGTCAAGAAGGAACACGAATTACAGCTGCTCTGAGATTCCATCTCACCCCAGTCGGCGTGGCTATCCTCAAGAAAGCAAAGCGTGACAGACGCTGGCTCGGGTGTGGGCAAAGACCTCTTCCTTATTCATTGCCGGGGAAATATAAACTATCGCAGCCCTTGCTGAGGGATCCCTGCAGGAACCGCAGCCTGCAAGAAAACAAACTGGGAAGACGTGAGAGCGAAAACTCGGTGCATCTGGACTTGATCAGTCAGACAGGAACAAAACTTCGAGAGAGTCGGAGTCCATGGGTTTAGTTCTCTTAGATGATTACACACAGTCAAACTCTGGTGGGAGAGTCTCTAAGCGACAGCTCTCATAACAAAGCTTCAGGGATGGCTACATCAAAATTCCCTCGCAAAGTAGCAAGCACCTGGGACCTTTACAATAAGAATGAGTTCTATTGGCTGACAAACAGAACTTGGGGTTAGGGCTTAGAGGAAGGATTTGCAATAAGCATAAGGATAGATTCTATTGATGGAGAATACAAAGTACATGGGGCCTCTTCCATAAGGATGGTTCTATTCGCTGAGAGACAAAGCCCAGGATTTCAGGGATACTCCTTGGAGGCTGGCTCCTGATAGAGTAGCAAAGGACCACAAGGCAGATTTGAACACATTCGCTCCAGCTTCCCTAGTGGACAGAGGTCACTCTTCCTTCCGCAGGCCCATGTGCTTCACAATCCTGGTTTCTGCAATGCAAGCTATGCTTCCCACAAGCCTCTATGGGAGTTATCATCAAGGTTTCCCTAGAAACTAGAGCTGGATCTAAGCAGAGGAGCCAGCAGCTACCATGCTCCTGGCTCCACCCACAGGACTGTGTACCCTACAGCGGAGGCCCTTGCACTTCCATTCTTACTGTGCCACTGTCTGCTACAGCAAGGGAATAGAACCAGTCTAGATGGCTGTCAATAGATGGACAGAAAGCGAAAATATGGCACATATATGCAAGGGGATTTTATCCAACTTGAAAGGAAGAGGAAAGAAGCGGAAAAGTGGATGGACCTGAAATCATTATTTGAAGTAACTAACTTGTTGGTCTCAGATGCTGCATGTTTTGCCTTGTATCTGGTCCATATCTCATGTGGATCCTATGCTCAGATGCTCTCATATATGAAGATATATGGAGCAAGTGTGGGTGTAAGTCATAAAACTAGACAAAGGGAGGAAAGGTGTTGAGGGAGGCAGAGGAAGTTTAACACGTGTGTCACGAAAGTAGAAAATGGTGGGAGTGGAAGAAGAGAGGGCTCAGAGACAGGGAGAGAAGGGGGTGTGTCGTTCTACATAAATCATGCCTCGATAAAATTGAAAGAGCATAGAAAGAAAAAAATGAAAATATTGTCTGCTGAAGATTTTAATAATATTGAAGATGCACCATTGAATGTTTTATTCTTTGTATTCAAATTATGGAATGTACATGCATTTAAAGCTTTATCACAATGAAAGTCAGCTGTTGACACTACCAGGAAGACGAAACTGATGCGTGGTAAGGAACTGAAGGACAAAAGTTGTGGGCCCACAGCATGTCTGACTGACGTGCATTCTTCCCAAGCTCAGCCTCTGGGCACCATGTGGAACAAGAATTGAGGTACCGTTCCCACCGTGGGCAACTTCCTCCTCCTACAGCATGTGTACAAACAGAGCTGTGGTGAATCCCTGCTTTTCTCCAGGAAGCCTGGAATCTATGTGTGCAGAGCATGGAGACGGCCAAGTTTCCCCGGTACACAAAGCACGAGGGCTTATTGCTGGGAAAATTAGACTCCACAGGAAAGGATGCTTAGATGCTCACGCTTTCTCCTGAGCTGCTCCGGTTACCTGCCCAGCAGATGCATCTTTTTGTGGGAAGAACTCACAATAAAGAGTGGGAGACAAGGATTCTGTATGTTATCCTGGCGGCTTCCCACCTGAAGCACAGCCTCTGAGAACCTGCCACAGGTGGGACCAATCCAACTTCTTTCAACAAGATGCTTGGGGCTGTTTTACTGAGAGAAGCAGGGAAGAATTAAGGTGCAATGAGAGTTTAAGCAAACTCAGTGGTTAGAGCTGGGACAGCCATGGAAGAAAGAGACAGGAATCGGGATGTGAAAACATGGAGTCTTGGGGACCAGCAGAAGTGGTTCTCAGCACAGAGGGAACTGGGGTTGCTGGGTGGAGTTCCCACGGGTATGGAGAGGCTGGCAGCAGCAGCTCGGTCTGTTCCTCTTCACTGGCACCTATTTGCAGATGTCACTCTGGAGGAGACCTTAGCCAAGGGACAGAGAAGTGACGGGTAAGCGGGTAAGACAGGGCAAAGAGAATCACAACCCCCCCTGAGAGTTTTCAAAGCTAAAAACGTTTTACTTTTTGGTGTAGAATATAGGTACTTGGGCTGTTTTCGGTGTAAGGAAGAAACCATCTCAACGACTTGAGTTAACTCAAACTTTCTTGAGCACAGACTTTAGGCAGGTGGGTGGGTGGGTGTGGAGGAGGAGAAAGCAGGAAGACAAAGGGATGTGAGGGGGGCAAGCTCTTGAGAACCTGTTGGCAGAACGCTCAAGAGACTTTGCAGCTAAGGAACCATATTGTATTAATCTGTTCTCTAATTGCTTGGCAACAAACACCACCCACCTGCCTCGTGAAGGGCAGGACAAGACTGTTCCGAAATCTGCTCAGAAAAAAATGCCAGTCACCTCAGAGAGATGGAAGAGTTTTATCACAATTAAAAGGACATAAATGAGGGGTCATGCTGCTGACAGCAAGGCTGGGGAGCTAAGGGCAAGGCTGTGACCAATGCGGGGTTTGCAGGCTGACTGCTCAGGGCCGAGCACGGATGACTGAGGTGCCTGACACCCCAGTGCTGAAGGTGCCAATAGGAAAAATACTGACAGCCTTGGATGAGAATGGGGGCCAAAGGGCCACAGCCTTTCAAACATGAGTTAGACCTGGCAGGATATCTAAATGTCATATGTGACTCTATGTGTAAGTATGCCGAAATAATGAGGTTTGGAGGTTTTTATTTTATTTATTTAGTTTGTTTGTTTTCAATAGAATAAAGGGACTGAAGTGATGGCTAAGTGCTTAAGAACACTTGCTGCCTTTGCAGAAGACCCTGGTTTGGTTCCCAGCAGCCACATGGCAGCTCACCAACTGTCTGTAACTCCAGTTCCAGGGTATCTGACACCCTCTCTGGACTCTCTAGGTTCTGCATGTATGCAGTGCATGTACATATATGCAGGCAAAACATCCACATGAATAAAATGAAATCTTTTCTTAATTAAAATAAAGTAACCAGCTGTTCTCTGTGTCCTAAGCACAGGCTGATAAAATTGAGATGTGTAAAATGGGTTTGGTTGTGGAATTGAAACAATCTCAGATCTTCCATTTCTTTTCCCATCTGTCTGTCAATGGAAATTCACTTACTCTCTCAAGCCTTGGCTTCCTTGTCTTTATAATAAGGATAGTTAATTACACCTACCTCTCCCAATAGACATGAAGAACAGTGTATCTGTGTGAGACTTTGAAGGTCTCATTTGCCTCAGTCTATGTAGGCTTACTGTAACAAAACAGGAAGCCAAATAAGTTATGAAGAAGAGAGATTTCTGTTGGCTCCTGGTCCCAATGTGCTAGAGTATGGCACTTGCTCCTGACTGGCTAAGGCTGAGGCCTCCCTGCTGCATGGAAGCATCATGGAAGGGTAGGAGAGACAGCAGGCACAAGGAAGAAGTCAAACATGTAATCCTGCTGTATCAGCATCAGCTCTCAATGTATCTAATCAAATAACTCCTTAGAAGAGAGCTTTAATGATGATTGTGGAACGTCCATGATCACTGTTTGCTGGTCTCCAATTTTGAATGCTTCCCCCCTCTAAACACTATTATATTGTCATATTAGGACCAAGTTTTCACCTCCTGAGCCATAATGGTGGATATCATCCACATCCTCACCACAGAGGGTTCAGGAAGTACAGCCATAGAGACAAGGCCTGGAGAACATTCCAAAAGTTCCCCAGTCCACCAACATGTTTAAATCACTCTACTTCCCCACAAACTACACATTTATTTCCACTAATCCCCAAGTAGCTTGCCCTGGCCTGTCTTTGCTGATAGCACAGGGGACCCAGTGGCTCTCAGAAACCCAACCAGCACCTCAGACACTCTGGTCAACCATCCTAACTGGAGTGTGACTATCCTCTGCCACAGTTACTTTCAGTGTCCCTCTCCTTACTTCAAATGTGGTAGATTGGGGGTGTCAAACAGGGTGAGTGGGTGATAACATGAACACTGATATCAAATGAACCTGATTTTAGTCCCAGGTTTTGCTATCTCAGGGTGATTGACAGGGTGTGAATATGAAATGCTTGTCGCAGGGTGATTTGAGCACGTGTTCCCCTCTGGTACCACTGTTTGGTGAGGCTGTGGAGCCACAAGGAGGACCAGCTGGCAGGAGACTCTGGAGCCACGAGGAGGACCGGCTGGCAGGAGGCTGTGGAGGCACGAGGAGGACTGGCTGGCAGGAGGCTGTGGAGCTACGAGGAGGACTGGCTGGCATGCCGAAGGAGATCAGAAAGTTATTGGGTCTTTTGCATTTATTTTCCTAGGTAAAAGTTCTCAGAACCTGGCCCGGAGAACAAAATCAACTTAAACTACAACACACGACTCAAAGTTTAGTAAGATTGTTTCTGGTTGCTGCTGTCACATATGGCCAAGTATTTTATTCTATTACACATCAGTAAAAATCCTATGCTTTCCTGTGTCCAATGGCTGGGGAGGTTCAGGACAGAAGCCGAATGAAGTACATCTTCTGTCACTCACAAAGCTTTCTCTGAACCCCGGATCCAGGCCACACTTAGAACCACTACACACATGAGTGTGTGTGTGTGTGTGTGTGTGTGTGTGTGTGTGTTAAGTAGCCAGGCATTTTTTACTCAGATGTGTGGATTAAGGAGCATAGGAAGTTTCTTCCTGCAGGGAGGGTTCTGTTCTCCCTCTGTACTGCATACTGAGCCCACGCCCTCACACGTGCTAGGCAGGGCTCACTGAAATGCTTCTGGTAGGTTCTTCTTGTGTGCTGAGAAAGCGTGGCTTGGAAACAAGTTTGTTTCCTTGGAGAAACTAGCAGCTGGGTAAGCGAGAAGGAAATCTCTTTGGCATCAGAGATATAGCTGCCTGAGGTTTAGAAAAAGGTGCCAGAACAAAGGGGCAGTTAATATCTTTTTAGATTTGGTTATTTTATGCTATGTGTAAGAGTGCTTTGCCTGTATACATGTGTGCCACATGTATACCCAGTGCACAGGGAGGCCAGAAGAGGGCATGAGATCCTCCAGAACCAGATTTACAGGTGATTTTGGGTTGCCACATGGGTGCTGGAAGTCAAAATCAGGTCTACTAGAAGAGTAGCCATGCTCTTAAGTGTTGAGTCATTTCTTAAATGGTGACTCTTGATCACCAATTTAATCAGCGGTTAAATTCTGGTGTGTCTATGGATGACTCTTCTAGACGTGTTAGATCAGGAAGACCCTGATCTTCACAAAGGGTACATGAGCTCCCTGGCAGAGTGTCAGCATGACATCAACATGAGAAGGTGGGAAGAAGCAGGAGGTGAAGGACAACTTGGAGGAAGTAGGTCAGCGGGCGTTCCCTTGGAGACTGTGTCTCATCTCCTCTGGGCCCCTTCTGTGGGCTTGCTGGCCATGAGGGTATGAACTGCTCTCCTTCCCTCACCATGACTGACTGGCACCTTTGAAATCATGAGCCCACCCAGCCTATGTTTCTCTCAGTTCTTCCTGGCTGTGTTTGAGCACAGTGATACAAAGGCAGACACTACACTTGGGTTATTTGAGAAATGTTTGTCCAAGACTGTGGGGCCAGCTTGGTCTGCTGCCCAACAAGGCTGATGCTTGCTGTTTCTGCTCCTCTCCTTTGCTTCCTCAGCAGCTGAAGCCCTTCCTTCAACCTATCCTAAGGCCCAAACCAAATATCAGCAAATAATGAATGGAAAAAATTGATTTCCAATTTTAAAAAGAAAGAAGAGAGGAGAAAATGATAGTCTTTAGCCCACCCTAGCATGTGTTTGGTTGCTTGGTTCCCCTTTTGTGGAACTGTTTGGGAAGATTAGAAGGCTACAACTGTTTATTGGATATATCTGTATATACTAATGTACTAACCCATACCTTCCACAAAAAAGAAAATGTTTTTGAAATCTACCACAGCCAGTGGAAAATCATCAGACTTTTCCCAGCAGTAGATGGCCAGCACGAAACCAACTCGATGGCATTTGGAGGTTTTTTTTGTCTCTTAATGCTTTGTATAGGGCTTTCGTTTTGCATTATTTTGACATTCCAGGTCACTTCCATTCATGTCATGGTTTCTGGTTCTGTGTTTTCATGGTGTTTCTCTCTGTGTGTGAACCGGATGTCTCTGTTTCTATATGTGTTTCTGGTACTTTTTCTTTGGCTCTTTTTCTTCTGTTTGGTTTATTTCATCTAATTTTATTTTATTACTATTAATTTAGATGCCTATTTATATTCTAATGAGAGAAAGAAAGGGTATAGATTTAAGTGGGCAGGGAAGTAGGGAGGATGTGGGAGAAGTTGGCGGAAGAGAAACTGTAATTAGGAAATAATGTATGAAAAAAACTATTTTCAATTTAAAAAAAGGAAAGAAAAGAAGTGAAAGTTAACTGTCTTTAGTTCACCCTCGCCTGTGTTTGACTGCTTGGTCTCCAGTTGTGTACTTAGGGAAGGATTAGGAGGATCTAACTGTTTGTTGGAGAAGGTGTTTTCACTGGGGTTAGGTTCTGAGGTTTCAAAAGCCCATGCCATTCCCAGTCAAGGGTGCACTCCCTCCCCAGCCTTATGCTTGTAGATAAGATGCAAGCTCTCAGCTATTGTTCTAGCACCATGCCTGCCTGCCTGCTGCCGTATTCCTCACTGTGATGATCATGGACTGTAACTTTCTGGAACTGTGAGCCCAAATTAAACATTGTCTTTTATAGGTTGCCTTGGTCATGGTGTTTTGTTGCAATAGAAAAGTAACTAAGACAGACCAAAGCAACAGATCGTCTACCTGTGCTCATCCCCAACACGTGTTGTTCCAGAGTCACAAACAGAGAATGGACTTTGGGTGGAGGAAACTAGGAAGAACCCCAGGGGTTACCTGTAGGGCATCCACGTGGGTTACATAATCCAGGTCATGGGAAAGCTCTCTTGATCTCAAATTTTGTTGACTGTGAAGTGCTGAACTCACCTCAGTTTTCTGAATCACGTTGTATCTTCAAAACTCTGATACAAACATGAGAAAACTCTCAAGAATTCTTACATCAAAAGGGACATTTTGAGTTGAAGCTGATAGCATTATTGTCCAATAATTGCTTTAAGCACATACCCTAACACAATATATGAGTAGGTGACTCCAGGGTCAGTTCTGGGAACTGTGATAAGGACGTATTGGATCTTTCCCTCCAGACTGTTGTTGACTTATTACATTGTGTCCACATGATAGCTGCTGCTATACCAGGCAAAACATCCTCATCTCACAGATCTAAGTAGGTAGGAGGGAGATGGAACAAAAGGGGGTTTTTCTTGGGAGGTTTATATTTGATTTTTGTTTAATTAAAACCAAAGTAATTTAACTACAAGGCCATTTTCTTAATCCCTGCAATACAGGAGTTGTGTGAGATTTAACTGAATTGGGATACAATAGGTATGTGATAAGGCTTCCACAAATAATAACCCTTTTGGGGGGAAGAAAGCATGACAACACCCTTGACTGAAGGATACCATGGTCTTGGTGAGATCATGCAGGGGCAACTCCCCTTTCTGTACCTCAGTTTCCTCAAAGGGACAACTGTACATGGTAAACACCCTAAAAAGCACATCCTGTTCCCATAGTGACTAAGTAAGCACATTCAGACCCATCTACAAAGCAGTTGGCATGCTCGGTCTGGGTTTCTACAGTGTTGCTTTTAGGGATTGTGTTTAATAAGGATTTCAGAGATGCCAGGGAACGCCAGCGATGACAGTCACCTAGCCTGGCCACGTTAGAGTCCAGGAGGCTTTAACTAACTAGGCAACCCGATACCTCCTTAGAAAATGGGCACTTGCTGATCAAACAGGTGAGTATTCATCAGCAAGAGAAATGCTGCTTTATTTAGGCCGTTTGATGTCTTTGCTGCTGAAGAACCTGCTTCTTTGCAGTGGGTTAGCACAGAATAATTATTTCGTAGATTTGACATGGATAATTAGAATGGGAGAGGCACACACGTCTGAAGCCTGGATCCTCAGCTGCAATTATCTGTGGTATTAATTAAATCTTAATTTTGACTATTTAGTGTTCAGAACAAGAGGTCTTTGTTTAGACGATGTTCCTTTCTCTAAATGACAATGAATGTACATTTGACCGTCTTCTCTAGGCTTGTCTTGTGACCAGCCCTGTGCCAGGCATGAGGGACACGAAATGAGAATGCCTGCACTTGACTTAAGATGTGCCAAGTCCAGTGGAGAACAGATGTGAACTTACCGTGAACTTGCCAGAAGCAGAAGTGTGAGCTTGGGGAGGCTGTGATTAAGTGCCCTGCTCAGAGCTGGGAGTGGGTTGGGGTCAAAAGGCACCGCCAGAGGAGCAGGTGTGTGAGCTGGGAAGGGATTTCAGAGGGGAGGAGCTGGCACAGGCAAAGGATGTCATTTAAGGACCCAGATTAAACCAGTTTTCCCTGCGTGTACTGGGAACTAAGGCTAGGCAGTGGTTCCAGATAGAAACTTGCTTTACCAGGACTCTGCTCTCTCCCGAGGGTGTCTTTATTTCTGCCTGGCCTCATACCCTCTCCTTCTTCCCCTTCTCTTTACCACTCTTTTTCTATTTTTCCTCACTTTCCTGCCATCTCTCCCTCCCTCCTTCCTCCTCACTTCTTGGGAACTTCGTTTGACTAGGTTACAGAAGCATTTTTATTAAAATGTTCAGTTAGCAGAGAAAGTAATAGATTTCATTGTTACAATTTCATACACATATATATTGTATTATAGGTATTAATTGTGTTTGTCATTATCTTGCACTTGGTTCTTATTAAGCCTCAACAATGCCCCCATACCTTTTGCTGGTTATTTTGACACACTATGTTAGCACCTACCTTTACAGAAGGAGATAATATGGTTATAGAAAAGGGGCTCAAAATCTGGGTCTGTTGCTAACACAGTGGGTGATGGGTACAGTCAGCAATACCCTGTGATATGGTTTATCACCAAAGGATTGTATGTTGGTAACTTGACCCCAGTAGAACAGTCTTGGGGTGCTTGGTTCTAAGAAATGTTAGATGTTAAGAATTAAGGGTTTGTAGCAAGACTGAGCTCCCCTCTAGTGGGTCTGGATTGGTTAATGTCGGCTATTACACAGTGAGATTGGCTTCCTCAGTTCACTCTTCTGCTTGCCTGCTCACCATGTGAGCTTCTCATGCCCTTCTGTGGCGATGCTATGCCATGGTATTATTCTATGGTGTCTTTACCGCAAACCACCTGGATAGGACCATGCCATCTCAAGCTCCTAAGCAGTTATCCATATAAACCTTTTCATCTCGTAAAGAACCCAGATGTGGGCATCTTGCTCTAACCACACAAAATGGATGAAGACACTACTATGTCTACTTCCATTACCTCACTTATGAAGGGAGCATGGGGGTCAGAGAATCACTGAGGGTCCTCAGAATGAGAAATGTTAGGTTCCAAACTTTGCAATTTGCATGTAGGAAAATTTTTCACCAGACACAAGGTGACCAGATCCCTAATGGCTAGCAGCAGTTCCCATCATATATGGAGCAAGCAGCTCAGCTCCACAGAGTTCCCCAAAGCTAGAACAAATTCTGCACAGCACACTGATGAGCTGGGTAGGCTTTCTCAGGTTCCAGAGAGGAAACGGGGCTCTTTATGCACCCCTCCTGCTCACATTGCAACAGCTGGGAGTAAGCCCAGTATTATTTGGATAATTCAGAAAACGAAAGTTAATTCCTTGGGCTTAAACCAAATCTGTGCCTCTTTTAGCATTTGGTAGAAAAATGACTTTCAGATCCTAAGCAGACAAGGCAAAAATTCTCACAAACTTCGCATAAGTCATTTCAAAATGAAAAACTGTCAGGTATCCTCAGAAAAACACCAATGACACCCAATGAGCACCCTGAGGCCCATTAGTGCATTCCCTAAAATCCATAGTATTGCATCTTTCTTTATTTTATAGTCAAGAACAGACGGCGGGGAAGACAGCTCAGCCAGGAAAAGCAATTGCCGAGCAAGCCTGTTGACCTGAGTCAGGAGAACAGGAAACCATGGAACAAGTCACACACGGTGATGCACATCTGTAATCCCAGCATTCACGCACCAGGATGGCAGATGGAAAGGGCTGAATCCCTTAATCATGGACCTGTGAGTCTGGTGTATGCTAAGTGGCAGTAACAAGAGATTCAACCTCAGAGTGGAAGCTGGCAAGGGCCAACACCTGAAGATGTCCCCTAACGTCCACAGGCATGCAGCAGCGTGTGTGCATTCTCATGCCCAAATGCGCGCGCGCGCGCGCACACACACACACACACACACACACACACAAAATCATATGCAAAATAGAGACAAACAGACAAAATGTAAGGAAGCAGAGAAAAAGATGCTGCTTGGTATAATGCTTCCTTCGACTATGATTAGGAAGGGAAAGGTTTTCCTGTGTCTGCCTGCCTTCACAGCGGGCAGGAAATGGGGACCCTGACAGCAACCTCAGCTAAGGTACACAGTCTCCTCCAGTGCTCGCTCTGTACAGGTATCCAGGGCTGGGAGACAGGTGCTACTCTGCCCTATTCAGAAGCCCAGATCTTCTCTCTTCCCATCCACTGCTGGAGATCGAGCCAAGGCAGAAAACTGAGCAAGAACAGGAATAGAGCAGGGGAAAACCCCACTCCGGGGTGGCTTTGGCATGAGTCTAGATCTCTATGCCTTTCTTGAAATAGTCAAGGCATTCTTAGAAATTAAATGAAACTCCATTTCAGTGACTAGGTTGGTTCCTGTTTGCTCGTTCACCAAGTTGGCAGCCATGAGTTAAAAACACTGAAAAAAAAATAACTCAGGGTGTTTTTGAGCTTTGGAATCCTACCTGGACCTACCTGGACAATAGAATAAAAGGCCCTGAATAAATACAACCCAAGTGGGATCTTGCTTGGGCCTGTTCTTGAGCCTTTGTCAAATCCTAAATGGTCCAGAATCTCCATTTCTTCTGTAAAACGACAACCACAAGAGCATGAGAAGCAGAGAAATGGAGACATTGGAACTGTGTGGAGAGAAAGCAGGAGTCACTGGGAGAAGGATCAAATAGTCAGTGTGTGTTTTATCGACTAGAACCCTGAGAGAGTCTGTAACCAAGACCATAAAGGTCCCTTTCCTCCCTACTCTTGCCCCTCATTATTTTCTTCCCTCCCTGCCTCCCTCCATCCCTCTATGTCTTCCTCCTTACATCCCTCCTTTTCTCCAGATTTGCTTTCTTCTCTGCTGCCCCCCACCATGAGAACCTCCTTTTTTCTTCTTGTTTGCGCTCTGTGAAGTAGTGGATGGAGTCCCCTCGCCCCTGTGACCAGGACAGACGATCTCCGTGTTTTATTGTGCATTTTTCCTTTATGGTTGCTTCTTTCAGCTTCTTTGAAATGCTGTTGTTAGGATCAGAAAGTCACGTGAGATGCCAGGTTAATAATGAAGGTATTCCCTGGAGTTTTAGATCTCACTCTTTCGAACATAGGAAGTGTTGTGTGGCATGTGTGTTTTCAGCTGACCTGGGACAGGGTAGGAAAAATGCTCTGATGACTGATGACATCTGTCTAGAGAGCTGCATCCACATAACTGGGTCAGGAAATGAGAGTCTAGCTTCTGGAGCGGTTGGCAGGCTTTTATCTGCAGTGTCGGGACTGGACCAGGGCCTGTGCGTACCAACCAAGTATTTCACCATTGACCTGCATCCCCAGAAAAAAAATTGATAGAAATATCCAAAGATATGAGTTCTACCAAGGCAGAAGAAGAGAACCTATTCTCATAAATTGTCCTCTGACCTAGACAGATAGAAAGACAGACAGACACACACACACACTGACATAGATACCCACAGGGATGTATACACATGTACAATATAATAAAAATGTGTGTGTACATATATACATATTTATTGGGCTTTATATTGTTCTTTGAAAAACCTCCCAGCAAGCCCAGAGGACAGATGCTAGTGCCCATATCTCCCAGTTGAGAAGATCAAAGCTCAGAGAGGTGAGATCACTTGCTTAATGGCACACAGCTTGAGATGTGAATTTTGATCTCTTTATTTGAAAACCCCTGTTTTTCTACTTGATTATATGCAGTCCACTAATACTGGGTCAGTTGGAAACACTGTGATGTGCCCATGCTTTGTGGGAGTGGGCAAAAAAGGACAATTAAAAACCAGTTCTTGGAGAGGGGGCCAATTGTTGGGCTTATAACAAACTCTTCAGCTTAATTTCAGGCTCCTTTGCAATCTCAGGAGGTTTGATGTATGCATTTCATGAGTATTTATTACCTAAACACTGACAATAATTGTGACAGCAAGAATTTGCCTTATACTAGGCTCTGTCATAAGCACATTTTATGATCTAGCCCTTTGAAGTCACATAACAACTGACTTTTTTGTAGAATTTTGCAGAAGAAATGAAATTATATGGAGAGGAAACTGCAGTTAAGAAGAGGCAGAGTGGCAGACTTTCACCATCCCAGAGTTGAAGAAGTGTGTAGCAGTTAATCTCCAATATCACCTTGACTGAATTTGGATCCTCCATGGAAATCTGCATCTGGCTGGGTTGTGTTTGCAGATGTTTCCAGACAAGCTAAACTGAGATGAGAAGACACAGCCTGAGTGTGGGCAGCACTACCCTAGGAACTACGGCCCTTGTGGGCAGTACCACCCCAGGGACTCAGGTCCTTGTGGGCAGCACCACCCAGGGACTACGGCCCTTGTGGGCAGCATCCATCAGCCAGGGACTTGGGTCCTTGTGGGCAGCACTGCCCTAATAACTAGGGCCCTTGTGCGCAGCATCACCCAAGGGACTAGGGTCCTGGTTTGAACAAAAAATTAAGAAAGTGAATCATGTGGGTCACACACCAGCTGTCATCTCTCCGTCCTGATTGCAGATGCAATGTGACCACCCACCTTACACCTCTGTAGCCTACATCCCTCCTCACCGCAAGGACTGTATCCACATGTAACCCACATGATCAGTCCACATGTAAACCACATGTAAATCCACATGTAAACCACATGTAAATCCACATGTAAACCACATGTAAATCCACATGTAAACCACAAGATCAGTCATACCTGGGCAGCAAGGGCATTGATCCTCAGAGAGCCACACGGCTGCAGAGCTAAGCATTAGAGCACATTTACTTTTCAAAGCCCGAGGTCTGACCAGCCCTTCAAACCACACGGAGGTCAAGAGGGAAGTGCTCGCCCCTGAGTGTGAGCTCTGGACTGTGAATTTCTAATCTCGCAACAGCTCATGCCCCAGCCCTCACCACAGCACCCTGAAAGATTGGCAGCCTTCTTCTGTGTGAACTTTGCTCGCTGCAGGTTTTCATTCAGGGTGATGTTCCTGACAGCATCTGTGGGATGATTGCAGGGTAGAAGACTGTAACCTTTAAAGGCTTGTGAAAACTCCCCAAGTGGGAGGTATGTCATCCTCTGTGGGGCGTTTTGGCAGTGACTGCATAACACTGTTTCTCTATAAACTCCGGTGTCTGAGCTCTGCATGTGAGGTGAGCAACATAGACACCGCGGGGGGGGGGGGGGGCAGGGATGCAAGGGCGTCAGGGAAGGTGATTGTGGGGACTCCAGGACATCAAAGGGGAGCCACTGGAGGAGGGAAAGATGTGTTCCAGCCTTGGACCACAAATGATAGAAGCCTAGAAACAAGGAAGTGCAGCTTAGGGCTGGGAGACCCTCCGTTCTCCTCCCACAGGAGGCTCTTGTTACTTCAGAATGAGCCTCCACCTAACACCTCAACGGTGACTGCCTCCCTTTCTTCCACTACTGGGTAACTCAAAAGACCTTTAAGCTTCAACCCACTGCCCCAATACCTTCTCTTCCACTTTTTACTTCCAGATACCTGCTTGCCCTCACTCTCAGAGACACAGCCTAAGGGATGTAGGGCCCCAGCAAGTACCATCCGTTTGAAATCTTCACAAACCCAGAAAGGAGTCAGCAGACACGAGCAGCTTCAGACACTAGAGAAACAGAATTTGAGGATCTGAGGGAAGCTAGAAAGTGAATCTCAGTCCTACCAGAAATACTGCAAGGCATCTCGGAGAAAGCTGGATGAAGGCAGACAGTCAGAAAGAGAGCGCACATTTTCCAAGCTGAATAAACACACACATGTCTCTAGGCAGAGGTCTGGCATGTGCAGATGCACAGAGATGAATCTGTGATGGAGCTCAGGCCAGGGCTTCTGCACCCCGTGGTGTGGATGTGGTTTGTCCTTCATGGTTTGCCTGTTCGAACTTTGGCCACACTTTTGAGCTATGACAGGCTCTTTAAGAGGTGGGGCCTTGTGGGAGATAATCAGACCATAGGGAGTCTGTCTACTCTTAATCAAGCATCAGAGTTGGCTCTCTAGAGACTGGATTTGTCTCTCTGGAGGAGCTAAATCTACATGACTGGCTTGGTCTCTGTAAAAGCAGATTGTTGTGGTGCGGCTGGCCTCCCTCATCTCCGGCATAGGCACCTCTTCTTTGCATGTGCTGCTTCTGCCTCCACTTCTCACTGGTGAGATGCCATATGGGCTGCCACACGGACAACTGCAACCCAGCAAGATCGGTACTATTCCCACTGCCTGGGATGTGGGTGCTGCCCCTACAGCAGCGCAATGTCTCAGCCCACAGATATCCCAAAATGAGTGACAGCAAGGAACTCCAGTGGTTGAGATCAGCAGTACAAACCATTTAGCTACCCTGGGCTACAGAACTGTCTGCAGAGGACTTAAGCTCGTCCAGATATAGAGCTGTAACCTCCTGCCAGGCTCTGCACAGTCTGGCATTGTGCCATGGAGACCACCTGATCCTCAGTGGAGACACTCAAAAGATAAACTCTTCATTCAACTCATGTCATAGGTATTATCTTTGATAGGAACCTGTGTGAATTTCTCATTGGTGTTCAGTATGCCAAGGTGCAAACTGTCATCAAATGTAGGTAAACAGATGTGAATCCCCAGCCTAAGTGCAAGCTAATTCATTATATTAAGCTATTTAAGTAAGTCTCAGACAAACATGGTATGATTTCCTTCATTTGTGGCTCCCAGACCTCATACAGGGGTATACAATCACATATGTATATATGACTTGAAAGAAGTGAGGCTGCCCAGGGGCACAAAGGGACTGAATGGAAGTAGGGAAATTATAAAAAGTGAGGGTAGAGGGGTCAGGGGGCACATATGTTCAAAATACCACATACACATGACTGAAATTATAAAATAATCACAAATAGATAAATCCATTCCTAAAGACCCTCCTGGGAATCACAAGGCTACTATGAGTAACTGGGAAGGTAAGACTGTATCCTGCCCTAAGTTACTCCATGTTTGTACAACTGTATTTTTTCAGACTGTGTCTTACCCTGTGTCTTAGTTGGGGTTTTCATTGCTGTGAAGAGAAACCACGACCACTGCAACTCTTATAAAGAAAAACATTTACTTGGGGCTGGCTTACAGTTCCAGAGTTTTTGTCCATTATTGTCATGGCAGGAAGCAGGCAGCACACAGGCAGTCATGGTGCTGGAGAGGTAACTGAGAGTTCTGCATCTTTATCTGCAGGCAACAGGAAGTGAACTGAGTTCTACACTGGGTATAGCTTGAGCGTATATTAGACCTCAAAGCTGTGGTGATGTTTTGTTTGTGCTCTAACAAATAAAGCTTGTCTGGAGACCAGAATACAGAGCTAGCAACTAGTTAACTACAGAGGCCAGGCAGTGGTGGCACACATCTTTAATCCCAGCATCTGGGAGGAGAAAACAGGAAATGATATGGCTGGGCAGAGAGAAGAAGTCATAAGGCAGGGTGAAGACAGGAGCTTGCACCCTTTTCGCCTGAGAAACTGAGGTAAGAGGTGGCTGTGGCTTTCTCCTTTGTCTCTCTGACTTTCCAGCATTTACCCTGATATCCAATTCCAGGTTTTTATTATTAAGACCAATTGGAATTTCCACTATATCCGGTGCCCAATGTGGGCCACAAATTTGGAGAAAGGCTGCTTGCTCTTGCCTTTGCAGTCACCAGCACAGGTCAGGGTTACACATGGCCAGAGCCACATACCCCACCTACTTTTTAACTTTTTTCCCAGAATATTTGTAATAAAGATACTTGGAATTAAAATTTGAGTTATACAAAGCCCACCTCCACAGTGACACATTTCCTCCAAGAAGGCCACATCTATTCCAACAAAGCCACACCTCCTAATAGCACCACTCCCTATGGGCCAAGCATTCAAACACCTATGGGGACCATTCCTATTCAAACCACTACAACCAGAAAGGCTGCAATTTATACTTTTGACTCCATTTTAAAGACAGAGAATGACTCTTCCCTGGGTAGGAACTGAGGGCACCATCTATCCAGCACCACCTGCTCAGCATGGTCACTTCTAATGGAATTAAAAAGTGTGTGACATTTTAAACTTACTAGGTAAATTGAGACTCTAACAGCAATGGACATATTAAAAATTATATTAGGAAAACTAGACCTGAGAACCAGTAAGACATAGCAGAC
Source organism: Dicrostonyx torquatus (assembly GCA_028555095.1). NCBI lineage: Eukaryota > Metazoa > Chordata > Mammalia > Rodentia > Cricetidae > Dicrostonyx > Dicrostonyx torquatus. Next base: position 2,870,187 of record JAQHUG010000005.1, read on the forward strand.
TGACGGGAAACTATGACATTTTCATCCAGACCCCATAAAGAAGACACCTAGTACTATGACTGCAGAAGCCACAAGAACTTGTCCTCTGACCACCCAGTTTATATGCCAAAGACCTACAGGCAGAGTACTCCTTACTATCACAGGTATTTCAACTTGGCTTGTTCCCCACCATTAATATTCCATATTCATATTACTGTCTGACCACCTCACTTTCATTCATCTAGATCTGACATCATCCATCTCCCATTCACTCACCTGAATGTGGCACCACCCATCCTCCCTTTCATCTGTCTGAACCTGATATCAATCCATCCATCCATCTATCCACCCATCCACCCACCCATCCACCCATCCATTCATCCACCCACCCACCCATACATACATACATACATACATACATACATCCACCCATCCACCCATCCATCCATCCACCCATCCATACATACATACATCCACCATCCATCCACCCATCCACCCATCCATCCATCAACCCACCCATACATACATACATACATTCACCCACCCACCCATCCATCCATCAACCCACCCATCCATCCATCCACCCATCCATCCATCCACCCATCCATCCATCCATCTACCCATCCATCCATACATACATCCACCATCCATCCACCCATCCACCCATCCATCCATCAACCCACCCATCCAACCATCCATACATTTACCCACCCATCCACCCATCCA
>JAQHUG010000005.1:2871019-2892058 GCA_028555095.1 Dicrostonyx torquatus
CCATCCATCCATCCATCCATCCATCCATCCTCCCATTCCTCCATGCTCCTGTGCATCCATCTGAACCTGTCCTGCTCTTGGCTTCACCTCACTCTTGTAGCTTAACTAACTCCACAGCCTGACTATAGACCTATAGTAGCAGTTTCTGGCTCCCTAGCTTATTCATCATTTGCCCTGGGTTTCTCATAAGTGCAGGATCCACCTGCATTTCTACCAGCAGCATTTCTTCCTTGTCATTCAGGACTTCTGAGACCTACTGAGTTCTGTTGCAGCTTTGTGGTCCTTTGTAATAACTGGAATCTACATATAGACAAAAGATAAATAGATTTACTGTAAGAGAAAAACTGATATTCACGATTAGGATCAGAATAAGAGACCCCTATCCAGGATCATCATGGATAGTGGAATTATCAGGTCAGTGGTTGCCACTGGCACCAGCATACCTTGTGACTTGATTTGTTGTTGCTCAATAAATTCTGATGTTGTAGAAAGACAAAAACATGTCTGTCTGTGCTTCAGACATGTCATGACCATGACACCCACCATTAGAAGTTACTCAGTGTCAGTTTCCACTGGACAAAGACAAATCACGTGACTAACCTAGACTTGAGGATTAAACCAGGATGAGAATACCCAGAGCCAGGTCTGCTAGGGATGAACTGAGAGACCCATCCCTGGGGGTGTGGCTCACACATAGTGTGACGGACAGGAGGAGAGACTTGTAGGGTGGTTCAGTGTCAGGACACTAGCGGCATGGGTGTTTTTCAAATGGTTCCCAGCCAAGGATACCAGAAACACCTACATTTCTCCAGAGTTCACTCCCAATTCTTCCTCACCAGAAACCACCAGAACCATGTGCTGACTGGGACAAAGGAAACTGTCTTTGCTTCAGCAGAGGTTTCTCTCCAGTTCCTTTACTCAAGATCAGAACCCTTATTTCCCTCTTGTGTTCATGTAATGCCTGTTTGTGCTTCCAGTGCTGAGATCAAACACCATCAAGAAACGTCCAGCCTTCCTTTCTGCTGGAGCTTGTAGCAGCTGGAAGGGGCTATGTATTTACCATGTGTTTACTTAAATACATACTGGGTATTGTTTCCTATGAGCCTCCATGTCATTCTTTGTCATGGCTGCAGAGAACATCATGCTGGGGACACACTATCACTATGTTTTCAGTTAGCCCTTGTGAATTAGTAATGTTTAGATAACATCCATTTTGGGTGTTTACATATATAACTTCATTCTCTTTGTGTCTATATTGCTTTTATTGTCTTCGTCTCTATCACAGGCTATGATAAAACAATCGCTTTCTATGACAGTTACTCTGCACAAAGCTCATTGCCAATGGTAAAGGATGTTCTGGCTCTGTCTGCAATTGTTCTAGCATTCCTTTTAAAGGCAGAACCTGTGGAAGCAAACCTAAGTCTGAGATTGACACCCACACCAGAGCAGGGTCTTGCCGTCTGCCTCTTACAAATTTCCCAGGAGTCTGGACATTTGGAACTCATACATGAAGCTTTTCATTTTGCTTTTTTTTTTAATCAAATCCTATTATTGAACACTTCGAGCATGAGGAAGAAATATCTCCAATAAAGATGATAATCATTTTCAAGATGTAACAAGAGGGTCCTGCTCGTTGGGGTTTCTGTCCCGCCCGGTACCCCGCAGCCGGCAAGCCCCAAAGAAAATCACACAGAGAGTCTACATTAGGTTATAAACTGATTGGCCCATTAGCTCAGTCTTCCTACCAGCTCCCATAACTTATATTAACCCATTGTCAGCCACATGGCCAGTACCTTTTCTCAGTTGCCTCCTTGGAGATCTGCGCAGGAATGCCAGGGAAGCTTCCTGCTTCCCAAATCTCCTGTTCTCACCTCTACTTCCTGTCTGGTTTTCCCGCCTATACTTCCTGCCTGGCCAATCAGCATTTATTTAAAACATGATTGACAGGATACAGAATTGTCCCGCACTATCAAGACAAACTAGAATTTGAAAACGAAAGGGCTGATGAAGGGGGCTCAATTCCTCTGGGGGCTGAGGAAGGGAATTCTGCTTCGTTGGATAAACCAGACTCAAAATCTTCCCTGGATGTTGAGGATACGCTTTTGAGGCCAGTGGGATCCCGAGGTTTTCCCCAGTTAGTACTAAAAAATTATTATCAGCATCCTTTCTCATGCTGTGGAAGGCATCCAAGCTTTACTAGGTGCTAATATTGCTAGTCTTGACTCTAAAGGAAAATATGATTCACAGAGTCATTCAGAGGTGCCTGAAGAGCCTGCTACAGCTAAGCATGCCATCATCAAAGACAGAGCTGCAGAGGGCACAACTTCAATCTCTTCAACAAGAAAAGATGAATGCAGGATTTAACAATAGGAACCAGACCTGGACATCTGTTCCGATGTTAAGGACAGCTGGCCTGGAGCCAGGAGAACTGACCTTTTGTCTTCTAGTATTTCCTGAAGGAAAAGGTGTATCTGAGAAGGACAGAATCACCACATATTTATTACAGTCGAGGAAAATTGAGGGTGAAACTCTGCAGGCTGCAGTTAGAGATATTTGGGGTTTCTTTGATTGTGTGGATCTAGTGAAACAGAGAGAATCCAAGTTCTCTCTTGTTGGGGAGAAACAAGAGGTGTGGTTGCTCATGGGAAATTGCAGAAATTAGCCAAACTTACTTAGAAACCTGTTCATCAGTCATTGGTTACATCTGTAGTTTAAAACACAGAGCCCATATGACTTCCTGATGGATTGCTTTAGGTGCCATTGGATGAATATGGAGGCTGCTATTGAAAACTGGGATCACAGGCTGGGCAGTGATGGTGCACACTTTTAATTCCAGCACTCAGGAGGCAGAGGCAGGTGGATCTCTGTGAATTCAAAGCCAGCTTGGTCTACATAGTGAGTTCTAGGACAGCCAAAGATACACAGAGAAACCTGGTCTTGAAAAGCCAAAAAAGAAAGGAAGGAAAGAAGGAAGGAAAGAAGGAAGGAAGGAAGGAAGGAAGGAAGGAAGGAAGGAAGGAAGGAAGGAAGGAAAAGGAAAAGGAAAGAAAACTGGGAACTGGGATCACATGCATTTTCACCGAATGTCATTGTTGGAAGAGCCGAAACAAGCTGGAACAATGTACCGTCTATGACAGACAAACACAAGCAAGATCCTCAGGGAGCAAATGCAAGCTGCACTAATGACTGAAGCTGAGAACCCTGAGGAAGCTAATACATATAAAGTAGTGTATGAGAGGCTTCTTGAGGATATGGGGAGACACAACACTCATGCATTCACTCACCCAGGAAAGATAACCCAAGGTAGACAAAAGTAACAGTTGTTCCCAAATCCAACCTGATGAACCAATGAGCTTTTATTGGGGTTACTAACAAGGGTATTGATGGGAGTTACAGGAGAAGGGATGACTCAAAATCAGCTGTATCACTGGAAAGCCCACCCTCACGCAGTTGATGACTCATGATGCTGCAACCCTGGATCTCTGCACAACATTCAGGTAGCTCCAAAGGTCCAAGATTTTTGTAGCTCTACCGGAGAGTTTCCTCCTTCAGCGGTTGACTACTTTTACAGAGCTGAGAAGTCTTCTAGAATCTTCTAAATTTTCACCCTCCCAGATGTAGATGTGTTTATTTACCTCCTGCATCTGATAAGCCTATCCCTCACTCCTAGAGAGACTGTTTCATTGATACAAAGTTGCTATAGAACATTGTAAATTGGAGGTTAACATCAGAAACGCTTTTGTTTAGAAACAATTCATTTCCCAGCAATCAATTCTTGTTATTTTGGAGACTGTCAGTATAAAATGTGACAGGCCATTAGAGCATCATCACCTGCTGCTCAGACCATTTTGTAGACTCTGCTTGGGTAATGAACTTTATCAAGGTGGAAATTTACTTCCCTTTGGCCCTGGTGACTCATGAGTATGAATATAGGAGTGTAAATACCCATGAGACTACAGAGAACGCCCAGTGCTGTGTCCCACCAGCGTGCACAGCATGTCCCGGTGCTGGGCGTGGAGAGTATTGTAAGCAGCAGTCACTCCCCATCAGAAGCTTGAAAACTAAGATGCAGAAGTCCACGCCATGCTCAGTTGTCTCTAATTTCCTGATACGTAGCTGAGATTCAAACTTATTTTAACAGAACAGAATAAAATCATACATGTCAGGTGGTGGCGGCACAGGCCTTTAATCCCGAACTCAGGAAGCAGAGACAGGAGGATTTGTGTGAATTGGAGGCCAACCTGATCTATGGAGCAAGTTCCAGGATTACAGGACAGGCTCCAAAGCTACAGAGAAACCCTTCTCAAAAAACCAAAACACACACACACACACACACACAACACATTTATTTCTATTTTGTCCAGGGCTCTCCTAGGAAATAAAATGCCTGGATTGTATAAACTCATTTGCCTCTGTACAAAGGCAAAAGAAGAGAATAAGTGAAGATGTGAAGTCCCAGGGGCATCGCTTCAGTGCTCTCTCTCCATCGTCTGCCTATCACTATCTCTCACTTGCAAAAGTAGGGTGTTATCGGGAACACCCTGGTATATGTGAGAACATACCTCTAATTATCTTTTCAAAGTACTGTCATACATAGCTGTGCTTAGAAAGGCTGAAATGCCCAGAAAGGAAGGAAAAACAACAGCAGCAGACACACAAATACCAAAAGGGAAACAGCTCTGCAGAAAATGCATTATTAGGTAGACTTGAAAACAGACATGAATGAAGGTCTTCTGTTTTATTTCAAAATTACAGAGTATATCACCTTCTCTTCCCCCGAGTCTCAGGGTTGTTGAGGAAAAGGGGGCAGAACTATTGTAAAAGCCAGGGGCAATGGAGATAGTGAAACAGCATTTGCTGAACCTGGCAGGGCCTTTCCACACATGAACTCACAGTGGCTGGGACTGCATGCACAAAATGTGCACAAGATCAAGTCGGCAAAATCCCAACATGCTGGAGGGAGGGTCTTGTTTACCCCAACGGAGGAGCTTTTGACAGCTGATGATTGCTGGGGGAGGGAGAGTCAGCTTTCTTCAGGGATACAGCCCCAAGAGGCCACCCGTGCTCTTTCAGATGGTTCAACACCATGCACATACAGGCAAAACTAAGTGGACTCAGTAGGTGTGTAAACAGAGTATGTGAAGTTTAGAGGGGAAAGGGATGGAAGCAATAGGGGAGGAAGTGGGTTGGCTTTCTTTAAAACATTAAATGCAGGTACGAAATTCTCAAACAATGATTTGTAATTCTCCACAGACTGTCGTGTGTATACCTGTGTTCTTGTAATTAAAGGCCTGTTTGAAAGACCTACAAAATTCGGTCAACCATATAGGACAGTTACGGATGTGGGTTAACCCTGGAAGGACAATGCTTTGAAGCTCTCGCACACTAGGAAGGATGTATGTGCTTATGAAATTCGTAGGGAGTTATGTTTTAAAGACACCGATAATAACTACATGTGAGGCATTTTATTATTGTGCCAGTTGACTGTAGACATTAACTATGTGATGTATGTAAACAATGAGAACAGGAGAAAGAAACTGCTCCGCCAGGATTGGGTTTTTTGGTCGGGGGAGGGGTGAAATCAAGGGCTCTGCCTGTTGTCCTTGACAACCAGTCTGCCAGTTCCATCCTGCCAGAGGCTGGAAATGTCTTTGGCTCTAGCTGTAGTTCTGTCTGGCCAGAGGCCACAAATGTCACAAATATTTAGGGCCTGGCTCTTGCTCTGATTTCTCATTACCTCGTCTCCATTTTACACAACAGCCTACCGAGCACAGCTGCCTGGAAGCCATGCATGGTCAGGTACCTCACTGACTGTGGGGACATCCCTGAAGCCCCACTCCAAACACTGGATTGGAAAGAAGGATGGATGCCTCATAGATGAAGCAACTGGACCTCACAGTTCACCTCCTCATGTCTCAACCTAGCAGAGCCTTGTTAACCCCTAGACACAGGGGCAGCCCTCTCCTGAGACCCTCTCCAGCTGTGTGGGGCCTCCTTGCACTTCCTTTTCCTGTGCTCTATTCCATAATAAAACTTATTTCTTACCTTGTGTTGTCCATAAAATTTTGTTTTTCAAGTTTTTGAAATGAAGGACCCAGAAACCACTGGCACTGGGTGGCTTTGGTGGCCGATGACTGTCGGGAACCCAAGCCCTCTGAATTAAACAAGTGGTGACAGGGTCCATCCCTGCTCCTGTTTGAAACATGCCAAACACGAAGCTGAAAGCATGAATCCTCAGTCTCTCCCATTCGGGAAAGCTGATTCTTTTCATATTTCCGTACTTAACCATCGCTATTAACTGTGTTCAGTAATCTGTGTGTCCCTCTTAGTACAGGCAGAAGACAGAAATTTGGAATTTTCTCGATCAAGTTGCCTTCACATTTGAAGTATGGAGGAACCTGATACTGTCTTCTACTCAGAATTTGCTTTTGTGAGTAATAGTATTTGCTTAAAAATAATTGATGAATTGCCAATATTTTTCCTTGAACTTTCAAGACAACCTTTGTATTAGCTTTTCTAGAGCTAGTTGTAGATACATTCATCATTAAAAATCATATGCTCAACTATGTTCATAGCAGCTTTGTTTGTCATAGCCAGAACCTGGAAACAACCTAAATGCCCCTCGACTGAAGAATGGATAAGGAAAATGTGGTACATTTACACAATGGAGCACTACACAGAAAAAAAAATGACATCTTGAATTTTGCAGGAAAATGGATAGAGCTAGAAAACATTGAGTGAGGTAACCCAGACCCAGAAAGACAATTATCACATGTACTCACTCATAAGTGGTTTTTAAACATAAAGCAAAGAAAACCAGCCTAAAAACCACCAGAGAAGCTAGAGAACAATGAGGACACTAAGAGAGACTTACATAGATCTAATCTACATGAGAAATAGAAAAAGACAAGATCTCCTGAGTAAATCAGGAGCATGGGGACCTTGAAGGAGGGTTGAAGGGGGAAAGGGAGAGGCAGGGAAGGGAGCAGAGAAAAATGTAGAGCTCAATAAAAAATCAATAAAAAACATCAGTTGTCTGAGGACTGGAGAGACGGTTGAGTGTTTAAGAGCACTGTTACTCTTACAAAGCACCCAGGTTCAGCTCCCGATACACACAACGGTGGCTCACAATCGCCTGTAGTAACTTCAATCCCAGGGGATCCAACGCCCTCTGCTGGCCTCTGCAGGCACTGCCTACAGCAGGGCCCACGCAGACAAGCAGTCACGTGTATAATAAAACTGAAAAACAATTAAAATTGATTCTTTGAATTTACGAGAAAACATTCCTATCGTGAAGAAAGATATTACTGGACTGTTTTGAGGATCAATGAATCACTTGGAACAGCAGCCCATGAAGCGGCACATGGGGCATGTAGCAGAAACATGCTTTCTCCCTCCAGAGAGCACATTGATATGTTGACTGCATGGCCATCTTCCAGGAGTTCATGTGTAATGCTCCCTAACATTGACCCTAAAAGGCAATGTGGTACATAAATTTATTGGGCAAATTATGACTTTCCTTGCACCTCAAGTTTTCTACTCTGAAGTGGGAATAATTACATTGCTCTGTGCCTTGAAGAGAGCAAAACAGAAGAGCATTCAAAAACGAACTGAAGCTGGGGTCAGTGAAAGTCCGTAGGATACTTTGATCTTTCACCTAGCCTCCCTTCCCTGCTGACAAGAGAGGGAAAAAATTGGCTGAACAGTGACCTCGTTCAGCTCTTCTGCACACACACACTCCAACTGTACAGTCTGGACCCCATGACCCTGGTAGTGGAGCATCAGGGGTGCGATGAGAGCTGCTGGGGACAAAGGCTTGGCAGCTCCCCTGAGGGAGTCCTGCTGGCAATCATTTAGCCCCGAGGCTGGAGCAAACAATACTGATCCTGGGATAGTCACTGTGGCATCATTCAAACCTATGTAGGACACCAATTATACAGCACAGCCATCCCTGAGACTCCGGTCTTTGCGAAGTTGTGCCCTGGTGGATAAACACACCAGAGGAGGCCGTTCACAATGTCAGGAGCCATTCGCCTGGCACAGTTTCATTGTGAGCGGATTCATTGATTCGCTTCGCTATTGGAGGGCTGTCTGTGCAGAATTCTGGATTCCTGTTTGAGGCTTTGATTGAGTGAAAATAACGTAATGCGAAGAAAGTCGCACAAATGGCAAAGCTCAAGCTGATTTCCGAAGGTTCCCAAAGCGACTTCATGGTTTCCAGGTTTTCAAACACTCTTTCTAATGGGCACTTCGTCTCCTACAGAAATTGTCTTTCAAAAACTGGCTCCATTGGCTTTTCAGGAAGCAGTTCCTCATTCTCAATTGTAAAATACATCTGGACTTTGAGAGGATCCTAGTTCATGCATTTCTGGTGCGCTGCTGTTTTATCAGAGCCATTTGCCAACCCCCGGGGTCTCTTCAGTCTTCTTTTAAATGTGCCTTGATACAGCTGGCATCGAAGGGATGCTCTATACCCTGTGTATATGGTTTTTTACCTTCTACTTGGTAACCCATAAATGGAATTCAGATTCCAAGTGTCAGGAGTTTTCTACTGAACTGAAATCAGCGGGGCAAGACTTCTCTAAGCAGAGACAACGCTGCATGATAACGCTGGTGGCAGGTCGTGGTGCATAGTGGGATTGAACAGTGCCCTTTTCACCCCAGTTTGGCACCTTGCCCTGCTCGAGTGACTGCTGGCTCTCTCGGCCTCCCAGCTGGCTTACCCCCACCACCTGCAGCCCAAGAACAAACTCAGCTCTACCCCCACCTTCTGCCTAGACACAGTCACATCAAACTGTGACACGTAAGAATCACACGTGGTGTGCACAGTGTAGTGCTCAAAGCAGGAAGGTTGGCATATACATCAAATAGGTATCTATCAAATATCATTTGTAGTGGGAGCATTCAAAATCCTCTCTTCTAATTGTTCTCCACTATAGTGCCTTTATCAGGCTACAGAGCACTGGAAATTACTCCTTATCTCAAACTGCTCCCTTTGCCCCTGGGTCAACCTCTCTCTGCTCTCTTCACATCTTTCTCAGTCATGTGGCTATTTCAAATTTACTTTCTATTTAAAATAAAATTGCATTATTTCTCCTTAGCTTCCCTTCTCTAATTACTCCCATGTTCCCACCCCACCCCATCTCTCTCAAGTCTCTGACCTCCTTTTCTTTCACTGTTATTGTTACATATATACATACACATAAATATGTAAATCCAACCTTCCAAGCCTGTTTGGTGCTGCTTATACATTCATGATTTCAGGGCTGGCCACTTGATAATTGCATAACCAACGAGGAATGAGGGGGCTCCTCCCTGGGCAGCATAGGGATATTATTTGGTAGAATTAACTCAAGTTTTCTGGCCTATTGGAATTAGGATCATATTCTACTTTATGCAGTCTGTACAACCTGTTCCATTGGACATGATCTTCTGCTACCATCTTTACCCATCCTGTTGGCATGCAAAGCTGCCATGCAGAATCACTGGATCCTACATGGGAGTCCCAAGTATGAATGCAAATCTTGTTCAACTCTCTGAATACACCCCCAGTCAACAAATGCATCTATTCCTCACCTGTAACATGGACACTGTAGTCATTTATTTCAGAGATGAGATGAGATCGTGTGTGGAAGACTTTCACAGCAGGGCTGTCATTTGTAAAGGCTGTGAACAGAATGATGAGGCCAATGGGACCACTGACTTAGAGATTCCAGGGAATTCTGTAACCTGGATAACTAGGATGCTCTTGAGAGCATCTGCAGTCTTCTTCATCTTGTATCATACAGGGAGTTAAGGGCTGTGTAATACATATGCGTGGGCATCGTGGACGGACCTGCTGCCACAGTCTTGTGGTTCAGAGTACACCACTGCCCACCTTGGTTTCGACTGGAACCCTGGGCAACTAACAGTTGGTGATAAGATCTGTAAGGCAGATCCTGTGGAGACAAACCAGGCGTGTGGCTTTGAGAGGCAAAACACAATGCAAGCATCATTTTGGGTGTGCAGTCTATTCTCCAGGGCTGAACCAAAAACTTGGAAAACACATCACTTAGCAACAGCCGGCTCCTTCAGAAATGGCCATGAGACTACAGTGACCTTGGGGACACAGAGTTGGAAAACTACCACAGCACTGATAAAAAAAAGGACCCCAAAGGTAGAGGAATCTGTAAATAGCAATCAGCTCTCTGTGGCATGGGGACACTGCTTAGGGCACAAGCCAGGCTCTGAAATTAGACTCGAGATAGACCCCAGCTTAGCCACAGACAGTGTGACCTGCAGCAAGAACTGTGACTTCTATAAATATCACTTTGCCTTGCCAGAACAGAAAAGATTCCAAATCTTTTAATATTCTTGCAAAGATTAAGTAATTGACATATGTGAATCCCTCAATAGCAGTCAGATCAAATACTTACTAAATTAGGTACATGACGCCAAAATTCATTTTGTAGACTTGAACTGTATGTATAACATTTTAATAAATGACTCTTACATAATTATGAACCTGAAGATAGTCCCTCCAGGAACAGGTGCCATACATTTTTGCCATATTTATTTGATTGACTTGCCCTCATCTATACTATATTAGATTTGTACTCCTTTGTGAGAGAAGTGTGTGTATGTAAACATTCTTGTATCAGAATGCTTCCATCTATATAGACACAAAGACATGCTACTAATGTTAATGTGAATGATAATGATAGAAGTCGTTCATTGCCTGTTTAAGCCCCAAACTTAAACCAAAATGTCATATACATTATGATTACTCAGTGTCTCATATGTCTGACTCAGTGTTGCAATTTCCATTCTATAAATGAAGCAATTAAAGCCAAGACACGAGTGAAGTTACATTAGTGACAGAACAATGCTGAAACCCAAGCCTAATTTTTTTACCACTCACATTATTTGTGCTTACCCAAATGGGTAACCTGAACAACTGAAGGAAGGAAGGAAGGAAGGAAGGAAGGAAGGAAGGAAGGAAGGAAGAAAGGAAGGATGGATTGATGGATTCATAGATGAGTAAGTAGACGGGCAGATGGATGAACCAATAAACAGATGGATACTGGATACATGGATGAAAACATGAATATGTGGAAGAGCAAATGGACGAATAGATGGATGCATGCATGCATGCATGGATGGGTGTATGGATGAATGGATACAAGGATGGATGCATAGATGCATGGATATGTGGATGGATGGATGGGTGTATTCATAGATAAGTGGGTAGATGGGTGGATGAGTGAATCAATAAACAGATGGATCCATGGTGGAAACAGGGATACATGGAACAGCAGATGGATGCATGCATGCATGCATGCATGCATGGTAGGACCACCAACTAAGATGGGCACTGCATTTTGGTTCTAAAAATCCCAAGTTCTGATTTGGAAAACTTGTTTGCAGTGGCACTGACAAGTTAGATGACAGGCTCATTGAAGGGGCTGAAGAACATACTAGACCAGAAAACAAAGTTACTGGGCTAGCAATAAATAATCTCAACACTTATTTCACCTTCCTGATCCATCTGTATGAAGAAAATGATAGTAGAGGCTTGAGCATAGGATGAAAGTTAAAACAAGCAAATTAGAGAATCAACCATGCTGATACTTTCTAAGGCATGCAATGAGGTCGGTGAGACACCAGGCCTGACAACCGGAGTTCCATCCCTGGAACCCAAGAGGTGGAAGGAGATATTCAATGCCACTGACCTTCATATGTGCACCATGGAACACACACACACACACACACACACACACACACACACACACAAAATCAAACTAGTGCACACAGTGCCTCATACTTGAGTGTGACCAACACTGTGTCATGTAGCAGGTCGCTGTAGGAGAGCAAAAGGGCACAAGTAGTCAAGGTTATTTGGGTCATTTCATCATGGAAGCTCAGCATGACTGACTCCTACAGTTTCTGGAAGGCAGAAACATCTAGACTCATGATAGAGCCCAATATTCAGTCTCTTAGCACCTACTTAGCCTGGAATTGAATCCAGATTTGACTTAGAAATTGGAGTTCCTTGGATGTCTTGAGACATTTCCAAGCACAGCATTATGCTGTTTCTACATTATGTGACTTTAAAATTTTGTTCAAGTGACTGGCAGGAAACAGCTGGAACTTAACCAAACGGAAGAAATAAATTGGGCACGAAATGGACCAGTAATGTGGGTTCTTTGAGAGCAACAGGGTGTTCTTTCATTCAGGGAACTAGGGTTTCGGATGACTGACAGGCACCAAAGGCACCCTGAGTGGATGGCTTTCAGATTTGCTGTCTTGTACACCCTTTTCTGGTGCTCATGGGCACTGTATGCACACGGTGCACAGACATGCAGGCAAAACATTCATATGCACATTTTTGATATGTAATTTTGATCATGATACAGTGAATGCATCTGCATCTTTTCTACTTAAGTTCTCGATGCAAAGCTACCATCTAAGTGTCTCCTTCCAGTTGTTTGTCTTGGCTTTAGGCTGGAGGTGGTCCCTGTGACTGGTAGCATGTGCTCTCAGTGCAGTCTGAGGTTTGGTGGAGACAGGTGGAATTTGGAGATGCAGTCTGAGGACAGGATCACTCTTCTTTCTGAGCATTGGTAGAGGTAAAAGAACTCTGTAGTGGCTGGCCTCTTTGCTTCTCTGATCTTCAACATTAACCCCAATATCTGACTCTGGGTTTTTATTATTAAGACCATCTAGAATTCATACTACACACTATGATGTAATTAACTAAACTTCTGAACTACAAGTCAGCCTCAATTAAATCATTTTCTTTAATAGTTGTCATGTCATGGTCTCTCCTTACAGAGATAGAAACACTAATTTAGGCATCAACCCTTTCTTCTTTTCTTTTCTTTTTTCTATAACAATATGCTGAAGACATTGTGACTACTTCACACTTACAGATGCTGTCCTAACCTGTTCTCTGATAGAAACCTCCCTGTACCATCAGCAGTGAAATGCGATTTGTGAACAATGTTGAGCATTGAACCAGTGTCAAAGAATAAGTAATGGGGGAGACTTAAGTCAGTGAGCATGCAAAACAAATTTGGGGGGCAAGAATGTCATTTGTAGGGACAGCAGAACTGATATGGTTTCCAAGGAGATTTAACCAGAGAGACATGGCAATGGGCACAAGTCAAAAAAATGTGGAGGAAGATAGCTGAGTGGCCCCAGTCTGCCTGCAAAGAACCACATCATCTAGCTTCATCTGTGAGCAGAGACTCTGGTGGTCAAAGCCAATGTGTTCCCTCAGGGACCAGACCCACGCTTGTAAACATCAAAGCCCCAGCCATTCTCCTGTTTGCTGTGCTGTCTTGTCCTTCCCCAAGCTGGAAGAAGGGTCAATAACAACATTCTTGCCATTGTCTCTCTTCCCACCCCCTTTAGCCCACTGAAATGAAAGGTTTTGGTCCTGAAACCTGGGTCCACAGATGGTGATCCTGACATGACACCCCATCTCCTTTGCTATCTCTGACTTCTAGAGTGGAGCCTGCCTGGCATACAGGAACTCTCCAATCGATGCATAAGTGCCTGGGCAGGTAGGTGTACATCTGACTGGTTGACTGAAGTTTGGGGAGCTGAATTCAAGGTGACTCTCTCAGAGTGACTAACTTAAAAAGTAGCATAAAATAAAAAAGAGAAAGTCATGGCAAATTGTCATTAAAAAAAATAAAATCAAGCAACCAAGTGACACCTGTAACACGACATAACAAGGACACTAGCATTAAGACAAGATGGGACTGTCCCATTGCTGCAGGCAGGGATGTCAGTCCAAGCAGTAAGTCAGGATCTGGAAGGAGCATCCCCCAGTCTCAGCACCAGCAGCCGCCAGCACTTAGTGACAAGGAAGGAAGCAGAGAATCTTCCACACTGTATGTGTTAGCAGCTGGTCCTCTTGCAGCTACCCATCCAAGGTGGCCGGGTGTCCTGGGCCCAGACAGAAGAAGCTAAAGAGGAGGGTCTCTGTGGTCAGAACAGAAAGCACTGATGCCAAGACTCTCAGCATCTGGAATGACCTCCAACATGTGCCCTCTCCATCTCTGTCTTACCTTGAAAGATATAGAAAACAATCGTGGAAAACAAAACAAGATTAACGTTCTGAAGGGAGGCCTGATGCCCCATGGATGTCTGTTCCCACATTTAAGAATCCATGTGGAGGAATAAGAGAGAGAAATGGAGAATGAATATGATCAAAATACATTACATACATATATGAAACTATCAAATAGCAAATAAAATAAAAACTAGAAAATATAAAAAAGACTCTAGCTCACTGGGAACACACAACATAGACCAACACTTTAGAAAATGTTCCTTTGCATCAACTCTTAGCTTTTCAGTTGTATTTTGGAAATGTCTTCAGGCTTTCCCTGTAGTAGACTATGGCTGCAGTCCCTCAATGATGGGAATATGTATTGATAAATGAGTGGCTGGAAGATCTTGAGATTGTGGGAAACCACAGTGTATACACAAAGGTGCCACCATGCCACGAGATCATATGATCTTTCCGACCACCGCCATCCACATGGCTCCTTGCTGCTTAAGCATCAGGCAATGCATGACTACGTATGATCCTAGTATGTAGTTCACCCTCTGCCTTTTGTGATAGATTCACAAGGCCTTAGCTTAGGCTTCCTTTGTAGATATAATGCTGCTGGGTGTCCATACTGAGTCTAAACAAAACACCTATACTTTTGTTTTAAATATTTAGAGAATGGCAACTGTCACACTTCCGTTTCTGTGACTTTGCTAGGATCCTCAAGGTCTTTTAAGAATTGAGTCATGCCATCTGCAGCAGGGATAAGACTGCCTCTATAGCCCTCTTATTCTTTCTCTTGTCTCATTGCTGCAGGTAAGACCCTGAGTGCTATAGTGAGAGAGGGTGGGGAGTGCTAGCACCCTTGGCTTGTTTCAGATTTTGAAGAAATTGTTTCCAGCTGGTCCTTATTTCATATGATGTTGACTGGACGTTTGTCATATTCTACTGAGGTAATCCGTGTCTCACATCGATGGTTCTAGCCGAACTAACCATAAAGAAAGACATGGAAGACACTGACTAAAATTAGAGATGAAATTGTGGTTATTTCAACAGATTGCAAGACATTCTTCTATTCCTAGTATCTTCAGATGTTCATCATGGAAGTATGTTGAACTTTGTAGAATTCTTTTTCTGTGTCTATTGAGATAATCATGTGATTTCTGTCTTCAAATTTGCATATATATATATATATATATATTGTGTCACACTTTCTGATTTGTGTATGTTGAACCAAGCTTGCAACCCTGGAATAAAATCAACTTAAGCTAGGTGTAAACGTTTCCTTGTGCGTTCTTGAATTTAGATGCATTTTGTTGAAGGTTTTAAAAGTAAAGAGAGAGAGAGAGAAAGAGAGAGAGACATTAGCTCAATTCTTTAGCAGTATATGTACATGTGTAATGTTTTTATTGTCAACTGTTAATTATGCAGTCATAGATTTCATTACATCATTTAATATATAGACAATTATATTTTGACCATATTCACTCCTAATCACCCTCTATTTCCTTTCCCACTACCATTGATTCCCTTCCTCTTCCCCTTCAACTCTATGACTTGTCATGTGGCGGGGGGCTCCCTCAGAGTTTCATTAGAGTGGCTTACAGGAGCGTGGTCCTCTTACCAATGGCTATCCCAGTGAAGAAAATGTCTCTCTGCTTTCCACCAACTATTAACCACCTGTAATCCTTCTAGGAGGGATGACAGGGCCTCATGCATCTCCCCAGTCCTTCTTGTATAGGTCTTGTATAGGTGCTCATAGATGCCTTAAGAGTTCAAGGCAACAGTGGTCACGACACACCCAGAAGACAGCATTCCACCCCACCCTCAAGCTCTTACATTCTCTCTGCCTTTTCCTCTGTGATGCTTTCTGAGCCTTGAATGGAGCCATAAAGATGTCCTCTTCATGGCTGAGCATCCATTCATCACTTGTTGCCAGCATTTTCATCATGTCTGTCTGCAATTACCACTACAAGAAAAAGAAAAGGGAGGAGGAGCACCATTTATGACAAAACTTACAACGGCATTAATATATGGCCAGAAATGTAACTATTTAAAAGGCAATTTGATAGGCACAGCACATGTATTTAGCAATGCAAGAGTGATAGCTTCCCATTAGGATTTTCCCTGTCACAGGGTTTGGATGGCATTTACAATATCAGATGAAAATTCTGTCCTGTGCAATAGCCTCAAATCCCATCAGAAAGCAATTAGTTACCCCTCTAACAGCTCACTAGTACTCCAGTGGACATCTTTTCTGGCAGGCCATTAATGTTGTACACAGGCCCAGAGGTGAGTAAGACAACACCTTGGAGTCTTACACTCCTGCTTTTGAAAGCAGTGACAGAGCAATACCAGCATCTACCAATGATCCCACATCCTTACCACTGAGAAAGAGAACTTTTGCCACTGGCTATTTCCTTCAATCAGTAGAATCTCTACTTTGTCATTGAGATATACCCAAGGGGTGAAAATTCCATACAAAATAATCAAACATGGAAGAAAATGAATATCCAAAAACTTGTCAAGACAGGGTTTCTAGAAGAAGGCTCAAGTATGTGATACCTGAATTTTGAAAATAATAAATGTCCAGTGGGTGGAGAGAGAATAAGGAATATGCTGAAACTCATTCTTTAATCATTAAAACCCATGGACAAAGGGGGTCCAAAGGTTGTAGGTAATTTCTGACCACTGTATGTAGTCTGTAAGAAGCATTCATGATCATGCTTTGGATGCTAAGTGGATGTCTGTCTCAGTTAATGCTGATAGCATTATCTTAGTTTGACAGACAGAAAATTGGGGTTAAAAGGCTGAAGTCACTAGTTCAAGGCCAAGTGGCTTGCTGTGGCTGAAGCTTGAACTCCCATTTGTCTGACACTCAACTAGACACTTCCAGTCATATGTAATGTTAGACTGCTTGTCAATCATTCATGATTTCCCTTGACAAACACTGTGTGGGCTTCACCTCTAGAGATAATGGGTTTGGTAGTCATAAGGGTTAGAAGAGTTGGTAGTATGACTGAAGAAGCAGACACAAGGTCAGATGTGTCTGTGGCTTTGGCCAGCACAGGGCAAAATCACAAACCTTCATTTACATGCTTTCTACTTTGCTTGATTCAATTAATCAGCACCATGGTGCTGGAGAATGAAACATAGTCAAGCACTCATCTGAGGTCAAGGATGAAGGAGAAGATGTAGAACAAGGAGGAGTCGAGTGACAGAAGTCACCCTCTATAGTGCCACTTTCGAACAACAGCCTCAGCAAACGATATTTCAATAGTGCATAGATCTACCTAAAATAAAACATTTGGGACATTTCATAAGCAAGCCTCCACCAAAATGATAAGAATATATTTATGCAAATGGCTTAAAAAAGAAAAATAGGTATTTTGGGCTGATGCATACAGTTTGATCTCATGTTCAACACATTTATTCTCTATTTGAGAGAATTTCTAGATTAGAAGATTGAGTATTGAAAGTCCAAGAAAGACCTATTTGATGACAAACTGCCTCAAGAACCAAGTATGCCATCCCTGACCCCTGTCCTTTAGTAGTAAAAATAGAGCCCTTAGGGAGAATGAGTCAAGCCCCTGGTTTATGGTGTTAGGCAACTCACTTCTTCTCTCTTAATGCTCAGCACCTCTGCTATAAATGGGCAGAGTGCCCACTGTTGGGGTAGAGTAGTTAAGCAAAATGCTTTTTATGAAGTTTTCAGCATATTATTAAAATACGTTACACAATTCAAAATAAACCTTTACTGTTATCATGACATTCTGTATTGAACCCTATGGCAAAAATTAATGCTTTTTCCACTAAACTCTGCTAAAGTAATGCAGCAGTGAGATCACTGCAAGTAAATAATAGTGCAGATTCTGCAAACTCGGTTTGCAGAGTGATTTGGCCCAGGATATGTAAGGCTAGAAGAGTATTTTTCGTGCAAGCAAGTGTAAGAAGGGAAAGCGGGAGGCGGAAAAAGGCAGCATGGTTTAGAACCCACCCTGGGTCAGCCACTGTCTTAGAGTTTGCACTGTTCATAAGGATGCTGAAGCTGGAGGAGATGGGCACCAGATCACACAGGAGAATCTGAACTTAAGACAGCCAAAAGTTTAAACTTTTGCTCTTCTCTGCCCTTTGAACCTAAGATCACAGACTTTTACCACCACCCTTTGTAACCTGCCTGACAACTTGTTCTTGAGCTGAAACAATTACCAAAATGAAGGTCTGATTATTACTTGGTCCAAAGACTCTAATTTCCCTAAATAAGTAACAGGTCCCAAAGAGAATCTGAAGGAGGAATAATTATGCTTTCAGCTACAAATAGGGCATGAAAGGAACAGTGCTGGTATTAGAGCGGTCTCCATGGAGATCAGTAAAAATGCATAATTGTTTCTGAAAATGATCAGATCGAGCCACAGCTCTCTCTTCCATCTGCAGTTGAGTGACAGATCCGGAGACAGCATCTCTGTTCTAGGAGGCTGCTTGAGATTGCACAAGCCTTTAAGGGACAAATCAAGATTCGTTTTCCTAGGTGACAGTATTGTGCTTTAAGAACAGTCACAGGAGAATAAAGAGTCTCCCATTGGTCTGAGTTACATATTGGATTCCTGAGTGCTGCAGGATGAATGTGTCCACTTTGTGCCTGCTGGCCTCCACTCACTTGCCAGTCTTGTTGTTCTAAGCACAGCTTCCACATGTCCTCAGCCCCTCACCAGTCCCTCTCTCTGCTTGAAAAGTTTTTCTGAGTGACTCATTGGGAGGTAAAACCCTTTCAGCCTGCCAACTCCAGTGTCAGATCTGCAGGGCCTTTAATAGTCCTGTGCCCATAGCCTTCCACTGCCTTCATATTTACCATGTATCCCAGTTTTTTGTCTGTCAAACCAAGATAATGCTTTCCGCATTAACTGAGACAGACATCAACTTAGCACCCAAAACATGATCATGAATGCTTCTTACAGACTGCATACGAAGGCTAAAAATTACTTGCAACCTTTGGACCCATATTGCCCATGGATTTTAATTATTAAACAATGAGTTTCAGCATATTTTTTATTCTCTCACCGCCCAATGGATATTTATCATTATTATTATTTGGTTTTTCGAGACAGGGTTTCTCTGTAACTTTGGAGCCTGTCCTGGAACTCTCTCTCTCTCTAGATCAGCCTGGCCTTGAATTCATGGAGATCATCCTGTCTTTGTCTCCTGAGTACTGAGATTAAAGACATGCACCACCACCTCCCAGCTAATTATTTTCAAAACTAAGATATCACACACTTGATCTTTCTTCTAGAAACCCTGCCTTGAAAAGCTTTTGGATATGTGTTTTCTTCCATGTTTGAGTTGTGTATATAATTTTTACCCCTTGGTCATATCTCAGTGACAAAGTGAAGATTCTACTGATTAAAAGAATTAACCAGTGGCGAAAGTTCTCTTTCTCAGTGGTAAGGATGTGGGATAACTGGTAGATGTTTGTCTCACTTCATCTCTGCTTTTAAAAGGAGAAGGATACCTCCAGGAGCCCAGCTGAAGAGGGGGGGAGGATTACATGAGCAAGAGGGTCAAGATCATGATGGGGAAACCTACAGAGACAGCTGACCTGAGCTCATGGGACCTCACAGACTACCTTTTCAGATTAATATGGCATCATATATTATAAGTTTGTGAAAACTTCAGTGGTCTAGTCAAAAAGATTGGCTTTATAAATTAATTTAAATTTTTTCTCTAGTATAAGATTCTGAAAGCTCACTGCAGGAAAGCTGGAGGAAATAACAAATTATACATATCCTACCACTCAACAGTTCCTCTTCCACATTTATCCATGTATTTTCACAAGTCCAACTCTTTGTGCTATTAGAGACCAAGACCACAACCAGGCCCCTGCCTCCCACTGCAGACATGTGACCATAAGGAGATAGCCAATGACAAAGGAGCCAAGAACATGTCTGGTAGGAGGTGCTGTGATGAAACAAAGCAGTGTGACAGACACCATCACTCTAGACACACTAGATAAGAAAGTTTTTCAATCCCTGAGAAAGAGCAACATTGAGCCAAAGCCTGAATGAAAATAAGAAAATTGTGTGAAGATCTAGAAAAAGAGTTTAGGTGGCAAAATGTACAGCCAAGGCAATTGTCATAAAAAGCAGAGAGCACAGGTATGTTTAAGAAGCAAAAGGAACATCCGTGTGTCTGGAGCAATTCTGTAAGGCGAGGATGGAGGCAGAGGTAAGAGTTAGGAATAACAGGTGCTGGTAGGAGGCTTGGGTTTTACGGGAGTACAGATGCTTTGTTGGGAGTCTCTGATGTCCTAGGTGTTCCTAGGACCCCATGAGTTGGAGGAAAGAGCAAAAGCGGGAACTTGGTAGAAAAGTGGCTGCAGTACCGGGAAGGAAAGAAGATGATTGATGGCAGAACTGGAAGAAAAGAAAACAAAGCATGAAGACAGTTGTTAAAAAGAAATCCCACAATAGCTCAGAATTGAGTATAATAGAGGGTTATTTATTTAGGAGTAGACTCACAGATCACAGTCTTCTGCACGAACAGGGAAACAGGAACCAAATCCAGCAGCCAGAAGAGAGAGAGCAGCACACACTTTATATTGGCATTTACAGTATAAGAGGCCATGCCCAAGTGATCTGGTAACTTAAAGGCTACTAGCTGAAGGATTTCCTACAGCAATAGCAGAGATGCATCGTGGAGAAACAGACATCAGTGTGTAGATGAATTGGATGTGGGGACTAGGGACATGAGGAATCTACAGTATTCCGGTTTTGATCTACATGACCAATGGGGAAGAATGGAAGAGGTATGATAACTATTCACATTTATGGGTGTCTTATCTGCATATATGTATGTGCACTACTTGCAGGTCTGATGTCTGTTGGGTTCATGAGATGGCATCAGATCCTCTGGAACTGGAGTTATAGACAGTTGGGAGCTACCATTTGGGTGCTGGGAAATATAGCTGAGTTTATTTTGCATCTGGCCAAGGGCCAGATTGG
>JAQHUG010000005.1:2892068-2914655 GCA_028555095.1 Dicrostonyx torquatus
CTAAGGAAAGGTGGAAACCTGTGAAATGAAGTGTCTTTTACAAAGATGCCCATAGGCCTGTCTGCCAGCTCAAGGAGCCAGGTGGGTGGGTACCATCACAAGGAGCCGCTATGCAGTAGAGACATGGGAGGCAGGAAATGGGAGTGGTTCATGTGCTGTGGAGAGGGGCAGGACTGAAGAGGAGAAGACCACAAGGAAGAGGCGGATGTGGTTGACCTGTGCTGCCACCTGGGACCATGGTGATGGCCTGGCCCAGAATGCTGTTAAGGATCATGTCTGGGTCCACGGTCCTATCACAGCCAGGGTCTGTGTGGATGTCTGTGGCTCCTGTTATTAGCAAAGGCCATGCAGATGCCTGGAGTGTGGGTCACCATCTGTGAACATGTTGATGTCTGAGGGCCGTGCTGCCACCAGGGTCATCATGATCTGAGTAGCCTAAGCTGTTGTTCTGGGCCATGGTGACATCCAGGCCCAAGCTTCTGCTGGAAACCAGGTCTGGATCCATAGCCCTGAAGAAGCCTTAGTCTATGTTGATGTCTGTGGCTTCTGTAACCACCAAAGGCCATGTGGATTCCAGGGAATGGATTGCCACCTGAGACCGTGTTGGTATCAGAGGGCCACGCTGCTGCCGAGGCCATACTTCTGCACATGACCATGGTAGCACCTGGCTCCATCTTCTGGTAAGGGCCATGTCTGGGTCCATGGTCCTGCAGCAGCTGGGATTGGTGTTGATGTCCATGGCCCATGTTACGACTGAAGGGTGGGAGAGGGGCATGGGAACCATGCATGTTGAAATCCAAGGGCCATGCTGAGCCAGCCCCTGCACTGCAGACTCTGGGAGATCTGTCCCTGTCCTTCCCCAACTGATACAGCCAGAGAAATGGCTCCACCCCACATGAGAGAGCTGGTCCTGATGACCCTGGTCCTGGAATAGCTGGCCCTACCACCAGCTTGGGAGAGCTGACCTAGATGACGTGACTTGGGCACAGGAGAGCTGGCTTTGCCCTTCATCTGAGAGGGGGACAGTCCCAGGGGAGGCCCAGACTAACCAACTCAGCTACCACAGAGGCCCTATCCGGTAATTTGAGTTGGTATATCCAAACATCTACTCCATCTATGACCTGCTGCAGCTCATGAAGGGACTCCAGTCATGGAGCAGCAGGATCCCCATGACTCAGAGCAACAGAAGGATACCTGAGAGGAATTTCTCTGAGGGTCCAGTATTGATGGTGTACTAAAGGCCAGAGGCTTTGGACCAGACCAACAGCTCATTACAGTCAACAATTATAAGAAAAGCAGCTGGACTAAAGGATAGAATGTGTGACACACCACAGCTGCTAATGCCACTAAGGTGGATGAAGAGGTGATAGAGGGGCAGGAAAGATGGAGGAGTGAAGTGGGTTTTTTTATTAATGTTTTTATTTTTTAATTTTGTTTTGGGGGGACACTGCAGTATTGAAGGGTAGCCATGGAAAGGTTGGTAAATGAGTGGAATGGGGGTGCATGATGTGATCATCCCAAAGAATCAATAAAACAATTACTTAAAAAAAAACAGAAGCAAACAAAAACAAAGTCTCTTACATGAGTTTGGCTGAGTCTCTAAGGGATATGAAGAGTAAGAGAGTCATGTGATTTTGTGGCCAGGAGAAAGAAGAGCTGGCAAGAAGCACCTGCCAAGTGAAGGGATTCTGGGAGAGCGTAACATCCAAGAGCGAGAAGGAAACAGCAGGTGGGAGGGAATGAGTCCTGTCCTTCAGAAAGACTGGATGACACAAGCGGAGTAGCCATGAGGCTGACCACTGCCTGAGACAACACAAAGGGCAGCCCTGGCCTGGACGACCTGCAGGCATGAACATGCCCTGCTGCTTCTGGAGATAAGCAGCCGAACTCACAGGACAGTCTTAGCCCCAGACCATGAGTGTGCACCCAAGGCCTTCTTCCCTTTTCCTTATGAACCAGGGGAGAGCAAAGTAATCTCAAGAAAGCCCATCATGCCATGTGGTCATAACTCACCACAAAACCCTCCCACCTCTTCTTTTCACACCTTATGGGACCTGTAGGTTCCCTAAACTGTGGACCCAAGGCAGGTGACGTAGTTGTAAAAGACTACATTATTTTGTATAAAGTTCTTATGTACAATTCTAGAGGTCTCTTGTACGTATCATTTACTTATTTTAAGAAGCAATGTACTGTGTTTTTTTTCCTAAAAATAAATAATTCAGACATCCTGCCTCTATTGGTCATCTTCCAATCACAACAAACAAGTTTTTGAATCTGCGAATGCTACATGGAGGCCAAGTCTGAGGCGATATCAAACTGGAAACAAGAACATCTTAGAAGCTTTGAGCATGTAGATGGTGACACCAAAGTTTGCATTTTGTCAGGGAAGAGTTCACTTATGCTTTTCCTGGGATTCTGAGAAAGAGCCCATAGAAGCTATCCTCATGAACTGAACTTATTCATATCTCATATTAGACCACAAATATTTTCTGAGAATGGAAAAGAAATTGTTTTCACGATTTCAAGGTTGTACTCTACTATTAAGTAGTAAGCAAACACATGATCAGAGTTTGGAGTCTGGAGATTGGTGGATTACAGCTTCAACCCAAACGAATATCTAAATGAGTCTCCCACCGACAGTCATTATTATTTACTTTGTCTGGGTCTTATATTTAAATATTGGGAGATCAAACTAATGTGTTGATTGATCAGTCTGCCCTGAACTTGGTATGAGGAACACAAAGAAAGACAGGACCCAGTCCCTGTCTCAAAAGAAATACTATGCCAAGAAACATGGCTAGAATATTATATGATGATCACTATGTGAGAAGAACAAACACATTGTGGGCTACAGGGCAGAAAGAATTAAACTTGGTCTGGGCTAGGAGAGCCAAGGAAGTGCCCAAAGATGGCATTTACGTTTGAGTTTCCATAATAGATATATGTCTCCCAGGTAAAGATAAGAGGGCAGGAACTCTGTGAAGAATGGCAGTGTGTTAGTTAATTTTCTGTTATTGCAATAAAGCACCATGACCAAAAAACATGTTACAGGACAAAGCCTTTGTCGTGACTTTACAAGTCCATCATGGCAGAGAGATGTGGCAGCAAGCAGCAGGAGCAGATACCTAGGGGATCCCATGTCAGCCCCATAGAAGAAGCATTAAGAAAGCACACTGCAAGTGGGTGAGGCTATAACCCCCTGTGGTGGTTTGACTAGGCATCTTCCTCCCCAATAGACTCATGTGTTTGAATGCTTGGCCCATAGAGAATGGCACTATTAGGAGGTATAGATTTGTTGGAGGAAGTGTGTCACTTTGGGGGCAGTTGTTGGCAGAGGCTGCTTGTTCGTTCCTGGCCACCCAGACCCAAAATAACAACATAGAAACTATATTACAATATAGAATTACAGAAACTATATTGCAATACTGTTTGGTCAATAGCTTAAGTGTATTTCTAGCTAGCGCTTACATCTTAAATTAACCTATTTCTATTATTTTGTATTTTACCACAAGGCTCATGGTTTACTGGTAAGGTTCCGGCATCCATCTCTGGTGGTGGCTTCATGGTGTCTCTCCTTAACTCCACCTACTCTTTCTATGTATCTTTTCCAGCCTGGCTACATTCTGTTAAGCCATTGGCCAAAAACAGTTTCTTTATTAACCAATGGTATTCACAGCATACATAGGGGAATCCCACATCAGGCAGGCTTTGAGGTCTTAATGCTCAAATTATGCTCAGTGTGGCACACAGTCTCCTTCCGCTGCCCGTGGATCAAGATGTAGAACTCTCAGCTCCTTTTCCAGCACCATATCTACCTGTGTGCTGCCATGTCCCACCTTGATGATAATGAACTAAGCCTCTGAAACTGTAAGCAAAGCCCCAATTATGTGTTTTATTTTATAAGAGTTGCCATGGTCATAGTGTCTCTTTACAGCAATAGAAACTCTAATTAACACTACTCACAAAGCCTATTTCTACTGACATACTTCCTCTAGCAAGGCTGCACCTCCATAACCTTCCCTAAAAGTACCACAATCTGGGGACCAGGTGTTCAAACAGCCAGAGCAAAAACATAGGTATATGATACAGCATGTTAGTTCTGGAAATGTGGAGGACTATGGTGGACTTAAACATTCTCCAGGAAGAAGAGGCAGAGATGATACACAGAGGTCCACAGAGCCATACCATGTCTGCAATATGGGTTCAAACGCATGAAGCCTCAGCTTTCTTACTGATAACACAAAATTAATAACATCACCTTGCTCTCAGGTGACTAAATAAAAGGAGACATACAGATGCAAATACCCAGCACACACTGTGTATCCTAGTAAGAACATCTGTACATTTCACTGTATTTTATCCTAAGGACTCTGAGGTAGGTACAGGGAAATGAATGGATTCCATTTGCTTTTTAGAAAGTTCTTGGACATTCTAGGGAAACAACAAAAAGCATACTTTCCTTTAAAAAAAATTAAGAGAATAATAATACGGTTGAACATGAGACCCTCAAAAATCAGAAATGCTCCAAATTTGAGTTTTGCCACAAATGGAAAGTCCTGCACCACAAAATTTAACTTCATGTACAATTTCTTTGAATTATTATTATTTATTATGATAACTATTCACATTTATGGGTGTCTTATCTGCATATATGTATGTGCACCACTTGCGGGTCTGATGTCTGTTGAGTTCATGAGATGGCATCAGATTCTCTGGAACTGGAGTTATAGACAGTTGGGAGCTACCATTTGGGTGCTGGGAAATATAGCTGAGTTTATTTTGCATCTGGCCAAGGGCCAGATTGGACATCTGAGTCCAAGGAGGTGCTGCTTGGCTTGGAAGAAATAAAACTATTCTAAAGAGACACTTGGATGATCAGACTTAAAACAATATCCCAGCAAAGTTGGAATTACCCCGATAATTTCACACTGGTAGAGAAAAATGGCTGAAGTTTGGTGCCAGCCAGAAAAATGAACGTGTCTCTTGGAGAGAAATTTTATGGTTTTGCCAACATGTTAGACCACCTTGCTAGAGGAGACTGGAGCTGAGACAATCATGATGGGCAAGGATAGAAACTGATTGTTAACGCCTCTGTCCCTCTATGTGAACCTAAATCTCATGGCAAGACCCCAAAGACAGACTTGGTGGTAGTTACTGGATGCTTTTGTTCTTCCATGGCAAGACCCCAAAGACAGACTTGGTGGTAGTTACTGGATGCTTTTGTTCTTCTTTCCAATGTGGCCACACCAAATAAACCTTGTTCTGCTTTTTACTATTAGTGTGCCTCTTTAGTTGACAGTCAAGGATGGGTGGCAGAGCCCTGACTTGCTAGAGTGTCCAGGACACAGGCTCTGACTATGACAGTAACCACTTCATTTCTCTTCTGATCTTGTTGGCACGTCCACTCAATTTGGCTCCAGGCCAAGGCCACAACTATCTGAATACTTAGCTGTGCTGGCTGCTAGAAAATCCTGAAGCACAGGATTTGATGTTCATTGACAAGGCTCAAGAGAAGAAAGAACGAAGGGGAAGGCAGGAGGGGATGTTAACATACATTAAATTATTCCACATTCTTTATATCCATCACCTCCGTTAAGAGAGGAGTGAACTGCGCAGTCTTCATTGACCATAAATGAAAGAGTTTCGGAGAGTGTGACTCACCAAATGGTGCCACAACGAGCACCCAGCTTCCCCTGGAGGAGATGAGGCTTCCTTACATAAGCTAATTGTTAGAGCCCAGAAATGGTCTGCCTCTGTCACAAAGCCATACCCTGACTCATCACTGTCAGCTTGAAAGAGCAAAGGAAGAGTGAGTGACCCAAGGAGACCAAAAGGCAAGAGTGTGAATGGGGAGGGCAACTTCCCAGAACCCGCAGCGACAGGTCTGCTTCTTATTCTTGGGTTTGCAACCTGGGGCTTTTCTCCCCACTGTTCTGGGCTTTTGTTTGCCTGTCTACCAACTTTGGGTGTCCATATTTGACAAAGAAGAAACTCAAGTAAGGGAGAGGGGAGTTGGAAATGCAGGGGAGGGGTTGTCTGCCCTCATCCAACAAGAATGGCAGACCAAGAGAAAGCAGACTCCCACCCTGTCTGCACAGCTTCCCCCTCTACCCACTCCTTCCTCACTCTCAGGAGTCACTCTGGGAGGTTCCTTGTGAACATTCCCAGCAAGGAGCAGGGTTGTCCATAAGCTCCATGATTTTAGAGACTCAGTGATGCTAGCAAATTCACAAAGGGAAACCTAGTAATAGTTTACCTATTACTTCTGAGGAAAGGTGGCATTCTGGGAGCAGTCCAGGCACCCAGCATTGGTGCAACAGACAATAAAAATGATGCACCATCGGATCCCTTACTCCTCTGTCATAATCATCCATCCTGCCTTCCTGGACACCCGAGAGACATCTTTGAAAGCACACAGACAGGGCTAGAGTCCATTAAGTCACCGTGTGAACACAAATGAACTATTTCACCGTTTCGCTCTCCATTTCTTTATCTACAAAATGGTCCTAAAGATTTATGGGGTTTTATTAAGATATGAAAATAATGGGTCTGGCTCAGCCTTAAAACCTGAGGTGAACATTTGGATTGTTTTTGTGGATCAGGATAACTCTGGAGCCTCTCTACATGCAGTTTTCTGAATCAGGAGTTCTTACATGCGCACAAGATGGTCTGCATGATAGTCAGAAGGGAGACTAATCACCCTTACCAAATGCTTCAAAAAAACTCATCACCTGCCCTCAAATGCTGTGAGATTATTATTGGTGGTGTGGAGCCTGGATTGGTAGCCTGCTTATAAACACTTAAATAAAATAGACAGAAAACTCAGAATGAGGCCCTGTACTAGGCCCAATAGGTCAAATCAAAGTTGATTTTTTTCATGCTGAAGTCATGTACCGCCAAGCCAAAACCAAATTCTTTGTGTGACCTTCCAAGATGCTAAGAGGATAAAATTGTTCCTGAGTTTCCTCCTGAGCCTGCTTTTAAATTATTTTATCGGTCAGACTAAGAACCTGCAAAATGAATGTTGCATTTCCTATGACCATGGGGTCTTATCATTGGTATTTGATAAATCTCTCTTGAGGAAGCAAGCTGTCTGTGGCCCTCGTTTGTCCCTTCACTTCTGTGATAACAGAAGCAGCTGTAGGTTGTAGCTGTGGTTGTAGGCTCAGCAGACACATCTGAGAATTATTCTTTCTAGAAATTCATTTAAAGATGTTTTCACTTAATGCTGATGAGAAGCATCCAGGCGGAAACTGGCTTGGCAATGAAAGGTGAAAAGATGCCAAGAAAGGGGATCAGTTTCTTTCTTGGCTAAGAGCCTGAAATGTCCTTGGGCCAGACAGTAGCCATATCCTTGCCAGAAGCCAGAGATAACCAAAACATCTCTGGTTCCTCTGTGGCCAGAAGCCAGAACTGCCAGAAAGTGTGGGGCTGCAAATCTGATTTTAGAGCACCCCTTCCTGGAAACCGTAGTGACTAAAAGTGCTGACACCTTGACACCTGGAAACTTCATTGAACAACTCACCCTTCAACCAACAAAGTCTAATTAACCTCCAGGCAGTAACAGACCATGGCAGCGCAGGGACCCCTCACTATGTCTGAGAACTTGCGCTGTTTTCTTTCTCTTATGCTCACTATAATAAAATATTTACTTCTTGATAAAACTCACTCTCTGTGTTCCATGATTTCATCCTTCGAGTTCTCAAAATTAGAATCCAGAAACCACTGGCTCAGAGCGACTTTGGTGGCCATTGAGTTTCTCAGAAGCAATATCCCAGAGCTAAGCTTACTCAAGAGCTGAGAAGGATTCTACTGCCTTAAACACACCTGGAGGGGGCTGGGCCGACAGCTCCGTCATTAAGAGCACTGGCTGCTCTTGCAGAGGACCAGGGTTTGGTTCCCAGCACCTACATGGTAGCTCCCAACTGTCTGTAACTCCAGTTCCAGAGGATCTGATGCCCTCAAACACTAGACATGCACATGAGGCATGCACATGAGGCACATAGGCACACACATGAGGCACATAGGCACATGCATGAGGCACATATGCACATGCAGGCAAAACAGTTTCACACACAAAATAAGGATATCTTATTTTTAAAAGACACACAGGGTCATTGTTTGCAGAATACAGTTGAAACTAAACCCATAGCAAGAACTGGGGGGCAATCTCAAATGAGAGGGTAACACGTGTCTCCACCTTCTGGGCATTTGTTTCCAGAATTAGAGTGCCTTAGGAGCATCAGGAGGAGAGAAAGGAACTGCTTCTCAGGACAGTATCAAGCTGAAGGGGACCCAAGGAGACTGACAGTAACCCAAATGCTGGGAAGTTTCCCACAGCCAGTCTGGATGGATCCTTGACCCAGCAGAGACTCGAGCTGTTTCTCACTTACCAGATGGATGAAGGTTCCAAATCACACTGAATCTGGAGTAAGGAAAGTGAGGAAACAGAAACATGTCTTCTTAATCCTTGCTTTGTGAAGTCAGAGGAGGGAGAAGAGGTGGATGGGAGGGTGGAGGAGGTAGGCAGTGGGAAACTGTTCTTTGCCATTTCAGAAAAAGCTTCCAAGGAGGTTAAAGAAGGTTTAAAAAAAAAAAACCAGCATTATGAGGGGAGGGGACGGGAAAACTGAATGTCAGTATGACAAAAGGGGATGAAGGACCAATCGCTTGAGTGAGGATATTGCATCTCTAGGACTTTTCGCTACTGTCCAGCGGACTGGCATGCTCGGTGCAGGATGTTTTATTAGGGACAAACAAAATTAAATGGTAAACCATTCAGGCACCTCAGATGAGAGAGCTTTTCTCCTGCTGTGGGGATCTCTGTCTCAGCCACAAGAATCTCGCTTTGCTTTTCTATCACCCGCACATTTCTCCACACTCTGCCTCCCTTCACCAGCCAATGCACCAAATCCAAAGGCACCCTGATGGTCATTCCCAAGCCTGCATGACCTTGAGTGCTCAGCATTTGCTCTGGCCAGAGGGGACAGGCTGTACCCAGAAGGAGAATCTGGGTCTCTCTGTTAAGCCAATGCAATGTGTCTCCTGGGTCAGCCATGGCCAGAGAGGGACAGAGCCATGCATTAGTAAGCAGGACACCAAGTGTCAGTTTATAAAAGAGGGACTTTGAGCTGAGCAGATCCTGTCCCAAGATCCCACGCAAACATCTTGTGACTTGCAAGCCTCAGCCAGTAGCTTTGTGAACCAGCTCCCACTTCCGGTAAGGGGACCAGTTCCTCCCTCAGAGAATCCACGACAGACATCACCTCGTACTTCACAGTAACTTTTACACCAGCTTTAGATTCTTGTTCCTCTAGACAGGGACTTCTGTTTCTAATATCTACCCTAGGACAAATGAATACAGCTACCACCCAGTCTTACAGTTGCAGAGTATGTTTTGACTCTTGTTAGAGACCCCGGGAGACACACCCATTATTGCTCTGCAAGTAAATGATCATTCTCCATGACATGTCCCAGATGAAATAGGGGTTCTAACCCAGAGTTTAGGGTTCCAGACCTCCTAACAAAATCATCAAGAACAATCTCATTTTTTTCTGAAGTAGTTGCTGTCACACCCGCTCTGTGTTTGAATCTCTGGGAGAATTATTTAAATAACATTCTGCCTTTTAAAGGGCTGTGGGAGAGATAATTAGCACTTACCCATTGTCTGAAAATGGCAGGTTATAAAATCTAGCAATCTAACTCAGCTTTCATTTTTAGATCTTTTATGGAACATGAAATTCTACTCTGCAATCATAGTAGAAAAGGCTTTTTTGTGCATTTAGAGATTGATTTGAGCCTCAATTTTGAAATCTAAAAAGTCCCACATTTTTGTGATATGAGCTTTTTTTTTCCCCCAAGGACAACTTTCCTGGAGTCTGAGAAGAGAAAACAACAGTGATGCCAAGCTAGAGTTCTAACAGCCGTTGTGAAGAAAGAGAGAAGGAGAAAGAGTTTGGCAAGGGGAGGCTAGGGTTTCTTAGCTAGAGATCAGGAAAGGACTGGACATCATTTCTTGAAAGTCCGGTGTCTCATGCAAAGCCACGTCTGACTCCGTCAATCAGTTCGGTTTAAGCTCGGTTGACTGCTGACTCCGTAAATGTCTGTTTGACTCAACTCTGAACAAATGATCCTTTGTCCCCTGGCTAGAGTGACTGGTTTGGGAGAAGGCAGGGTAGTCAAGTCAAGATAAAAATGTAGTTTGTGGTTCTATAAGAATCTTCAGTAAAGAGTTACTCTCTGTTTCTGGGTTAAGCCTAGAGTCACTGAGGGCCAATTAACCCAATTCAGCACAGCTTTTCCAAGGAGTCGTTAGAACATAGGCCCCAGATCTGAAGATGGCTGTGACACTCTCAAGACTAAAACCGTGTCAGCCCTGAACATATCAACTGCCAGCCAAGGACAAGACTTTTTTCACTGAAATCTTCTGCCCTGTGAAAGCAAAGTGCCACCCATGTGGCACATGAACAACAGCAATGAACACAACTAGTTTTGTTTTTTAACCAAACCTTTTCCTGCTCCTGTGAACAGCCTATGGACCCCTCAAGAGTCACTTTATGAAGCTTTCCTTGATTATTCTCAGGCAAATATGTGTTTTCAAACATGTTATGTATTTCAGGCTGTTGTAGATGCCTCCATTTCCTCCTCCAGACTGGGAGCCCCTTAAAGTCAGGGGTCCATATGCACCAGCCCTCTCTGGGGTCCCTTGTCAGGAGTGCAGATGACACAAACATTCAACAAACCATAGTTGTGTTGGTAAGGAAGAGCAGAGGAACTCACCCATTTTCCTTTTAAATCATGAGCCACGCTGTATTTGTCTTAATGACCATAATTTTTTCTCAAAGAAAAAGATTGGAGCTAAACACCTTTCTCTTGGTATTTGAAGTGAGTTTTAGTGCTGGTGAACTTTGACAAAAATAATTTGCATGTCAACATCGTATTTCAAATAGCCCAACAGTTTTAATTGAAGTAATTAAAATGAAATTGCAGGTCATATTCCTTTTGATACATTTTGCATAACATTTTAAAAACAGGCAATAGAAATATAACCAGATTTGAAGTTTTTCCATCTACTTTCTGTCCACGTTCATTCCTCCTGTGGTATTTTGAATGAGAGTGTGCCCCCCCACACCCCCGTAGACACTTACATTTGAATACTTACTTCCCAGTTAGTGGAACTGCTTGGGAAGGATTAGGAAGCGTGGCCTTGTTGGAGAAGGTGTGTCACTGGGGTGGGGTGGGCTTTGAGTTTTCAAAAGTTCTCTCTTTCTAACAACCATCTGTGGATCAGGATATAAAGCTCTCAGCTACTTCTCCAGGCCAATGCCTGTCTGCTACCCACCATGATGACCATGGAGGAACCTCTGAAAATGTAAGCAAGCCCCCAACTAAATGCTCTTTTTTATAACCCTTCACAGCAGTAGGACAGTGACTAAGATACCTTCATTCTTTCTTGTGTCCATGCCATGGGAAATTATTATAGAGCAATAGTTCGAATGACTATAGGTTGTCTGGTTGTCAGTTTTCAAACCGCATAGACAGAAAAGAGCTGACATGTGTGATATTGTTTGGCTAAAACAGTCCCTCTCACTGGTATTGTAGTATGTCTCTCCCTACCAAAAGCACCCATTAAAATACCCAATTCATCATATCAGGGTTTGGAGTTAGTATCTGTGAAGTCTGATGAGACAACATTGAAATTTTATGTGCAATAACCATGGACTTGCTGATAAAATAAACACATTTCTGTGATGGTTCCAATTAATTGTTCAAATCCCCAGATACCTCTTTAAGCTTAAAGTCAGGTATATCTGCTTTGGTCCCCCAAGCTGCCTACAAAACTCTCAAACTTATCAGTCTTCCTGCATCTTCTCCTTCTCCTCTCTCCCAAAAGCTAAATGGAGCCAGGAACAGGCAGAGCTGGAGACCTGGTGGGTCCAGCTATGGCTACGACTGTAACCTTCATCACTACTTCCTTATCTTGACACTGAACAACAGTTACTAATAATAGCCATGCTCCGAAGAGTGGTCCACAGACAAGCTTTCCACTCCATCCGACACCTTAGAACACTCTTCCTTCAGATGGCTCTGCCTTGGTTAGATGTTTGATTGCTCACGTCAAGGTCCATGCACCTGCTGCCATAGTAAGACAGCACACCACCACATACTACATATGATTATCCAAGTGGATGCTCCTGGAGGCTTCCAGAAGCCAAGGTTCACCTGGCCCAAGCATCCGCTCAGGCCCAGACATTCTGCACATTAAAAGAGGCCCAATCAAACTTAAGACCTCCAATCACTGTGCATTGTCTGCACCTACAGGCAACCTTGGCTACATCATTAGGGAAGTTCCTTCCTCCGCAACAGTGGACATGAAATGAGGATTGCCCTTACCTGCTTAGTAAACTGTTTGGCCCCAAGGTCAGTACCAATCTGTTGTGTTATCTTGGCTGGGGAAACATGAATAAATGCTTATTCCCCCAAGGTAAGGCATCTATGACAGGCCAGTCAAAGAAATGACGCCACTGAAGTCTGGCTTGGTGAACCAGAGTTTCATAGGTTTGGTTTCAGACATACAGATGTCAGTTCACATGAAGAACTAGTCAATAAATGACTGTTTAGAGAGCCGAGATAGCTCACGATAATTCTGGATATGCAACAGTCCAGTTCTTTCACAGTCATGAACATTCCGATTAGTCAGTTGCCCTTGTGGAATTAATAATATATGTTGCATCTTTCTTGTTTTGCCCACCCCGTCTCTCCTTCCATATCTCCCTCTATCCTCTCTCTCTCCTCCCCCCACTCGTGTGTGTGTGTGTGTGTGTGTGTGTGTGTGTGTGTGTGTGTGTCTGCATTTAGGGGAAAGTTCCAAACTGACATTGGCTGTCCTCCCTCATTACTCCCCATTCATTTATTGAAACAGGCTCTTTTGTTAAAAACATTGTTCTTCGATTCTGGCTATCTAGCTTGCTCTGGGAAGGCCTCATGTCTCTGACCCTGTAGTACTGGGATTATAAGTGGCCCCCACTCCTATCCTGCTTTTGCCTGGGATTTAGAAATCCCAACTTCAGCAGTCATGCTTATGGGGTGTATACTTTATCTATGAGCCATCTCCTCAGGTGTAACTCTTTTCTGGAAACGTCAGTTAACAACATCAAGAACTCTGAAACTGGGCTGAGGTGAATGCAGACATCAACTCCTGTCTTTCCTGTGCAGCCTGAGAAACTGTCATACATGTCTGAGCTCAGTCCATCCATTGATCATGTAGGTAATGAAAGCATTTACCTTGAACTGCAGTTAAAATGAAAAAAAAAAAACATTATAAAGCACTGAGCTATGAGCCTGGGAAGCAACTGCATCCCACCCACGAAACAATCCCTCCCCACTAGCGTGCTGGTGGCTAGTGTGAACACCATATGGATGAGTCAAAGCAAATTAATTAAATGTAATATAAGTTGAATCCCTTCCAGCTTCCCGCTGGTGGCTAGTAGTGACAAATGTTCAGGCTTTTATGGAATCTTACACTTAGAAAATATCTTTTTGGCTTATCTGACTAATAGCTTTTGTAAGTCACGAATGTGGGTTGAGTTGAGAGCCTTCAGATCCAGGTTCCATCAACTTGGAATCTTCCAGTGGTCATAGTCAAGAGGGATTCCAGCCAGGGATGTGCCCACTGTTCACAGCAATCAAAAGTCTCCATGAATGAAAAGAAGATGCCCTGCCCCCTCGTTTGGGGCACTCATCTATAGATAAGGAAGCAGGTGACCTAGTGGCCCTATCTGCTGTTTTTGTCCCAATTGGAGGCTGGTGGCTACAGATGAGTTCTAAGGTATTATCAGCTTAATGATCCATCTTAAAAGAAAATGCACACCCAAGAAAAGAAAACGCTCATTTCCCTGAAAAGGGAAAGGACTTCTGTGAAACCCTTTATCAATGCAAAGCCTATTGACAAGTTTTTCTCCTATATTGCTTCAGCAAAGAACGCACAGTTTACAAGACTCTGGGGTTAGTTTCACATAGACTCCATCCTGTCCCCTTCCTGCCACCTGCAAAATGTGAAGCATGCCATACTCCGAAGGACATCTATCCTCATTCCGGTTTTCTAGATATGTGTTCTCCTGGTCGTCTAAAAACTACCATGTTTTATAGTTCCTGTGTTTGATGGCTTTGACCTGGTTTTTCCGAAAGTAATTTACAGAAAATTTCTTCCCTGTGGGCAAAGTGTTTGTAACTACTTCTACCAAGGAAAAATAAAATCAAGATATAAAGTAAGTGCAGGATTATTTAGGTACTGAGAAGAGGTGGATCGTGGAGATCAGCTAGAAGGTTATAGTTTCTGTTCCCTTGGACGCCGGTCACTTTTCCTTTATACTTGGAGATATAGAAATGAAGTCTAAAGAGGAGCTGAACCTTTGAGCTGAGAATCACTCCCAGATGGGTGTTGTTTCAAGGTCACCACTTAGCAATGCTGTTCAGGAAGGATGGGGTTGCCATGGAAACCTCTGTAACTGGTGGTACAGCACCTCTGACTCACACAGCTGTAACTTGAAGAAGCAGTCATAGGCACTTACCGTCCTCAGTTCCTGGGTGCAGCAGTGTCTGTCTGGTGCAGTGAGTTACAGATGCACATCTGCCCTCTAAGGAGGGAGAGCAAGTAAGAGGAGCATCACAGCCCAGATGCGCTGTATTCTACTAGGGGGCTTCAAGAGGGAAATCTATTTTCTTGTCAGCAGTTACCTCTGCTTCTTCTTAACAGAAGAGGCATCTTTTCCCTCCATTCAGTAATGGATATGAGAAACTCGTGATGAGTTTAAGTCAATGAAAGGTCAAGCTTGCAAGCAGAAACCCAGACCTGACTCATCAGAGAGGACTCTGTGATGCCAGAAATCTGAGCATGGGTCTTGTGTCTTTACTGGCTAGTGGTTAAGAATTCTATTTGATCATAGGAAAAAACTTTTTTTGTAAGCTAGAGCATTTATTGATGGTGCAGTATGTTCTAGGCATTCATAAATAATTGAAAATTTTGCCGGGCAGTGGTGGAGCACGCCTTTAATCCCAGCACTCAGGAGGCAGAGGCAGGCGGATTTCTGTGAGTTCGAGGCCAGCCTGGTCTACAAGAGCTAGTTCCAGGACAGGCTCCAAAGCCACAGAGAAACCAAAAAAAAATAATTGAAAATTTTAAGCACAAGCAGAATCATAGATGAGGCTACATAGATCAGAAGGAACATATTACCTTATTAGATTATATCATATCATATGGTACCTCAAATTTCACAGAGCAGGTATTTATTATGTATTTTTATCACAATAGAGAATGAATTTATAATGTATGAAATAGAAAGCTGTTGGCGAATTCTGAGTGGCAGAGTTACATGATTTAATTGAGCCCTAGAAAAGTTCCCCTGGAATAATGAGAGACTGAAAGACAAGCAGAGGGTGGCTGTTACAACAATGAACCAGGAGAGAACTGGGGCAGATGAGTGTGTCATTACTACTGATGCATCCGTGGGGTGGATGGGGATGTGTTCGGGACGGTTCTCCAGTAAAGAAGAAACTAAATGTCCACAAATGGTGGTTGGTACCAGTTCAACCAAAGAGATGTGCTCCATTCCTGACCTCCAGAAGCCATGAATGTGACTTGCCTTGGGAGCAGAGTCCCCGGGTGTCAATTAAATTAATAAGAGGACATTTTAGGTCAAGCTGAACCCAGTGGCTAGTGTCCTTATTGGGAGAGGGAAGTCTGGACAAACAGGGAGATACATGATTACATGTAGGGTGATACAATTACAAGCCAAGAAGTCCCATGGATCACTGGTAACTAAGCACCAGAAGCTGGAGAAACAAATGTCTTGAGAGAGATGATAAGCAGACTGGTACCTTGGTTTTTCTTTATAACCTCTAAAACTGTAAGAGAATATATTTCTACTGTTTTTGAGTCATCAGCTTCATAGCATGTACTAACTCATTTTCATTCAACAAGATAGAGTTTAGAATCACCGTAGGAACACATATGTGGGTATATCTATATGGGTATTTCCAGAAAGGTTTAACTGAAGAAGGAAGACCCACCCTGAATGTGGACCGCATGGTTGATTGAGTGACATCTTGAGATGAATAAAAAGGAGAAAATGGGCCAGGGAGATGACTCAGTTGGTAAAACACTTGTCCTGCAAGTATCAGGACCTGACTTCATACCCCCAATTCCATGTAAAAAGCTAAGAATAGTGGCGTGTACTTGTGATCCCAGTTCTGAGTAACCCACTGACCAGCTAGCTACCTTGACCTCCTTGGAGAAGCTGCACCCCAATGAGAGCCTCTGTTTCAAACAAAGCGTGGAAGATGCCTGAAGACACCCTAGGCTGTCCTCTGTATAAGTGTTACAGCTAAGATGGGAAAGATATCCTGACAGTCAGGAGTCAAGGAATGCCACAAAGTCACACAACGAACCTCACATAAAAGATTTTATTAAGGGGGAAAAACTCAAGAGGGCGGCTGCTTCTGTTCAGGAGAGAAGCAGCATAGAACTGAGCAGAAAGCAGGATTTATAGAGTGTTTCTTATGGGTGCAGCTTTCCATGCTGACCTGGGTTTGGAAGGATTGTGTGGCCTGATCTTTGGGCAATTTCAGCAGTAGCCTCAAACCACCGCCATGCTTCACCCACCAGGGGGGGATGTACTGCGAGCCCCTCCTGTCTTACGTTGATTTTGCTTAGATATTTAGACACATCAATGAGAGAAATAATAAATCCATGGCATGCCATTATAAAAGCCCTGGAAAGTAGATATGACTATTTTTCTATGATCATTTTCTAGAAAAGACTCCAGGCATTTTCTAGCAGTTCCAATGATTTGATACATAAGAAATGACCAATACAGCCAATGTAGGGGTGTAACATGCAGGTCGTCTGGCACCACAGAAAACAGTTACTTTGGCCAACATCTTGTCCTCATCTCTGAAGCTGTTCTTACCTAGCTGCTTCTTATTCATTAATAGAGATTAGCAGAAGACAGCTTGTCAATTCAAGACATTTCTGCAGGGTGTGTGCTATGCATGTGTGTGTGCGTACACGCATGCGCATACTTTCGTGCATGTTCATGCAGCTATATGAAATCTAAAATATACAAATGGAACATAGCATATGATAGTTGTTGTCTTAGTTAGGGTTTCTATTGCTGTGAAGAGACACCATGACCACGGCAACTCTGACCATTTCTACAACACTAATCTGAAAACATAACTAGCCCACCAATACTAAGGGATTCTTAGAAAATGCAGGCACGCCCCAACCTAAGGTGTGATATAATCCTGTCAACCATGGTGCTTTATCTGAATCAGCACAGTTTATGAAGGTCATAATAATCATCTGGAAACCAATGCAGAGGATATGACCTAAGGAACCCTGAGGAAATTGAGAAATTGGAATGCATAATGCCAATAAAAGCCAGCCTGGTGAAAATGAAAATAATAAAAAAAAAGTTTATTAAAAAATCCCAGGGCAAATACAATTTGAGTTTCACAAGGAACTAAAGACAGAAAGATATGAAGGAATATATTAGCCCCTTGCACCAGAGTGAAGCCACCAAATCTATGTCGTGAAGAACTGGTTATTAGGGACACGTAAGAAAAGAATAGAAGTCAGAAAGAAGCTGGCTTGTAGTTCTCAGACTTTGAAAAGTCCAGGTGTCTGTACACACAGCTCACATTGATAATAACATCTCCATGGAAGCTAGAATCATCAAACCCCCCAGGGCTCACTTTGCCAGGATCAAGTATTTCCCATAAAGAACTCATCTGTTTGTTCCGGGAGCTCCAGGACTTTGATTTACTGATGGTCTCAGATCCTGGAGCTGAGAGATGAAGCAGACAGAGGTGAACTGTCAAGGTCTTGCTTCTACACTAGATCCCACTGGTAATGAGGGTGCTGGAGTGGGACCCTCCTCTTCTCTACCGCACCCTACTCCCTCAGCAACACACTTCTGCCCACCTGCTTTTGAGAGACACGTTCAAACACCTCCAGCAGATGCCTGAGAGCAAAGAATGTGGCAAACCTTACATATATGGTGCATATGTGTGCTTAAAGACTAATTCATAAACACAAGAAGAGATAAGCAAAAATAAGTGATGCTTTACGCAAAGAACCTTGTCA
Source organism: Dicrostonyx torquatus (assembly GCA_028555095.1). Lineage (NCBI taxonomy): Eukaryota > Metazoa > Chordata > Mammalia > Rodentia > Cricetidae > Dicrostonyx > Dicrostonyx torquatus. Next base: position 2,910,214 of record JAQHUG010000005.1, read on the forward strand.
ACACTGTACTGTAAAAGTTAGGTGTCATCTCTCTGAGTATCTTGCTATAGTGCACCTGTCCTTTTGGCCAGGGTGTGCATGCGATGACACATGTGTGAAGATCAGAGGACAATATGAAAGAGTCATTGTCTCCTTCTACCATGTTTGTCCTAGGGATCAGACTAAGATCATCACACTTAGATGTAAGTGGTTTTACCCACTAAAATATCCCAGCAGCACTGTTCCTGGTTCTTACAATTCTTTTCTTTTACAGTATTTGTGTCTATTGCCGGCAAGCCTGACACCTCTGTCTTCTTCCACAGGATGGGAAAGTCTGTGCAGAGATTCCCTTACTTTGCCCTTTCTCTTGGGAGCCAATCGATTGAGAAATGGGTTCAGAATTCATGTGAGGATGAGCACAGTAGGTTTCTTCCTGACAACAGTAGGCCAGGGCTCAGAGCTCAGATCCGAGCCGAGGAGCTGGTCAGTAACCCCTGACTTGCATTTACTCCAGTACTGAAGGGCAAATGGTGGGCGGTGGGCTGAGCTTAAGAGCCCACAATAAATTTACGCCATAGCAGACAGCAGATAAGGATTGTATCTTGTTTGTAAAAGACATAAAAGGTTCTTCTAGGCAATGAAGTAAGCGCTCTTCTGGCTTCCTTATAACTCAATTTCAAACTGTGTTTGTCACCTAAAGCTTGGTACCTGGTGATATATTTAAGGCCTCCCTTCCCCAGGGTTTCCGGTTTCCCTCCTTCTGGGTCTATGGGAGAGCTGTGCTTTAGGAGAGGCACAGCCATGCAGCTAGCTCAATAACATGTGAACCACAGTGAGGTGTCACTCCCAAGGGGAGGCCAACAGAAGTCAAGCCCCGCCTCATTTTCTGATTCCCTGCCACAGTAGATGTGGTTACCCAGGCGGTAGGAGTCCTATCCCTCTGTGTCGGGGCAGCATAGAGCAGAATTCCCACTTGCTTACTTAGTCCCCATGGTGTCACACAGTGGGAGATAGACGGTTGCCACCAAAACTTGGAGACTGTTACTGCGGCAGGACCCAGCACATCCTAACCTATTCACTAACAGCCACCAGCTCCCTTTTCCTCACTGGGGTTCCTAAGACACAGTGACTTGATCACTCCAGTTGCCTTCATTCACCTGGCCTTCAACACCCCAGTCACTGTATGACCTCCTTCAAAAACACAGCAGGTGTCGTCTTCCCCACCTTCCTGTCTCCCATGGGCTGAGACAAGCACTTTCTCTTGGAGCTCAGTTAAAAACATAGTTATCGAATGGCTAAGGTGTGAAGGGTGGGTGAAGGGAGACCTTTGGCCAGTTAGGTAACTCATCTGCCCTCTGATACTGTTTTAAGGAGATTAGAGCTGCATAAGGATCATGGTCCATGATTTTTCATTTCAGGAGATGCTACTATTCTTGCAGCACAAGCAGATGAATGTTCTCTGTGGTCTATACACAATGGGGAATGCCAGGTTTGGCTCTTGGCCGAGGGAGGGACTTGATATTTTCCTCAAGGCATCAGGCCATGTGCCAACCATCTTGTTTTGAGAGTAAAGGAAGGAGCTGGAGAGATAGCAACAGGGGGAAAAAGAAAATACACGGCCACATGGCATGGCATATGGTGGCTGTGGCTCCTTGCCAGCTGTGGAGGTACTTGGTTGGCCATGGGAATAATTTGAGAACAAATAACATGCCTCCCTACAGGAGAAGACACAAAAAGCGATTGGGGTGTTGTGTGGATTCCGTAGTGGAGTGTTAGGACGGGTGCTGTCACCCTCAGTCTTCAGAGTATAGTCAAGTTATCTGGAAAGCTGAAATGACTCCTGATGCCTGGAAAGCATCCAGATGAGTTAGATCAGAATTCGCAAATGAAATCTTCACGTGGTTCCTATGCAGCCCCAGAAGATATCTGCCCTTCCCGACCTCAGCCTTTCTCTGTGTCCCAGGAAGCAGATGACAGCTTTACATGGTTGACTTTCCTTTGGGTCTTAACAACTTTAGTAAAATCCACATTCTATAAAAGAATATTGAACATCACTTTTTCCCAGAATGATCTTGCCCTCAACAAGGCAGCTTCATAATGACATCAGAGCAATGTCAGGATGAAGAGCTGGTGTCTGCTCAACACACTGCCCACAATAATGACAGCAAATTGCAAGCAGGCCATCTGAGAATGGACCTAACTCATACAAATCACCTTCTGTGCCAGTTTCCCAGAACCATCTACACCACTGTTTCCTTCTGCAGACCACTGGGGTTGTGACGTATGCTCTCGGTCCAGCATACTGTAAAAGGTTTGAGCTGGCGACAGAGTATTTCTTGGAGAGACTGGCTGTGCTGAGGCTCTTCCTTCATGCTCATCACAGAGATGAAGCCATCCAGCTCTAAGACCTTTGAACCTCCCGAGAATCAGCACTTCCTCGAGACACCCCCTCAGTCACACTTGTCTGTGAAAGCTGACATTGAGAAACTAGGGTCCCTTTTCTTCTATGATACTTTGTCAATGTGACAAAACTGTAGAAGACTCCATCTTTATAGGCCCCAGTGTACCAAATACCACAGCAAGATTTGTACGTATTTCAAATCTCGATGTCTTGGCTCTTTGACAAGGGTCAGAATTTAGTCTCTCAGTCCCGGTAGCTCAGCTGTGAATGCCTTCTTGGTGGCAGTTTCCTAGGTGTCAATCAAAGCAATTGACCTTATCATGAGATTTATGCAGCTGTAATCACAGCTATTCTTGGCTGTGGGAATGAATGAAAAGAGCTGTCTCTTGTCCAGAACCTATACATAAAAATCAACTCTGAGAGTTTCATATGTATCACTCCTTATTTACCTCCTGAGTGTTCTAACACAGCTCCCGGAAGCCTTTGCAAAATGGTATTTTTAAAGCACTGTAGATGAATATTCGGACTGACCTAGTAGATTTAATCTCGAAATTCCCTTTTTTACTCTATGAGGATCAGTTCTGTGACTGCCCCCTCCATAAACACCAAAGCCCCTAAACACCAAAACCCCTTATGTAATGATTTAAGAGATACATGTAACCTATACACACCTTTCCACATACATTAAACCCCTCTAGACTGACAGCAGCACCCATTGCACTAACCCACACCCCCTCATCTGTGTTGACTTATCTAGCACTCAGAAAATTATAATTTTGCCCTTTGGAACATTCAAGAACTTGTTGTTTTGTATTTGTCTTTTTAAAAGCAGTTTGACCCTCAGTTGGGTGACTCCAGTTGTTGAGAATTGGCAATGCAGAGGAGTCACTATGCAACATGAGGGGTGTTAATTACTTTGTAGTGCTAGGAAAGCAATAACTCTTGCTACTTAGGGCCCCCTAGTCTCCTGAGCACTGGACATGCCATATTCTGTGCTAGAAACAGATTGATATGTATCCTTCCCTTGTGTGTGTTTATATAGATCTAACTTCCTTTCTACATAAACTACTGGCAGGATTTTCTTTGAGGGGGACTATGAGTTTGATTTTTAGAAACATGTCTACAATTCCTTGTTTCTGTCAGACCTTTCTGACCAAGATAGTTCTGCAGTGGTCTAGCTCAGAGTGTTATGAGGTAATTGCACCAGTGGACACACGGACACTCTTAAAGCTGAATCTAAAGTTTGTATTGCTGGCCAAAAGCTGCACAGGGAACTTGCCCAAATCATGCAGCCAGCAGCTTCACCATTCGTTGTCCTTTATGTCCCAAAGCAACATCCAAGTTGTCATACCTCTGTCAGTAATAACAGTTAGAGAAAAGCAAAACTACAGAAACCAAGAAGCAAGATTAGGATTACAGATATGCAAGAAAAACAGATTCAGATGAAAAAGATCTCTGAATGGATCAATGTGTTAGATAAACATCTGTAGGCTTGGGAGAGAGAAGAAAAGGGGTATAAACAGTAATAAAAATAAGTAGGTTTGAAAAATAAAACAAGATCTTTAAAGAGGCAATAAAAGTAATATAAAAGTGTTGTAGGAGCCTTCTTGTTCGTTCCCAGCTGCTCAGACTCAAAATAACCATACAGAAACTATATTAATTTAATCACTGCTTGGCCTATTAGCTCTAAGTTTTTATTGGCTAGCTCTTACATCTTAATTTAAACCATTTCAATTAATCTATGTATCGCCATGTGGCTATGGCTTACCAGCAAGGTTCCAGTTTGTATATTCTCGGTGGCAGCTACATGGCATCTCCCTGACTCCGCTTCCTCTTTCTATACATCTTTTCCAGCCTGGTGATATTCTGTTAAGCCATTGGTCAAAAGCAGCTTCTTTATTCATTAACCAATAAAAGCAATACATATACAAAAGGACTTCCCATATCACCTGCCCTTTTCTGTCTAAATGAAAAGGAAGGTTTTAACTATTCTTTAACTCCATCAAAGACCCTAGGACATAATATTACCTAAGTTAACAAGAAGTACATTGTAAGCAACTTC
>JAQHUG010000005.1:2916475-2951718 GCA_028555095.1 Dicrostonyx torquatus
CTGTGTCTCATTTAGAGGTCTTTTATGTCTGAATCTGTCTTATTGTGTATCTGAAATCCTTTTCTGTACAGGAGCACTTTTAAATTGGAAAACACTTCTTGAAAAGCTAAGTGGCATGACTAGTACTAAGGCTGCTTTGCTTTTTGGCTCTGCCCAGTTGAGCATGGTGGAGGCATGTTCACTGTCTCTGCAAGCAATGCACACCACCCCAGTTCCAAGTATGCAGTCTATGTCAAGCCATTAAGCAGTTTTTAACATGCTGTTTACAAACCCCATTTAAATGCTCTTTGGTCAGACCTCCCAAAAGAGTCAGAGCCATTTGTGCTGGTGAACCAGAAAGCCTTCTTAAAGGAGCTGCACAGGTTTTGCTGCTACTGCTGAGTCAGGAAGCCTTCTCTTTAGAAAAATTATGCCTCTGCTTGCTTCTAGCCAACAGAGTACACCTGAGAAACTGATGCTACCAAAAAGCCATGCTTAACTCTGTTCTTTTGTGTCTAGGATTTCTTTCCAAGCTTTCTCAAGGCTTACATGGATTTAGTCAGCCTTACATTGGCACACCAATTACTTATAGGAGCCTGCTTGTTTGATTCTGGCTGACAGACTTGAAATAACCACGCAGAAACTATATTAATTAAATTGCTGCTTGGCCTATTATCTCTAACTTCTTATTGGCTAGCTCTTACATCTAAATTAACCCATTTCTATTAATCTGTGTATTGCCACATGGCTGTGGCTTACCAGCAAGATTCTGGCTTGTCTGTTCCTGGTGGTGGTTACATGGAATCTCCCTGACTCTACCTACCTACTCTCTCTCTCTCTATATATATATATATATATATGTGTGTGTGTGTGTGTGTGTGTGTGTGTGTGTGTGTGCGCATGTTATATTCTGTTAAGCCATTGATTGATCAAAAGCAGCCTCTTTATTCATTAACTAATAAAAACAACCCATATACAGAAGGACTTCCACATCATAAAAAAGTACAGACAGTCATAGATTAAAGGAGTAAAGAAAAATAAGCCACGTAAAGTTAAACATACACTGAGAGTCTGGATTATATATATTATTGTGTTTTCTGAAATTTTTTTGACTGCAGAGAGATATTTGATTCTGGGGACTGCTAAGTTAAACCAACATAAAGTTACCTTGACTTCAAAATTTGTATCTAAGTATATGTTACTTTGGAAAAGAAGTTTTGCTTTTGTTCCCACAGAAGATGAGAAGCTGTGGATTTCTTTCAGGCTAATGTGGTTTGATGGAACAAGACACCCTGAAAATTCTCCATGAACCTGAAAAATACTTCACCCAACAAAAAGCAGAAAAAAGTTTGGAGAATGTTATGCCCAGTTCCAAAAATGATTATTTATAAATGTTTGTTTTCATTTAAAAGGGGTTGGGTATAAATTATTGATAGTCACAGTCAATCTCTTTTTAAAAAATAAGAGAGATATGATATATAAAGATAAATATTTTGCATTGGTATGGACTTTGGTCTATTGATACAAATTTCATGTTGATTTGCTATACTATGTATATATATATTTTTGTTCTTGTTTATGGTACCATATTTGTGAAGCTCAATTTAAAAATGTAATATACAATTTAGAAATACAGGTTAATAAATAGTCATTTATAATAGTCAAGCTTTTAGTCATGTTAGTTAGGTTTTCTAGATATACAGAGATATATTTCAGATGAATAGGTATTCTTCAAACCTTTCAAAGACTTTCAGATTATGGCATTTAAAACGTTTTAAGAACTTAGACTTTTCTTGACAGTGAGACATGTCTGCATCTGGCAGCACCAATTACTTCAGAGAGGTTGATGGGCATTGAAGAAACTCAGTATAAAAATTGCCTTCAATGTGACAAGGCTAACCATTTGGACAAGAAACTGCTCTTGCCTGGACTGCTTTATGGTATACTGTATGAAATGGACATGCAGGACACACAGAAAAGTGATCGCTGAACTTTCCAAACAACGAGATGGTCCTTCAGGGTTTGTGTTTCACTGAAGAAACTGCCAGACGTTCTGCAGGACACAGAAAAAAGAAACTGATTAACTTTGTCATTATAAGGCAGAACAGATCTTCAAATTTCCTACTTCATGGAAAAGTTTGCTAGATACTATGGACCTGTAGGCTAAAGATGGATGCCCCACCATTACAGAAGAACTTTGGATGACTGTCTAGGCATCAAAATATCTCTGTCAATTCTAGAGTTTTGGAAGTTGCTTACAATATACTTCCTATTTACTTAGATAATATTATATCCTTCTGGGGTCTTTGAAGATTTTAATACATATAGTCATAGTTATAGTTTTCTTTGGTTATGATAAAAGATAAATTAAATATAAAATTTTAAAGTCACAAAGAAATATTGTAAGTATAATTCTTGCTTGATAACTGTTTTGTATATGTAATTTTATTATAGTAAAGTTAAAACCTTCCTTTTTAATTAGACAGAAAATGGGAGATGATTTGTGATTTCCCTCTGTATGTTGTGAATATGTCTCATTACTATTGGTTACTAAAGAAACTACTTCAGCCTATTACAGGGCTAAATGAAGCCAGGTGGGAAATCTGAACAGAAATATATAGAGAGAGTAGGCAAAGTCAAAGAGATGGCATGTAGCTGCCAAAGGAGAAAGATGCCAGAACAGAACCTTACACAGTAAGCCACAACCTTGTGACAATACACAGATCAATAGAAATGGGTTAATTCAAGATGTAAGAGCTAGCTAAAATTATGCCTAAGCTATTGGCTGAACAGCATTATAATTAATACAGTTTCTGTGTGATTTTTTTTGGGTCTCAGTGGGTGGGAAATGAAAGCGCAGTCTCTGATTACATGTTTTCCATATACCATCCTCACTGTAGGTTGAGATTAGAACCCCTACTTTGCACAGCTGTAGAAAATACAAAATGGGTTACAGAGTTATGATGACAGGTAAATAGCTTGTATTAAATATGTATGCTTAAAAAACATCTCAGGTCTGATTTTCTCAAAAATCATCAAACAAGTTGTAATAGTCCTGAATTCCCTCAATGTGCAAGTTTTACCCTTAAAAAGGGAAGAAAAAATTCAATAATCACATACTGAAGGTTTTCGAATTTTTTTTCTTGACAGCTAATGCTGTCTGCTTGTTTGATGCACTACAGAAAGTATGTGGCTATTTTCCCCTCTGAAAAATAAATTTGAGGCTGTCTTCAACTTTTCATCATTCTTCCTCTCACAGTCTTTAATAAGCCCTTTTAAATGAAAGGGTCATTTTCTTCTCTCTCCCATGATGTTTCCCTTCCAACCTGAGCACCTATCTCAACAGGTTTCCAGATGCTAAAACAAAAAATTAAATGTAAAGAGAGGTCCACCTCCTGCCAACCTATTGGCTGACAAGAGCCAGTCACCTTGACTCCTGCTGCTACAGGATGAGTGGGTATGCCTGCTTCCTGGGGTTCATGAGAAGTGCATTCTGGAGGAGAAAATCATGTTTGGATGTTTGTTCTGCATACATCATCTGCCCTACTTCCTGATCCCTCGTGGAGACCAAAGCCCTGAGTATAGTAAACCAGTGTCTTGCTCAGAAACATAGTGAAGATCTGAGTACCCTCTAGTTCGTAATTGGGCGCTATGGGGCACAGTGGGATAATTCAATACTCATAGAGAGTGTGTGATGTTCAAATCAGAGTAGCCTATGCTTCCATCTTCTTAATCATCAACCAGAGCTTCCAAGACATTGTTGTTTGTCCTACTTGTTGCAGTGTTGGCTTTTGAACGCAGGGCCTTGAACACCTTAGGCAAATACTTTGTCAGTAAGATCTACCTTTGTCCCAAGCCTGGGACCAGTAAAGAAAAATTCTCAGTTCACACAGAAGTGCCAGAGACCCCAACTAGCCAAACAACCTGAGTAAAAGAGTAACACTGAAGATACCTCAGTGCCCGATTTCAAAATATACTAGAGAGTCATAATAACAAAAACAGCATGGTATGGCATAAAACAGGCTCATAGGCCATTACGATTGGCTAAAGTCCCAGAAATAAATCTGTGCAACTACAGCCATCTGGTTTCAACAAAGGTGCCAAATATACACGTTGGAAGAAAGACAGCCTCTTCAGCAAACAGCGCTAGGAAATCTGGATGCGTGCATCCATCTATTGAAAATAGATCCCTGTCTCTCACCCTATAAAAAAAAAGTCACTCAAAATAAACCAAAGACCTTAATTAAAGACCTGAAACCCCGAGACTGCAGGAACTTTCTGAATGGGACTCTGATAACTAGAGGAGCAGTGGCAATAACTGACAAATGAGATGGACCAATTGACAATCTTCTGCCCAACAAAGGAGTGAAGAAACACACAGCAAATGGACAGGTGACCAACAGAAAAGGAGAAAATCCTTTCTAGCTATTTACCTCACAGAGTTTAAGATGCATGCTATATAAACAACTCAGAATCAAACACTGTAAGAGCAAGCTAGCCATTCAGTCAATAAAAGGAAACAGTTTCAAGGGAAGCACAAATGAGCAAGGATTGTGTGATTGTAGCCATCAGAGGAACACACACCCAGATTACATTGAGACAGCCCCTTACCCCAATCAGATGGCATCACTAAGAATATAAAAACTAGCAAGTGCTGGTGAGCATACTGGGGGAGGGGAACCCTTATCCCTTATTGGTGGGAATATAAATCAGTGAGTAACTGTGGAAACAGCCAAAAAGCATTAAGAAAATGAAAACAGAACTACCATACAGTTCAGCAATACCACTTGTGATTATTAGGATCGACTGTCAAATTGACGGGATCTAGAATAACTGAGGAGATGAGCTTCTGGGCATATCTGGGGGGCAAATTTTAAATTCAGTTAATTGAAGCGGGAAGACACACCCTAACTGTGGGTGTCACCATTTGATGGAGTTCACCAATGAATATAAAGGAGAAAGTGCACAGAGCATCATCTTTTATTTCCCTCTGCTTCCTGACTGCAGCAGCAGTGTGACCAGCTGCCCAACAATGTGACCAGCTGCTCAGAATGTGACCAACTATCCAGCAATGTGGCCAGCTGCCAACAATGTGACCAGCTGCTCAGAATGTGACCAGCTGCCCAACAATGTGACCAGCTACAAACAATGTGACTAGCTGTCCAGCAGTGTGACCAGCTGCCCAGCAATGCAACCAGCTGCCCAGCAATGTGATCAGCTGCCCAGCAATATGACCAGCTGCCCAGCAATGTGACCAGCTGTCCAGTAATGTGACCAGCTGTCCAGTAATGTGACCAGGTGCCCAGCAATGTAACCAGCTGTCCAGCAATATGAGTCAAAGTAACTCTTCTTCCCTTATCAGTCTTGTTTACATTGACTGATTGATTGATTAGGGAAGAACATGTGCAGTGGTGCACACATGACAGTCAGAGGGCATCCCTGGATAGTTGGTTCTCTTCTGCTACAATGCAAGTTCCTGGGATCAAAATCAACCACCAGGTTTAGCACCAAGCACCTCTTCCCTAGTGAGTTCCATTGCTGGCCCATCCTTCTTAAGGAAGGAGGTGCTTGCTGCCAAGTCTGCCAAGCTGGACTTGTTACCTGGGACTCACACAGGAGAAGAAAAGAACTGACTTCCACAAGTTGTCCTCAGAGCTCCATATGCACATCCTTGGACATATACATGTGTGATATTAACTTTTTTAAAACAAAATGAATGAAAATGTGTACACATAAGGTAAAACGGATCAATCTAAACTTCTAAAAGATTGGGATTCCCAAGACCACACAAGTCACAATGTTAAAATAATTTATCCTGAGCCTGTTTTTAAGATGTTGTTTATTTTGTTTATAAATATAAAATCAGTGCAATATTTCTAAGAATATTCATATTTGAGCCCTCAACTGAAGAATGAATAAGGAAAATGTGATACATTTACACAATGGAGTACTACACAGCAGAAAAATGATGACATTTTGAAATTTGCAGGCAAATTGATGGATCTAGAAAACATCATATTGAGTGAAGTAACCCAGACCCAGAAAGACAAATATCATATGTACTCACTCATAAGTGGTTTTAGACATAAAGCAAAGAAAACCAGCCTACAATTCACAATCTCAGAGAACCTAGACAACAATGAGAACCCTAAGAGAGACTTACATAGATCTAATCTACATGGGAAATAGAAAAAGACAAGATCTCCTGAGTAAATTTGAAGCTTGGGGACTATGGGAGAGGGCTGAAGGGGAGGGGAGAAGAAGGGAGGAGAGTAGAGGAAAATGTATAGCTCAATAAAACCAATTTAAAAAATTGGGGCTGGAGAGATGGCTCAGTGGTTAAGAGCATCAGTTGCTCATCCAGAGGTCCTGAGTTTGATTCCCAGCAACCACATGGTGGCTCACAATCATCTGTAATGAGATCTGGCGCCCTCTTCTGGAGTGTCGTCATACATAGAGGCAGAATGTTGTATACAAAATAAATAAATCTTAAAAAAAAAAACTTAGTACAAATACCTATTTTTAAAAAACTGATAAAAATTTAAAAGATTATTTATATTTGGATATATAAAGTATGATTTTGCTTGTATTTTTTTAACTGTGCCTGGATATCACTTGGACATCAAGGATATTCCAGACTCATAAACAGCACTCACTTGATTTTCCTCGGGTGTATACTCTACACACTGTCATAAGAAGTACAGATTGTTCTTAAAAAATTGGGGATCAATCTACTTCAGGACCCAGCTATACAAATCTTGGACATATAGCCAAAAGATGTTCAATCATACCACAAGGACACTTGGAAAACTATGTTCATAATAGGATTATTCATAAAAGCCAGAACCTGAAAACAACCTAGTGCCTTTCAACAGAAAAATGGACAAAGAAATGGTGGTGCATTTACCCAATGAAGCATTAATTGACTGAAAAACAAAACAAAACAAAAAACCACAAAGACATCATGAAATTTGCAGGCAAATGGATGAAACTAGAAAAAAAATCATTCTGAGTGAGGCAATCCAGATCCAGAAAGACAAACATGGAATGTACTCACTCATAAGTGGATATTAGCTATAAAGTATAACCATGCTATAATTCACAGTCCCAGAGAGGTTAGGTAACAACAAGGGCCCTGGGAAGCAGAAATAGAAGAATCTCCTGGGTGAGCTGGGGGCATAGGTGGGGGAGTGGGAACATGAGTGATCAAGACAGAGAGGAAGAGTAAGGAAAGAGAGCTCTTGATGGGGAGGGCATTTTGGGGTCAGAAAGAAATCTGGTACCAGGGAAACTCCCAGGAATCAAAAATAATGAGTCCAGCTAAGACTCCTAGCCATAGTGAATACGTAGCCTGAACCAGCCATCACCTGTAATCAGATTGTGACTACTAATTGCCATCAGAGCCTTTATCCGGTAACTGATGGAAAGAAATGCAGAGATCCACAGCCAAGCACCGGGCCTAGTTCCAGGAATCCTGTTGTAGAGAGGGAGAAAGGATTGTAAGAGTGGGTGGGGAGGGGGAGGAATGGGAAAGGTCATCACAAGGGAACCCACAGAAACAACTAACCTGGGCTCATAGGAGCTCACAGACTCTGCACCAACAGCTAGGAAACCTGCAATGAATCAACCTAAGTCTTCAAATGTGTGACAGTTGTGTACTTGATCTATTTGTAGGCTTCTAACAGTGGGATCAGGGCCTGTCCCTAAAGCTTGAGCTGGCTTTTGGGAACCTATTCCTCATATTGGGTTGCCTCACCCAGCCTTAATACAAGTGGAGTTTAGTCCTACCTCAACTAGGTATGTTCTGCTTTGTTGACACCCATGGGAGGCCTTCCCCTTTCTGAACAGAAAGTAAAGTAGAGGAGTTGTGGAGGATTATGTCCGTTGTTAAATAAAAGCTGTTTGGCTGATAGCTGGGCAGGAAGAGATTGAGCATGAGAGCCAGACTAGGAGAATTTTGGAAAGAGGAAGGGCAGAGTCAGAGAACATCCGGCAAACGCAGAGAAGCAAAATGAGAATGCTGTACTGAGAAAAGGTACCAAGTCACAAAGCTAAACATTGATAAGAATTATGGATTAAGTGTAAGAGTTAGCTAGTAACAAGCCTGAGCTATTGCATCAATATCCTTTACAAACAAAGGTACAAAAACTGTTAACATCACCAAAACAACGCAGTGCGAGTAGAGAGGTGTGTGCTGTACCTGGTGCTTCCTTCTGCCAATTTCCAATTTATACAGTGCTGAGAGCCTGAGGTGCTTAGCCATCAGTGTCAACCACATGCTGGTGACACTCACTTTTCAGTGCTCACAGAGGCCTCTGACTGTAAGTCTCAACCCACAGTGACAGCCATGTGGCAGCCTGCAGCAAGCCCTGCACCATAGAAAATAGCCACCTTGGGACCCTCTCAACATTCATGGAGGAAAATTGGTGGTGAACACCCCTCCTCTCTTTCTTTGACTGATATGATAATAGGGCATGCTTTGTGGCTCCCAGGGTCACCAATGGGATTGCCTCAGTGGCAGCCAAAGACACCCTATTCTCAGCACACTCCATATCACTTTTGTTCCTCCCTATCATACTTCCTTCCTTACTGGTTCATCCTAGAATCATCTTCCCCATACTACAAGCACTCAAATCCTTGCTTCTGCTTCTTCTTCCAAGACATTCCTCCCTGCCAGCTCCTCACTGCCTGTCATGGCACAAACTCAGAAGGGCACAAGCAAAAAAAAAAAATAATAATGAAATCATTTGGCTTAGTGCCAGAAAGACAGATGGCATCTCAGATTATAACTGACTTTCCCGGGAAAAGCCTAAAAAGAGAAAATTCATTGGAGTAGAGGAGAAAATAATTCAATGACATAAGGAACTGGGTCGCCCACAGCATTTGGCCTTTCACATCTCAACAGGCAGGGCTGATGGGATAATTAAGGAAATCCAGTTCAATTACCATCCTCATTACAGTAACAGTACTGACTTCACAGAGCACAAAGCATGACATTAGGTTTACCCCCTCCATGGGACACCAGTTTGCAAGGCTGCTTGCATTCACCAACCCACTCAGCACCTCAGGTTTGCCCAATTTCATGCCCAATCGTCCTATATCAGAGAGCGGTACAGAACTAGGATTTCAAACAACAGACTCTTTTGTTATTGGCCCCTTTAAGCTAGCACACATGTCCCTGGAGATCACTGCATGGAAGGTTCTCCCAGATTCTATCCCACTATATCCAGGTTTTCTCATTCAGTTCTCCAGCTGCATTGTGCACCAGCTACAGTCCATCTGTGTGAGCCTGTACACTGTGCTGGGAGAACACTCTCAGCAAGTCACAGGCTTAAGTGACACCATTTTTTCAAGCACGGCAGAAACTATGACTTGATTTTGACCAATAGAGTGTGACATAAGTTACGGACGTCACCTCCTTGATTGTAAGACTTCATCTTGAAACATTAGGGTAGGAGAGACTGGCAGCTTTTAACTGGACTGCTGTGTTATGAGAGAGGGCAAGGTGGTGGCTGCCTGAATGACACTTCTAAAAACTTTGGTGGCTTTCAAGGAGCTGGGACTAACCACCAGCAGATAGACAACAACAATGAGTATTTTTAGTGGAGACTTCCATCTCATAACTGTAAGGACATTGATTTTGTCTGAAGCCCAAAACAGTCTGTAAATTGATCCCCTCATTCATGCCTCCAAACAAGAATGATGCTCAGTCAACACCCCAATTTTAGCAGAGGATCCAACTTTGTGATTGCTAGATTCCTACCCAGGGGAAATTGTAAGCTGATCAATGTCATTACCTAAAGACACCAAATAATGTCTGGCAAGTCGTTATACAGCATAGCAAGCTAATACAAGCAGATGAGGATACTTCTTGAATTTCGAGTATTGTCTTTGTATCTCATTTGTCTGTATATAACCTGTCATCTTTCTGTACCTCCCAGATAGAACATGTCATTCATGCTCCAATTCTTCATAGTGAGATAAATCAAATTCACAACTCAGAACAACTAGGCTGGTTTGCAGCTGAATTAAACCATGGGAAGGGGCTGTTAGGCTCAGATACTTTCTAGTAAAGTTATTGGTTCTTGCACTCTCCAAATACCTAAGTCTTATAAGTATATCAATCAGAAAGATAAAGAATATAAGATGCTACTAAAATTTATTTTTAAGTGACTATATACATTAGAAGGGTTAATGCTGCCCAGGGTGGGAGTTGGGGGTTGGGAGCACAGATGAGAAATGCCAGCCCAAACAGATTAGACTAGCTCTCCTTTATGTTGTTTCCTGGTTTTCCTCACAGAATGGCTCACTAAGAGACTAGATAGAGGGAATCCAGATAGTAGGGTAGAAGAATGATCCTTTGCGGGTGGAAATGCCTTTTGATTACCAGTGGGAACATCCAAGTGCATCACTGTTTACTTAGTTCTCTGACTTTTTCTTCCTATACCCACTCATCCTTGTAGCAGGATTATGCCTTTCTATCTGGTTAACACAGGGATGTCCACTTAGCTTGTCTTGATAATAGAGTATGGTCAAAAGTAATTGTTCCTTAAGATTAGCTGCACCTCTATCCCTCCCTGACACAGATCTGGTACTATGTACTCCAACATCATGGGCATGAGGCTGAAATTGCAACTGCCCTGAGGCTTGAAGCATAATCAGGCAATACAATTTTGCTGGTGGTGACCACTGAGAATTTGAAGGTATCTGTTATTCCAGAACATATTGAGCCTATTCTACCTAAAGAAATTGTTTCCCAAAATGGGTTTTCTTCATACACACACACACACACACACACAGAAAAGGGAGAAAGGAAGAGAGGGAACAAAAAAGAGGGAGGAAGAAAGGGAGAGAGGAAAGATGGAAGGAAGAAAGGAAAAAAGGAAGGAAAGCAGAAAGCTGCCCTTGAGACCAGAACAATGGGAGTCCTTGTTAAGCAGTGGCAACACATTTAGTAAAACCATAATAGTCCTGAAGAGCTTGCATCTCTTTGCTGTAAGAGTCAGGCAGATTGTCTGCAGTGTTCCTTAACAGAATTTTTATGTTTCAGCATAGAGCATTACATGAGAACAGGCAAGGCCAGCCATCCTTTAACCACATCTAAAGCATTATGGCGGGTCTAGAAAGGACAGACCTTTTTACAGGGCTATTCCTTTTCAAACCCAAACAGAAAAGCTAGTGATTTAGACTTAGTCTAGTAGAAGAGTCAACTCAAGAGTTCAGTCACCACCTTCAAGCTCTCTGGTTCAGTTGACATCCGGGTCTTTGGATTGGGTTGGTATGTATCCACACAGCTTTTACAATCCCCTCCTGGAGTGAAAGCAGAAATTGTAAAGGTGAAAAGATACCACTTCCTTGAATAAGAAGCTTTACAAAATTAATTAAAGTCAGAATTAATCATTAAATAATGAGATGAGATCTATTAGATGATGCCTTATCCCCAGATGTACCTTTAAAGGGATTTGAGAGATTCAAAGGAGAAAGTCTATTGCTGGCTTTGGAGAAGTAAATGGTCACATGAGAACCTAAGGACAGGCTTCAGGAGGTAACATGACCCTTGGATGACAACAATTAAGTCAGGGAAGTCCTCAGCTCAATACTATGTGGAAATAGATTCTCCTGAGAGCCATGTAACATTTAAAGGGAATTATGAACTTTAGGGGGAACCCAATCCCATTGACATAATTTCTCTGTGAGATGGGAAATAGAAAACTCAGCTACACATACATGGAATTCTGACCCATAGGGCAAAGGGGCAGGGAAGGACAGGACTGGGGAGATAATGTGCACTATTTTTAGCCAATAAGATCATGAGAACTTATAAGCAGTTGATAGAAAACCAAGATAGTCTCCAATAAATCTTTTCTGTTAGTCTAAAGGACACAGAGGAAACATAACTCACTCAGAAAACCAAACACCTCAAGATACAACCAATTGCTAAGAGAAAATCTTGTCTCAGAAGGAACTGTGGGCTGCCATGTGTAATTGATTGAAAGATCCCAGCTGGGTTCTTGAAAGAATTTCATGCCAGAAGAAATACTATGCTATTAAAAAAAAGGAAAGACCACGACAGTTGATGACCTGGGAAATTGTCAGCCTTCTATGTGAGGGGAGGGAGTGCACAGCAGGGAAGGAGGTAAGGAGGGATCAGCTGATCAGACAGCTCCCAGTGTGTGTGGAGGGTGTTCCTTCCAGGCCTCTTTGTTGAAGATAAGAACAATAGTTGAGAGGGGTGAAGGAGAGAGGTCCAGCTGGGAATCTCATACTTTTTGCCACACATGACTACAGAAGTGATATGGGCCAGAGACCGTTGTAGCATGTCCCATATCCTTCCCCTTGGAGGGAAACATTTGTTACTATTACTCCACATTTGCTCTCACACTGCATTTTAAGTTGAAAGCAACAGAAACCCTGTACTGGAGGCTCACTGTTGACATAATGACATTTGGATTCCATCTCTATCTCCTTGCCCTGACTCCTCCCACCCACCTGAAGACTTCCAAGTTTAGCTTGTGAATGTCTTGCCCTGAGAACTTTCAGAAGTGCTAGGGACTAAGCAGGGTATTGGCTGATTAGAGTCAACCAAGATGCTTTGTGCCTCCACTGGACATCCTGACCTGCAGGGTTTTGCTGGCTGCCATAACTTCTCCAGTGGGGCTTAGCTTGGGCTGCACACATCTCTGGTTGTCTGCCTGGCTTTCCTTTACCTGCTCTGCTTCTCAACGCTGATTCCTTCACTTTCCAAATGATCTTCTCAGGGAAACTATGATTCTTGCTCTCTGGACCTAGATGTTTCTGAAGATAATTCAAAGACCTGTGAGATCCCGGGCTTTGTACCGGAAGCAGAAACTAAGGTGGGTGGGAAGGGAAGTAGAGCCCTTGAGCTGTTTTCTCGGGGGGGGGGGAGTTGAGCAGTTCTGCCTGATGCAAAGAGGAACTGAATGCCCTATAACTAAAGATTAAACTCCTCCTCTTCCTCCTCCCACCCTTTCCTGAACTACTGGAAGTAAGAGTGAACCATGTGACATCCTTATGACGCCAAGAGGGAAGCAATGATTCATTTCTGGCAGAATCTTCCAGAACTAGCTTAGGAGTCACTGTCTGCCTTTTCTTTCTGTACACATCTGATCATGTTCCAGAATGAGATCTTTTTATAGTGACCAAATCTCAGGGTGAAGAAGGAAGAGGAGGATGTGTCTGGCTCGGAACAGACAGTGACAAACCTCTGCTATAAGGCACACAATTGCTTCTCGGGTGGTTTGTTACTGTGACATGCCTAAAAATGTTCTCAATTTGTGGTTTGGGGAAAACAAAGAAAGCACAAAAGACTACATTCATATTCTCTGAAAGCAGGTTGGCTGTGAAAGGAGCTGAATCTGTTAAAGGAACATCACTGTGGTTAGATCACTGATGGGGACAGGCCTATCAACTTATAACTGACAGTATAAAACAAAATCAAATGAAAACATTCAATATTCTCTCTTCTAGCTACTGTGACATGCATGCCATCAAAGTCCCAGCTGCCTGGTGATTCTACAGGACAATACAGCATCAGAACTTAAATGTCCTATGAGTTATAACTTGGTTCCAACCACCAATCTCTCCATTGAGAACAACTAATTGATCTCATTTTAAGGATGTGCACACTACTTGGTTGGGATCTCACTGACAGTGAGGAGAACAAGATGTGTTCAGTTTCAAAAGTATCTTTGGCTTTTTTTATTTGTAAATTATGCTTTAAACTGTTTAATATGCATTTAAAAGCATAAATAATAAACAGTCATAGGGCTTTATAAAGTAGAATGTGACAAATGAAGATGAAGGCTTCATAGCCAGGAGTGGTAGCACACACCTGTTGTCTTGCCTGGGATACATTTCAAGACCTCAAAACTTAAAAAGCAAAAAGCAAAGAAAGATAAACAACATGATAAGCTGGGTAGTGGTATCACCTGCCTTTAATCCCAGCATTCATGAGGCAAAGGCAGACAGATCCCTGTGAATTTAAGGTTAGTTTGGTCTACAGGAAGAGATCCAGGACAGCCAGGGTTACACAGAGAAACCCTGTCTTGAAAAACACAAGCAATCAAAAAACATGCTAAGGTTTCTGAATCTAGATGCTTCCCTCTTTTTCACCATCTCCCCCTCTATGTTCCATCTCCCTTCCCCAGGAAACCATATGATAAACTGTATGTTGATTTTTCTAAGGTATAGCAATGTACTTGAATATATAAAACTTTAGTACAATCATTAGCTGCTCTGTGCATATTTCTTTGTAATATGACTTTTCACTCAAAGTTAGGATTTTTAAATTCTCCCAAGTAACTGAGGTTCAGTTGCATCCTCTGTGGTCTTCCTACAAGACCCCAACTTCAAGGACATCCAATCCAATAGGAACATAGACACCTGATGGGATTGTGAGATAAGTATCAGGGCTGGGGAGTCCCAATATCAGCAACCTAGCTCAGAGCAATTGTATTCATGAAAGGAGCATGCTATACAGAGTTGGACACAGGTAAAGTGCTCAAAAATGTGCGCTGAGCAAATTCATAAACATTAAGAACACTTAAGAGTTTAAGATGCTTCCAGGCAAGTGTGTTTATTGCCTTGATGGGGAAAAATCAGACGCATCAGAATAGAATGATGAAGGCACAACAAATATTAAGACCTTGAAATAAATATGCTATCTCCCTTCCATGGATCATAGGGAATATTTAAATAAACATCCTGAAAATAAAGCATGAGACCCTCAGGAAGATTCCAGAGTCGGGGGTGCATTTCAGACAGACAGAAAGGCCTCTCTGGGGTAAATCTTGCTACCAGTCACCTCTGCTCCATCCTTCACCAAATGTCAAAACCTCTCAGAACTGCAGTCGGGCAGCCCTTGCTTTGGAACATGCAGGGCTGAGGCTAATCCTAGCAGATCATCTTCCATCACATTCTCCCTAGCCTGTCTCAGCACTAAGGACAGCTCCCAGGCATGCCTATCCTGAGTTCCAAGCTTTTCTGCCAGGCCACAGGAAGCTGTAAAAATCTCTTGGCTAGCATCAGGTAATACAGACTTCTTACTGAAACTGCTGGTAGCCAGAGGCCAGTTGTCAAGAGTTTCTCACCAGAAAGACAAGAAAACATGAACTTCAACTCTATTGAAAAGGCAATTGTTTTAAATTCTCAAAACCAGTTAATGTACTAGGCAGTGTTTTCCTGGAGGGAGGTGGAGTTTAAAGTAAACATATTAATATATACATCTTCTTTTGGATAGGTGAGATTCAAGAAATAGCTTTAAAGATGATTTTAACCTATGCTCATTTACATACATCGCTGGTGCTGGGGTCAACCTGCCCCACCCCCAATCCTTTCTCCCCAGACTCCCACTTCTGAGCTCCCCAGTGCCCTCTGCAGACCTTTCTTATTTGACACTGGAGGTTTCTGAATATTTATGACCTTATCTACCTCTGCCAAACAGTGAGCACAAGGTAGAGTCTGCAGAGGATTAGCAAGACTCTGAAATTCCACAAACACCAAGCCACACCCTTGACAGACACTCACTGGCTCCCAGGGTCACATGATCTGGTGTTCCCCATTACTGCAGCAGTTGCAGGGCTTGGTTTATACAATGCACCAAACAATCTCAAATGCTTCCCTTCCCCAGATCCAGGTCAAGGCACACAGCCACTTCGTACAGCCTTTTAAAAACTGCCTAAAAGGAAGCCTGATGTGGGATTCCCTTCCGTATGCTGTGAATGTGTTTTGTTACCATTGGCTAATAAAGAAGCTGATTTGGCCAATAGCCAGGTAGAATAGAGTCAGGTGGGAAATCCAAGCAAAGATAGAGGGAAAAAGAAGACAGAATAAGAGAGAGGCCAGCAGCCACCAGGAAAGCAAAATGTGAGGTAACAAGACAGGAGTCTCATAGTAAAATACAGAATAATAGTGATGGGTTAATTTAAGTTGTAAGAGCTAGTTAATAATAAGTTTGACCTAAAAGGCCAGTTTGTAATTAATATTGAGTCTCAGAGTGGTTATTTGGAAAATGGCAGGTGGGAGATGGACCTCCAGTTACACAAGCCCATGGAGCAAACAAAGGTACCAGATCTTACACTTGCTAACTTTTGTTTGAGGAGACAGAGTCTCAAAGTCAGTGGGAAGCCAGTTCTCACTTGTCTCTGCTTGGTCTTCCCTTCACCCACCTCCAGGAGCACCTGGGAAAGTGTGGCCTCTGCACTTACAGATCTCAGATCAGATTCCTTTTCCTCAGACAACTATAGTCAAGTGTCAAGGGGTCCAGCAAGCTCATTTAGAGTCAAGCTCAAGAATGGCAGAAGCCTCCTCAAGGGATTGAGGGTGAGGGAAAAGAGAAAGGCAGGAGGTGCTTTGTAGAGATGCTTAACAAAAAAAGATGAAGGACCAGGAAGATGTCATTGTGGCTGTAATAAAAAATCTAAGAGATGTGTATATCCCTACACTTGGCCCAATTTTATTAAACAATATATATTTACTGAAGAAAAGTGTGAGAGAGAGAGAGACACACACACATACACACACACACACACACACACACAGAGAGAGAGAGAGAGAGAGAGAGAGAGAGAGAGAGAGAGAGAGAGAGAGAGAGAGAGAGAGAGAGAGAGAGAGAGAGAGAGAGGAAAAGATTTGGTATAGACTTAAACCTGGAAAAGAGGAAGATAATTTTCTTTACCCAAGAAGAGGGGGCATAGGATTCTTAAGAGCAAATCTCATTTAGATGACACCAATAGCTACATACATAAGACCTGTTGTTGAGGGGAGCTTGAAAACCCTGTTCTGTGCATGAACACATCCCCCTTGTGGGCAGCTATAGTCACAAAAGTGAAGTCACGTGATAACCAGAATCCATCACCATCAGAGGAGAGAGTCCGCAAGCCTCCAGGGCCCACAGCATCACTCTACCATCACGCCACTTTCCCTGCCATCCTTACGTGAGTAGGTTTTAAACGCAGCAGCTCACTGAGTATCCCCTAGGCAACGACAAAGTTCCCTGCAGACAAATCTACCTGAACCACACAGAACTCCCTTGCAGCAGACTTTACAGACAGGAAGTCACTCTCAGCCAGAAGCAATGAAGGAGGCACAATCTGCTTCTGCGCCCTACATGACAGTCGTGTCCCATTGTGATCTGATGGTGTCTGCTCACTTAATCTTACTTCTCTATGCACTTGATATTAGGCTGCCCGCATTTCACAGGTGGGAATGCTGAGAGCAGTGTAAAGCAGATCTCAGTGTTTCCTCCAAGAACTAAATGTGTGACCTTGGACAGCTCACTTAACCCCTTTGAACTTTAGTTTGTCATTTGTCTTGTAAAGGAAACTACTATATAGGGAGTGTGTGTGTGTACATGTGCACACACGTGTGTGCATGCTTGCATGTGCATGTGTGGGTGTGGGTGTGGTATGGAGAGAGAATGTGCGTATGAGAGAAGATATGTGAGTATAGGGAGGATGGGAATATCTGTATCTTTATATGCATATATTATAAGTTTTCAGTACAGAAATTTACTTTCTAGATGTATTAAGTACAGTCTTCTTTTTGGTATCAACAGCAACAACAAAAAAAAAAAACTAGCAAAAATTTTAAGTCTGTTCCTCTTTCCCTCAGTCTCCAGGCCCAGAAATACTATTTAATCATGTAATCAAGCCTCTGAGGACCTCTTCCACAGGTTACATGTATGTATTCATCTCTTGAAGCCTCATTAACAAGACTGATTCCTGAGCTCCAGTCACAATTTCAGGGGCTGTGGGTGAACCATTTCCTGTTTAGTTGTTAGAAGCTGTCACATGCTGAGGAAACTGTTGAAGGAGGTTGCTAGTTAGTTCCCAGTTGCTTAGTCCCCAAATAATCACACAGAAACTATATTAATTAAATCATTGCTTGGCCCATTAGCTTTAGCTTCTTATTGGCTGACTCTTATATCTTAATTTAACCCATTTCTATTAATCTGTGTATTGCCATGTGGCTGTGGCTTACTGGGTAAAGTTTTGGCATCTGTCTCCAGCAGGGCTCCATGGCTTCTCTCTGACTCCTCCTTCTTCCTCCAGCATTCAGTTTAGTTTACCCTACCTACCTCTATTCCCTGAACAGGCCCAAGACAGTTTGTTTATTCACCAATGGTGTTCACAGCATACAGAGGGGAATCCCACATCAGGAAACAGAAAAGAATTGTGAGATTCTAGAAAATTGGAGGCTGAGAGCAACTCAGAGTTGAATCTAGGTCAATTGGCTCACTTTATAAAAGGGGAAACTGAGGCCCAGAGGCAAGCCATTCCTTTAGTATTGGGAATTTATTTATGGAATGAGCATGTTCCTTTACACAGACTCCCAGAGATTCTGAACTCATAAGTAAAGGAAATAAACACTAAAGTAATGAGCAGCCGGGAGCCACCAGGTTCAGACTTATCTCTCAACCCCACACTCAGAGAACTCTATTGGTTGGGTTTTCTGCTTCTTCTGCTCACTATACTGTCCTAACAGCAGTGTGAGACAGTGGAGCCATGAGCTGTACAGAAACCCAGCCTGGTTCTCTACAGACGAAGGGCCCATTTACCACCATCGGCCATGGCAGTGAAAGCTCTTGAGTAGATGAAGCTTCAATCCTGTGGAAACTACGCCAGGAAACCACTGTAGAGACCAAGGTTGTCCTAATTAGAAGTGACTTTTCCTACAATGCCTCCAATCTGAATTCTTGTCATAATGACCAGGACATAATGATAGCCCAGTGCTGAGACAAAGTCCTGGATGGAGGCTTCCAATTAGCATTTGCTTCTTTTTCACCTTTCTGAAGATACCAAACATCAAAAGCCTTTGAGAAGGCCCAGGTAAGCTAAATCGCAGTACCCAAACATGCACTGATAGAAACCACTATTCTCCCCCATTTGCAGATATGGGTGTCAAAGTTCAGAACAGTGATGTGACTGCCCAAGGTCATCAGAGGAGAACAGCTGATGTACTCCCATGCAAGACCAACTGTGCATCAAACACGATTAAAGCCCACCTCCATACTGGCTTCAGTCATCTTCCATACCCCCACCCTGTGTGATGCCAGGGATGGCAGTCACTACTAGAGTGGCTGCCCAGCTCCAGAACCAGGGCTGCCTCTCCTGGGCATCTACATCAGCCAGTCTGCTTGCCTGCCAGAGGCATAAATATCACTGCAGCTACTTCACTCACACTGACTCCAACCTGCCAGACGTGTGGGTGTTGTCAAGCGAGCTACAGATTCCAAAACTTCTGTTTCCTCTTCTCAGAATCCAGCACTGTCAGTCCCAGGCACTTTGCTCTTTGTTTTTATTTTGAAAGCGACAGAATTGACTTTCTGTAATGAATGGTTACCACCTCCACAGATCCTTGGAAGAGAGAAGCCAAAAGAGAGTGCCCATTTGATCTGCCTGGGGTCCTGGTTGAGCACAGTCAGTGAGCACTGTGAGCCACAAACACCAGGACTTGAGTATACGGGGTTCATCTGTGCTTAACACGAGTGTGAGAAAGACTTGCCGACAGTGATATCTTATTGCCACTTTACTGCTGAGACTGTACTTACAATGTTCCCTCTCACATTTATTTATTTGTGTGTGTGTGTGTGTGTGTGTGTGTGTGAGCGAGAGAGAGAGAGAGAGAGAGAGAGAGAGAGAGAGGCAGGCATGCACCATAATTTATGTATACAGGTCAGAGGAAAACTTGTGAGAGCAGGTCTGTGGGTTCCAGAACTCAGATCATCAGGTTTAGTGGCCAGCTCCTTTACCCACTGAACCATTTTACCCACACCCTTTTCACTCTTTCAGAAGTGAGAAGGTGGATCAGATTGTAGTTTCTGAACAGATAGGCCCGCTTGTAATTCCAGCTCATTACTTTTAGAACAATTGCATTTTACTTAACAGGAATAAATATGGACATTTATAAGACCATGTTTTAAAATGTTTTAAGTGGGAACTTTAATTTATATATTTTTCATGTATGTCTTGTTGCAACTTTTCAACACATACTGTGTCCATTCACCATTAGCCTCAGGACATTGGTGTACCAATTTTTATCAAAACTTGATCAGTAATGGGAGTTCACATTTTTTCATTTTACTTAATTTAATGTACTCATTGTTCTTCTTTGAATTTATTTGACTAAGGTATGAAAAATTTCCCACATATGAATTATTTCCTTATTCTTGGGTCACAATACTTCATTTCCTTTTTTCCCCCAAAGCCTTCAAAAGATTAATTCAGGCTGGGCAGTGGGGGTGCACACCTTTAATCCCAGTACTCGGGAGGCAGAGGTAGGCAGATCTCTGTGAGTTAGAGGCCAGCCTTGTCTACAAGACCTACTTCCAGGACAGCCAGGGCTGTTATACAGGGAAACCTTGTCTTGGAAAAAAATAAAAAAAAAATAAAAAAGATTACCAGTAACCAGGATTTAGTCAATTTTAATAATAAAACTTGTATCCCTGCCCATTAGTTGTATTTGGCTGGGTTTTATGACTTCTTCGCCCATGCTTAGTGGCCTGTGTCACTGGTACCTAGTTCTGTCTTAAACATTCTCCTTGTTCCACACATTTCTTGTGATTTCTGCAATGAGATTTGTGTCTCTATTGTTCTTCATATCTATCACTGTTGGCTAGATCAAATAAGATAATGATCATTTTCTATAAAGAATAAAAATTAGGCTGCTTGTACACCATCTGTGGGTCAAGCTAATTTAGTAGTTTATTTAGTCCTAAACACATATTGGTAGTTTTTTCAGAGGCTTAGACTCAGATAATTAAAGTGCCATTCGGTAGAGATTGCTTATTTCTTTCTTTCTTTTTTTTTTTTTTAATTTAAGGGCTCCCAGAGATTGACGTGGCAGCCCTGGAGCCTGCATGGGGCTGCACGAGGCCCTCAGCATACATGCTGTGATTTTTAGCTTTGGGGTTTTGTTGAACTCCTAACAATGGGAGTGAAGGCGTCTCTGACTCTTTTGCATGCTTGTGGGACCTATTTCCTCCTACTGGGTTGCCTCATCCTGTCTTGATATGATGGTGTATGCCTAGTCTTACTGCATCTTGTTATGTCATGTGTGACTGCTATCCCTGGGAGACCTGCTCTTTTCTGAAGGGAAATGGGGGAGTAGTGGATCTGTGGGAGTGGGAAGACTGAGAGGAGAGAGAACAAGGAGGCTGTGCTTGGGATGTAGTGTATGAGAGAAGAATAAATAAAATGAAAAAGATTTGAGTCTCTCATATGGCACCTTCCCTTGATGTCACATCCATATGGGTTACCCTGCATCTGCCACAGCAGGTCTGTGCCCCTAGCCAGCTCCAGAAGGGATATTCTAAAGGAAAATGTCTGACACACATTCATAAGGCTTGAAAGTCAGACTCGTACAATGTTACTGTCTCTTTGCTTAGACAGGCTGAGCATCACTGGACACCAGGTTGAGTCTTGACTCTGCTGTCAGTTGTCTGGACTCTCGGACTTCTCACAATCTTGGGTTCTCTTCCCTTCTCTGGAGTACACCTAAATACTCCATTTACTCCTGAGACCCTCAGGAGGAATGGCAGTGTGCTGAAGAAAAATGCCAGTCTGTGGGGGCTTAGGAGGGCGATAGTCCTGGGCTCTAGATGGAGCCTTGGTGTGGGGAGATGGTATGAGGGGGCGGGTAGATGAGGCCTGTATAGCTTTCTCGGGCCTTGTTAATTCAGCCCTGTCCTTTATTAATTCCTTCTGCCTACTACTTTAAGGTCTGATTGTCCTTGGTTGTCTAAGACTGTAAGCTGCACCCTAAGGGCATTTGTTTCAGATCACTCTGATTTTAAAACATTGTTACACCTTTATCTAGTTACTGTGTGTGGCGGTGGAGTACATGTGTGATGGTCTTCTGCCTTGCAGGTCCTGGGAATCAAACTCAGGTTACTAGGTTTGGCAGGAGTGCCCACTGAGCCATGTCTTGGCTCTTCTCTGAATTTGAATGTAAGCACTTGTTGCTCTGCACTTTCCTCTAGAACTGCCTCAGCTGTCCCCATGGCTCCTGGTAAAACATGCTTTCATGTTCATTTGGTTGTAGAAGTTGTTCAGATTCCTCTCTGAATTTGTCAATGATTTGTTGGTTCTTCGAGTGTATTATTGAGTATCCAAATATTTACGAACTTTCAAACGTTTCTTTCAATACTGAGTTTCAATTTTGTCCCATTGTCATCTGAAAGGGCCTGAGGTCACTTCACCTTCTCTGCTAAGACTTACCTCATAGCCTTGATTGCCTTTTATGTTTTAGGTAAGGTTATGTGGGTTCCAAAGAAGAGTGAGTTTTCTGTGTCTGGTGGCTAGAATATTCTGTAGATATATATGAAATGCATTTGGTCTATGCTATAGACTCTGAAGCTAGTTTGTTGCTTTATAGTGCAGATCAACTACCTAAAGACGGCAGTGGGATATGAGCAGATACTTTATGGCCATAATGTTTGTTTGATGACAATTGCGAACTCTATCAATTCATTGCATATTTACAATTGATAAGACTTTTGGTGGATTATTCCCTTTATTAGTATATAGTAGCTTTTCTTTTTCTTTTTGATCAATTTTATTTTGAAGTCTACTTTACCAGATATCACAGTAGCTATACCTGCTTGCTGTTGCCTTCCATCTTCCATTTGTTTGATAGGTTGGCTTCCATCCTTTGACTCTTGATCTTTTGCTGTCTTTGACAGTGAGGTGTGTTTCTTGAAAACAACCAATTGTTGGAAATTTTTGTTTAGTGAAGTCAGCTATTCTGCATTTCTCTGCTGGAGAATTGAAACCACTTGCATTTAAGATCATTACTGGAGCTGGGCCGTGGTGGTGCACGCGTTTAATCCCAGCACTCGGGAGGCAGAGGCAGGCAGATCTTTGTGAGTTCGAGGCCAGCCTGGTCTACAAGAGCTAGTTCCAGGACAGGCTCCAAAGTGACAGAGAAACCCTGTCTCGAAAAACCAAAAAACAAAAAACAAAAAAAAAAAGTCATTACTGGAGGATGTTTACTAAGTCCCATTATTTTAATGTCCTTTTCTTGTTGGTTTGTCTTTCTTTCTTTCTTGTATCAGGGTTTTATGTTTTCATGTGTGGGTACGATTGAGTCCATCATCCTTTGCCAATCAGAGAATAGGATCATTTGACTCACCCATTCTGCCAATGGCCCACAGATAGCATAGGTATAACTGGCCATTAAATCTGCCTTTGACCTTGTCAGCTCAGCCACGTTCATCTGGATAGATGCCTGGTCCTTTGCACTGATGATGTGGTTGGCAACAGAGCATCTCCACAGCACATGCATGTTCACCAAATCCAGGCATTCTTCCACCTGCCAAGGCTGAATTCCCTTCATCCAGCTCCAGCACAAGCACAGTGATTTTTTTTAAAACTCAGTACATATGGCTTATTTGCAATAATAATGCTTATACTGGGATGAAGGAAATGAGCATCCCGTTTAAGTCACAACTGAATAAGCAGAGATGACTAGAGTAGCCTCCTCTCGGGTGGGCAACATTTAGGCTTGGTCACAGGGATGTGGATTCTGAGTTGAGGCTTATTGTTTCACATGACACTTTCCACTCCAGACTTCTGAGGATCTAGGATCCCCATGGGAAGGACTGTGAGCTGAGATCATCATCTGAATCTCACAGCTGCCTCCAAAGTCTCATGCTCGCTCTTCTCCATGTCTGTGATTCTCAGAAACCCCAGAAACGATTGTGCCTTTGCAACACTGCTCACAATTGGGACCTTAAGGCCAAATCTTTTCTAAAGCAAGGATCCAGAAAGGCCTTATTAAACATGGCATTGGAAGTTTATATGCAGACAGTTGACAAGGAAACATGTGATCTCCGTCCTGTCTTCTAGGTCTTGAGACTAGCTAAGGTTGCACTCGCAGCATCTGAAGATCTCAGGGGTCTGTCACCGTGCTAGTGATTTTTATTTTACATACCATTAATCGGCACATTAGTATTGCCCTGCCACCCCAAGAGAAGATCATCTGTAGCACATTTATAATCCACTCTGAGATGTGCAAAGTATAACTGTCTGTAGTTACAATCACATTGCTCTGAATTTTCTCAGCATCTTTCCTGCTGTGGGACAATGATCTTGTACACTGTAAAGATTTGTCACTTGTATTGGTTTAATGAAACACTGATTGACCAGTATCAGGCAGGAAGTATAGATGGGGTGACCAGACTAGGAGAATTCTGGGAAGAGGAAATACAAAGAGTCAGTTACCAGCCAGATGCAGAGAAAGCAAGGTGAGAATGCCTTACTGAGAAAAGGTACCAAGCCATGTTACCAAACACAGATAAAAATTATGGGTCAATTTAAGTTGTAAAAGGCAGTTAATAAGTCTAAACAATAGGCAAAATAGTTTATAATTAATTTAAATCTCTGTATGTTTATTTGGGACTGAACAGCTGTGGGAGCGGGCAGGACAGAAACTTCCATCTACACTTTCCCCGTTGACAAAGCTCTGTCTTATGGCCAGAGATGAGTAGAAAAGTGAGGCCTACAAAGCTCACGAGATTCACTGAGGGGGAACACAACTTCCATTAGGACTCCAGTGTCTTCAACAGGACCAGAGGGTCAAGGCTAGATCCAGCCATGGAAACAAAGAAGCTATTTTTAAAATAAAAAGATACAAGTAAAGATGGATTATGTACACCTAATCCAGGCAGTTGGTGGTACACGCCTTTAATCCCAGCACTCAGGAGGCTGAGGCAAGTGGATGGATCTCTGTGAGTTCAAGGCCAACCTGGTCTACAGAGAGAGTTCCAGGGCAGGCTCCAAAGTTACAGAGAAACCTTGTTTCCTAAAACAAAACAACAAAAAAGAAATTATGCACACCCTTTGGGACATATGCTTTGCCTGTGAAGAGGGCATGGTGTTACCTGCAGAGCCTGCCAATCAAAGGGGAAGTCCTGTTGGAGTCAGAGGTTTAGATAATCATGAACTCAGCTCTGCCTGTGTATACTTTAATCTTAAGTCTCAGCCTCCACAATTATACAATGGGAAAATACTGGACTGGAAAAATGACTCAACCATTAAAGGCTATGCTTACACTCACAAGAGGAAAACACATTATCTTCCTGTGAGGTTTAAAGACCAGTTATAGGCCCAGCACTGAGGCACACAGCTTTGATCTCAGGAGTCAGAGGCAGGTAGTTGTCTGTGAGTGTGAAGCCAGCATGATTTACACAATAAGTTCCAAGAGAACCAGGCATACACAAGAAGACCCTATCTCAAAAAAAGAGGTGTGTGGGGGGAAATAAAAGGCCTGTTCTCTGCACAGGTCCCTAGCTCCTTTTGTTTAGTCTCATTTTAACAAATATCTAGTCAGTGCACACAATGTATCAGATGCTCAAAAGGGAATCAAATGCACCCTTGACTTTATGAGGCTTGTAGTATGTTAAAGTAAGGGACACAAAACACATAAATGAAAATATTATCAATAGCTGGGTGGAAGGTGGTGGCACAAGCCTTTAATTCCAGCACTCAGGGAAAGAGAGGCAGGTGGATCTCTATGAGTTCGAGGCCAGCCTGGTCTACAGAGTGAGTTCCAGGACAGCCAGAGCTACACAGAGAAACCCTGGCTCATAAAACTGAAAAAATAGAAAAAAAGAAATTATCACCACTAGTTTTAAGTTGTGCAAAGCAAATATCAAAACAACAGCATAGGATACCATGAGAGAAAGTGAGAACTCAGGGGAGCCTCACTGTGCAGCTCAGCCCAGGTCTGTAGAGCTAGCAAAAACTAAGGAATTGCCATCAAGAAAGTTCCTGGATAAGGGAACAGCACGTGCCTAGACTGTTGTGACAGAGGCGGCTGAACATTCCTGAGCCCAAGAGACAGCTGCATGGTCGTGGAGCTTTGCTCCCCTTCTGAGGCTTTGGTCAGTACTCAGAAAACAGGATTTTTCTTTAGTCCTCACATAGCTTGGAACAGTGTGAGCTTAACATGTGACTAATTTATGTCTATTTCCATTAAAATCAACAGCAACTGCCCTGTGCAGTCCCAGGACAAGAGAAGCCTAGCTCAGCTCTTAGAAAACCAGCTGAGCATGTACTGAGCCTCTCCCCTCAGCTTTGAGCCTTCCACATGACTCTCTGTTCCAACACCATCACCATCACCCCAGCCAAACTCCACTGCCCAGCCTTCCATGCTGGCAGCCATTCCCATACTCCAGGCCTCTATCCCATATTCCCTCATATCCCATACTTCCGCTCTACCATCTGACCCTTATGTAACAATTGCCAGGAGCATTGCTTCCATCTTCTCTGACATACTCTCACTCTTTAAATGGAAGCTTTAGCCTTCAGGTTTCAACTCAAGTAGCATTTCCCTAGAGGTGGCCTCCCTGACTGTGTAGAGCAGATGATGCCTTGAATGGATGTGTACTGTTGCCATGAACACACCTGTGTTCTGGTGGTTTGAATAAGAATGGCACATGCTCATGTATTTGAATGCCTAGTCACCAGAGAATAGAATCCTTTGAAATGATTAGAAGGATTAAGAGGTGTGGCTTTGTTGGAGGAAGTGTCACCGGGGGTGGGATTTGTGGTTTCAAAAGCCCATGCCAGACCCAGTATCTCTGTCTTTCCCTGATTGTAGAACAGGATGTAGCTCTCAGCTAACTCCTTCAGAACCATACCTGCCTGCTACCATACTCTCTGCCATGATGATAATAGGTTGAGTCTCTGAAACTATAAGTAAACCCCCAATTAAATGTTTTCTCTTATGAGTTGTCTTGTTCATGCTGTTGAAGAGATTACTTATATTGCCCTATTATTGAATAAAACTCAAGAGTCAGATTATTGGGGTAAAAACTTGATTGATCAGGGAAGTACAGAGAAGTTACCAGTGACCCCCCCCCCCGAAGATAGATGCTGTAAAGTAATCCCACACTATCTCAGAACTGATTATAATCAAGGGTTATTTATTCAGGGACAGACTCACAGATCATAATCCTCTGCATAAACAGGGAACAGGAACCCAATCTAGCAGTGCAAGCTTTACAGCTGCATTTATAGAGGCCATGCCCAAGTGGGCTGGTATTTTAAAGGCTATTGACTAAAGGAGTTCCCACAGCATATCTCTCTCTCTCTCTCTCTCTCTCTCTCTCTCTCTCTCTCTCTCTCTCTCTCTCTCTCTCTTTCCTTCCTTAATGCAAAAGGCCTGTAAATCTTTCTAACCCCTCCCTACTACTTCCTGTGTCTCTCTATAGGTTTTGGGTCCTTCAAAACCTTTATGGCTGGTTCTGGTCAGCTAGTAGCTAGCTCTGCCCTCTGATTCAAGGTTAACTTCATTATCAGTCTTGAGAGTGCCAGAGTGTGATTAAAATATCCCATAACATTTTCCCCTTTTGTGTAAGTAAAGAGGGAAGGTTCTAACTCTAACACAGTAAAACTATATACAATAAGAACAATTATCAGGTAAGAAATACTTTCACGGTGTCAAGCCCATATGTATTTGAAAATTTCAGAGAAAATACTCTATTATCTATTCTATCTTGGTGAGTCACAAGTTTTGTACCTAAATCTTTCTAACTTTCTATCCTAACTTGTATTATCAACCCAAAACTATCTTTTTAAACCTCAAAACATTGTCTTAGATAAATAATTTAATCATTTATATCTTTCAGTCTTGTACACATCATACTTCTTTTGTGAATTTCTTTCTTGAATTTGGTAACAAAGAAAACAGCAACTATAACTACCTAATACTCAACACTATCAGAGATCTGAGAAGGATATAATATTACCTGAGTAAATAGGAGGTGCAGAGTAAACAGCTTCCAAAGCTATAGAAATGACAAAGACTTCTGGTTGCCTGGACAGCCACCCAAGTTTTCTCTGTAATTTAGGTTATCTATCTTTGACCTACAGGTCTAGAACATCTGACTGTTTTGTGAAGCAGGAAATTTTGAAGGACTTGCCTACCTAGTCTTGGCAAAATTTGTAAGTCACCTTTTTCTGTGTCCTATGTGTCCAATTTGGACAGTATACTGTCGGCAGTCAAGGCAAGGGCAGTTTCTTGCCTAAATGGATAGCTTTACCATATTGAAAACAAACCCTATATGGAGGTTTTTTGATACCCATCATCCTTTTCTGAAGTAAATTGGTGCTACCAGGAACAGAATGTCTCATTGTCTTAAAAAGCCTTAAGTTATTTAAAAAAAAAAAAACAGGTTAAATGCTATAATCTGTAGGCCTCTGAAATATTTGAAGACTCTATTTAAAATATCTTTTTTTTAACCTTGAAAGCATACCTAACATGACTGTAAGTTTGATGGTTATAAATGACTAACTACTAACCTATATTTCTTTATTATCCTAAATAGCTTTCAAAAACTAAAACTTTACATTACACTTTTAAATGAGCTGTATAGGTATAATACCTTAAACAAGAATAGAAACATATGCACAGTATACAAAAATAACCTCAAATTTTTATTAATATAAAAATATCTTAAACAAGAATAGAAATATATATATACAATATAGCAAACACAACCTCAAGTTTATATCTACATTAAAATTTCTATACCAATGTGAAATATTTGAAACTAGCAGTTACTTTTTTAGTTTAAAAGTAGATTCAATAATCTATACTTTTATCCTATCATTCCTATATCCCTTTTTTTTTCTTTCAGAATGAGATCCCTGAATCTAATCTCCTTTGTTTAGTTTCCTCCATGTCTATGACCAATAACTATTTGTAAATAACCTCCTCAGACAATAACAAACATCCACTGAGTGACCAAAACCACCTACCCCACCTCTTGGCAATGGGGGCATTGTGTTCTTAAAATAGCTTCTTTCCATCTGGGGCAATGGCATTTTCAGGGGACCCTGACAAAATTGAGATAATAGTCAAGTGTTGGGAGAACTAGCTATTGTCCAGTCTCGGTGTGATATAAAAGCACAGGGCTTATTAGAAGTCCTAATTAGATAAGTCTATAAGGCTCAACAATCTTCTTAGTTAACTGTCATGAAGTTGTCCTGAACAGTGTGTAGTCCCAAATTGATCTTTGGTAGTATTATCGGCTTAGTGGCCTGACCACAATCCAGGTGGATTTGTCTTAGTGGAGCCCCATCATCTTTTGGGAGATTTCAAAGGTCTCTGTTAGGAAGAGTCATAGTTCATTGCAGAAAATTTAAGCATTTTAAATATCATATGCAGCAGATCTCAGAGATGTTAAAGGACCACAATCTGTTAAGGACATCCAGGGTACACAAACAATTCCTAGTTACCTACACCATACCAAAATCACATACAGAAAGCTGGATGAAGCTCATATTTAGAGTTAGGTAGTACTCAATATGAACATTAATATGATGATAGAAAATATTAATATATACATATAAATATAATAATTTTGTAGATTTTGAGATAATATGTATACCTTAAGAAAAGTTTTAAAGGATCAAAATAAAACCAAAGGATTATGAGATTAGTGGCAATAAAATAGTCCCTTACTGTTGGTTTTATTCTATCCCATACCAGGTAGCTCTTCTGACACGAGACAGAGATTCAAGCATGCTTTGGTTTAGAGAAGGAGAAAAACACACTCCGACTCCAAAGCCAGCTTTGATTTTATTTTTTTTGGTTTTGTTTTTGTTTTTTTGTTTGTTTGTTTGTTTTTTTTTTGAGACAGGGTTTCTCTGTGGCTTTGGAGCCTGTCCTGGAACTAGCTCTTGGACAGCTTTGATTTTTAATTGAATTAGGACTACAAAAAAAAGACCACTTGCCTTTTATGTTCATAGAGAGCAGCAGAAACAAATATTTGAGAATATTTATGAAATTCTACTTGTTGGAGTTGAGCTATACCATTAGGCCAATTCATTCTTTCTCTTGGAACATTTTCTCTTGATGATTTTTCCTTCTTCTTCTTCAGATGTCTCACTTGTTCAGTGGTCTCCAGATTCCTTAAATGGATACTTTTATTCTCCTAGAAAGACAATAACAAAACCCTGCTCCAACTCTAACTTTGCGTAACTTCTTTTTTGGCAGGTCAAATCATTATTAAGATAAAATGTTTTTGGCAACAGAAAAAGTACTATCTTTAAATAATAAAAATTAATTTTCTGTATCTGATCAAATGAAGAGTATCTGATAGTCTTATAAGTTAGTTTGGATTGGAAGCAAGTTGTCTGATGAACTATTGGCTCTCCTAATCAAGAGGTCTCCCCATTCAAATCTAATCTTTATCAATTTTGATGGTATCCATAGCTTTTCTTCTCCTGTGGTAACAAAAGCAAAACCTCTTCCCCAATGTAAAACATATCCTGTTTTCTATTCTGAGGTCAGCACATCATTAAAATATATAGGCTAATTTAATTCAGCAGTTTTTTTTCTATTATCCATTATCTCTTCACAGTTCTTACTCCTTTTTATTAGCATTTTAAAAAATGTCAAGGTTAATAAAACACTATGTCATTTATCTTTGGGGGGTCTTTGTTATCTTTCTGCTTATTAAGCATATCTTTTAAAGTGCAATTAGATCTTTCTATAACTGCTTGTCCTGTAGGGTTGTGTAGTATACCAGTAATATGCTTTATGTTATAATACACCAAAAAAAAATGTTTCATTTACTAGTAAATGATTCAGTCTTCTTTCTTGGTTCTTCAATCCTGTTCCAAGTATTCAAAGTTGCAGTATAGCATAGGGCCAGAGTGTGATCATCAAATTCAAATTGTCTCTGCAAATCTTGGCCTTAACCAAGAAGCTGGTCTTGGGAGTATCAATACCTCTAGCCCTACTTTATTATTTTATGATTCTAGCTTCCTCTTTCCACCATGTTCTCCATTGTAACTGAGTTCCAGCTTCTGATATTACTATAGCTGAATTTTTCTAGTCTTGTGTGATAATTCTGTTTCAAGTTGCCCGTGAATTTAGCATGTGCTTCACATAGGGTGAATGCATGCCATATGAAATGACTGATTCTTTAAACCTCCTCAAATCTAAAACTTCTACAGGAGTTCTGTAGTATTGAGGTGTGGGCTGTGTTCCCAGCACCTAAGAGGAGCACAGGCCCTTTTGTTCCATCCTGCCTGGCTTCCAGCGCGGGCGGGCTGTGTTCCTGGCTCCTGGCTCCCAGCCACACAGCTAGCTTATACCTGAAATAACCACATGAAAATTATATTAATTAAATTACTGTCTGGGCCATTATCTCCAGCCTTTTCTTGGCTAACACTCACATCTTGCTTTAACCCATATCTAGAAATCTGTGTATCACCATGTGTCATGGCTTACCAGTATGAGTCTAACCTACGTCCATCTCAGGTAGGAGCATCATGGCATCCATCTTCCACACTTCCCTTCTACCCAGCCTTCTGTTCTGTCTACTCCACCCACCTAAGGGCTGCCCTATCCTACAGGCCAAAGCAATCTTTTTATTTAACCAATGAAAGCACAGAAATACAGAAGAACCCTACTACACCAGAGTCCAGTCAACCTCTACACAGCCTTGGGTATGTTGATCACCTGGTGATCATTCTTGTATAGTAACTGTATAAACTAAGTTTGGTTTTCTAAAAATCTTGGGATGCCTCTCTTTAATTTCATAATATAATGGTATGGTAGGTTCTGCTCTAAATTCCTCTGTTTGTGTCTGAATACTTTTCTTAACTTCATTAGTAAATCTTTCTACATTTTATATCTCATCAGTCAAATTTTTATTATTTTCATTAGTAAGTCCTTCTACATTTTATATCTTATCAGTCAAATTTTTATTATTTTCATTAGTAAGTCCTTCTACATTTTATATCTTATCAGTCAAATTTTTATTATTTTCATTAGTAAGTCCTTCTACATTTTATATCTTATCAGTCAAATTTTTATTATTTTCATTAGTAAGTCCTTCTACGGTTTGTATCTTATCAGTCAAATTTTTATTATTTTCATTAGTAAGTCTTTCTAAGGTTTGTATCTTAGTCAAATTTTCATATTTGGCACAGTTAACACACATTTTAAAGATAAAATACGAATTACCAAACTGATAGTAATTATAATCAGTATTGTGTCAATCCCAGCTAAGTGGTTTATCCCTTCATTGTTTTTCCATTTGTAAGCCATTCATAGCATTAAATAGGGTCCTAACTCTCTGCATTGTGAAGTTTCCAATTCTTCACATGGAAATGATTTTTCCTTTATTTTAAAACCTAATTCTCCCTTTAAGAATTGCCAGAGTCTCATCATCTGCTGACAACAACAGCAAAGGTGGAGCTGTGCAAGGCTAATCAGCTGCATCTGTGGCACTCAGCTGGGGGAGGGTGTGGCTAGCTGTCAGTGCTCAGCACAGCTGGGCAGAGGACACAGGCAGTGCATGGCCATGACCCTCTGCAGCTTGCAGCAGTGGCAGCTTATGCAAGTGAGTATGAGCAGATGTCAAGGGGGCCAAGCTGGTCTGGGTTGGCAGCCCATGAGGGGTTCCACGGAAAGTTCGTACTGTGAGAATTGAGAGCATGTGGCTGCCTGGATGACAGATCTGACCAGCGATGGGTTGCTAACTCCAGTGATGTTTGGAGCCAGGGATGAGCAGAAGCTGGAAGCTGCCATAGAAAGACTGCAACAGAATAGCCCAGACTCACATAGTGTGCCAATGGGCAGTAGAGAGGTGGTAGGTTCACCACCTTGGTGTGGTTTAATAATGCCCTTATTGCATGCCAGATGAAGTGATTCTTATATTGTTTATAATTGTTA
Source organism: Dicrostonyx torquatus (assembly GCA_028555095.1). Classification (NCBI taxonomy): domain Eukaryota; kingdom Metazoa; phylum Chordata; class Mammalia; order Rodentia; family Cricetidae; genus Dicrostonyx; species Dicrostonyx torquatus. Next base: position 2,949,170 of record JAQHUG010000005.1, read on the forward strand.
TATTATAAAGCTCAAGAGTCAGATATTGGGGTAAATGCCTGATTGATTGGAAAAGTCAGAGAAACGACCAGTGACCTTCTTTTTCTCTCCTTTCTTGATCCAATAGCCCCATGAATCTTTCTAACCTCTCCCTACTACTTCCTCTGTTTCTCTAGGTCCTGGGTTCTCCAAAACATCTATTTCTGGTCAGCCGGCAGCTGGCTCTGCCCTCTGATTCAAGGTGAACTTTATTGTCAGTCTCAGGAGTGTCAGAGTGTGATTAAAACATCCCACGGCACAGTATCCCTTCACAGAACCAGAACAGTGACAAAGACACATGAGCCCCGTATCTGCATCCCCTTCTCCCAACTCATATGTTGAAACACTAATCTGCTGGAGTGTGATCAGGACATGGGACTGAAGGTCTCATGATGAAATTGGTACCCTTAGAAGATATTCTTTCTCTCTCTTTCTACTCATTTTTATCTTTCTATATCCTTGGTCCTTTACAAATCTAGCATGAAGGTGTTGGATATTATATTGATCGTACTTCTTGTTTGACAATTTAAAGAAGGGTTTGTTCTGGCTCACAGTGAGGAGGGAGGGCATGGCGTCAGTGTGAGGCACATCGCCACATTTTATCTGTCACCAGGAAGGAGAGAGAGGTGAAAACTGCTCCTCAGCTGTCTTCTTCATTTTCCCAATTTTATTCAGCCTGGGCGCCAGTCTGGAGTCCCTGAGGTGGTGTGGCCCACATTCAGGGTGGATCTTTCAATCTCAGTTAAATCTCCCTAGCAGACATGCTCAGAAATGTGTCTACTAGGTGACTCAAAAATCCAGCCAACCTGACAAATATTAGCCACCACACATCCAATCTTTGCCAATTTGACACCTGAATACATCTCTTTTAACATAAAATTCTACCTATGATCACCACAGCTTCATGACTATCTCATAATTCAGAGTGTATTTAATTCATCTGAAATAGGGCCCCCAAATCGAAACAATTCTGACCTTGTTCTGTAGCTAATGAGATGATCATGTGATTTCTGTTTTTGAGTCAATGTGCTGGATAATATTTATTGTTTTATTCATGTTGGCCCATCCTTGCATGTCTGCAACAAGGACAACTTGGTGATAAAGAGTGATCTTTTTGATGAACCGTATCCTCTAGATGTCTGTAATTTCCCTCTCCTTCCACTAACAGTGACCTTGTGAGTGACCCTGACTCTTGGGAAACAAACAAAAAGAATATGTACAATGTCAACCCTTTCCTTGGGGGAAAATGTTGCCTCACTTTTCTTTCTCCCATTGTCTAGTGGCTGAATAACAGATATAATGGTGAGCTATTCTGAACCATAGGAATAGGAGTGGTGTATTAAGAATGACAGAGCAACAATAAAGAAGCAACTGGGGCTCCAGGAACAGCATCCATCAGAGCCACTTCCTAGCTTAGGTTCTTCCTGGAGAAGCAAACCAACTACAGCCAGCCCTCCACACCCACGCACTATATCTGCAGATTCAACCAGTACAACATCCAAAATATTTGAAAAGAAAATGTGGGTAGCACTTCCTTGCCGTTCCTTTTCAATAAAGTGTAATAACTATTTACAGTGTTCACATCATAGTGATGATAATAATACATATAGAGGCGATCTAATAAACAGGAGGGTATGCTTAAGTTAGGTACAAAAACTTCACCACTTTATAAAGAGACGCCGGCACTCATTAACTCTAATATCCACAGGAACCAATTCCCTGAAGCTACTGAGATCACTGCATTGAGTTATCACACTAGAAATAGGCTCTCTGCTGTCTGCAAGTGAACCTACATTCTAATTAATAGTCTCTTGACCTTCTGGGTGTGATCTGGGCAACTTCTTAAAGAGTTCTCAAACTAACTTTCCTCACTCTGAAGGTCAACAGAAGAGGTGTTCTGTACAGAGGGAACAGCATGTTGAAGGCCACGAAGACAGCAGGGTGCTGAAGATGTTGGATCTCACAGTACGGGAATAAGAAAGCTCACTTGTAATGGGTAGAGAGGTGAGGATCACTATGAAGAGTGTCTTAGTTAGGATTTTTATTGCTGTGAAGAGACACCATGACCACTGCAACTTTCATACAGAGGAAAAACCTGTAATTGGGTGGCTTACATTTCCAGAGATTTAGACCATTATCATCATGGTGAGACATGGCAGTGTGAAGGCAGATGTGGTGCTGGAGAAGTTGCTGAGAGTCCTACATCTTGACCAGGAGGCAACAGAAAGTCAAATGGGACACTGGATGTGGCTTCTACATGTATAAGACCTCAAAGCCCACCTCTACGTGATAAACTCCAACAAGGCTACATCTATTCTAACAAAGTCACACCTCCTAATAGTGCCACTCCCTAGGAGCTTCTGGGGGGCCAATTATATTTAAACTATCACAGAGAAGAAGGTAGGCACCAGTTCACCTACTCAAGATGACTTGAGGCTAGCATAGGCAGCTTCAACCGGATCCATTGGTAGACTTTTTCCAGCTAGCTGGAAATTTCACCAATAAAAGGTCAGTTCAGACCATCTGACTTT
>JAQHUG010000005.1:2959968-2980552 GCA_028555095.1 Dicrostonyx torquatus
ATTCCATAAGTTCTGTTACTCTAGAGAATGCTAACTGATAAAGTGTTCAAGGATCAAACCCAGGTTTTCAGTTGCAGCAGTGAGTACCTTTAACTATAGAAAAGGTGTGGGCGGGAAGCATCATCCAACTCTCAGCCCCAACTCTCAGCCAGGGCACAAGGGTCTGACCCAGCCATACATAGTCAATAGACATTGCTCTACCTCATGTCTGTCTGTCATGTCTGTCTGCTTGCTGACATGCTCTCCACAATGATAGTCATAGACTCTAATCTTCTTGAACAGGGAGCCCCCAAATTCAATGCTTTCCCTTAGAAGTTGGCGTGATCATGCTGTTTCGTTATGGCAATAGATTAAAAACTATTAAAGAAGGAATGGGCCTAATCTGTAAGTGGATACTGTAAGGAAAATGTTGTAGGACAACAGGAAGCCAAGATTAAAGCCCTAATTGTGATGACTCACTACACTATGACTGTCACCAGGGCTGGGCAGAGCAGGCTGCCACATCAACTTGGTCATGGCTATCACAGCTACAGGTTTTAGATGTGGCCAAGGAAGAGAATTCCATACAAATTGATAATCTGTCATAGAGAACCATATACCTATTGACAACATCCAGCAGTATTTTCAGAGAAAGGAAAGATCAGTTATGCTACTGGTTCAGAAATGCATCTTCTACCACAAGTAGGTACTTAGTGAACTCAAACGGAATGCCCCCGAATGGTCCCCACAGATTAGATTCCTGCATTCTCTGTCAGTTGGGCAGCCCCTGCTGACTCGGGGAGCTCCTCCTACTTGAAGGTATCAGGAAACTGCAGACACCTCATTCAGCAAGGCTGCACACCATTGCTTGATCATTGTGTTTTGACATGGCTGGCATGTGCAGCTCTATGGCAGTTAGTTTTCCTTCTAATCCTGACCCTAAAGGTTGACACTGGACACCAAGTAGTCCCAAAGCTTCTTGCCATCGTTGGGGCAGTGGTGGGCCACAGCGCAGTCAAGCCCTACTTCCATATTCACAGAATACAGCACAATATTGTAATTTTAGTCTGCTAAAGTCAAGTAATCCCCCTCCCCACTTGGGACATAAAATTTTTAACAAATTGTGTAATTCTTGCATGGGGCAACAGCACCAAGGGGACTGGATGAAGGAAGCTGTGAAGACAAGGACACAGTGTTGAAAGATCAGCCCAGGATTGGGTAAAGCAGAAAGGAAGAGGATGCTGGGAAGGATGTGGCTTCTCTCCTTTCCAGCCACACCCTGGCTGAGCATCCCAGGACAGGAGCAGATTTCCCAGACTGCATCCAACTGCTGCAACTTGGCATAAGATAAAACCTACCAGGAGGACACACTCTTTTCCTCCTGGGTACCCATGCCCTACACCCCCCAAGTCTCCTCTTAAGGGGAAGATTGTTCCTGCTCCTGATTGTCCCCAACCAGTAAACACATCCCTTTCTTCTCTACTGCCTACTGGAATTCTCTCTGCACAGGCTCTGCTCCTCCTTCCCAGCTTCATGCCCTCTCTTTTCCCCTCTTTTACTGCCTTTCTTCCTTCTTGACCTGTCCCACTCACCCCTCTCCTCTTCTCCCCTCCTCTTCCTGTACCTCTTTATCTCCTATATTTCTACACTACACATGCTTTTTTTTGCGTCTGATCATTATAATGATGGAAATGAGAGGACAATCTGATGAAGTCCCAAGGCCTGTAGGAGATGTAGTTCTGTCGTGTGGACTGCAGAAACTAAACTGTTGGCTCTTCACAGTAAGAGAGCAGGTGACTGGCTCCTCTGTCCAGCCAATAGTGCTGGGGGAATTACGGGCATAAATAATAGTGAGCTAATAGCTCACACCCTGCAGGGAAAGGATGCGTATGAAGCATGCCTTTCACCAATATTCTAAACGGGAAGCAAGGGAAAGAAAGGGCCTGAGAACTCTCTGGTCTACTCCGTGAGCTGTGTCCAGCAAAGCCTTTTTGGTTTTCACTGGACGGTGCATTTGAAGCTGAAAGTGCTGTCACATGACAGGCATTTGTCCCTGCAGCTCCACATGAGGCTCCACCGTGTGGTGTTTGGGGCCCATCAGACAAAGTCTGACTGCACAGAAATATCCAGTTTCTCCAGTACTGACAACTGATGTCCTCCAGACTAACTGTTGAGGGGTATGCACCTCTCTAGCACCCTGCACACCCAAACTCTCTGAGTGGCTGTATGGCTTCCAGGGTCACAGGCATCCTTCTGCTCTAAGGGCCGGAAAAACAGAACCTTGTGGTCTGGTGTCCTGTGAGGATGCTTTGTCTGCCTTGCCATGTCATGGCTGCAGGGGGAGGACTCTTCCTGTGGTCTTCATCTGTGGACTGAGCCTCTGTGGCCACCTTCTGAGGGCTGTGGGCAGCTGTTTCTATCTTCCGATACTGCCTGACCCACTATCTCCCACCACTGTCCTAATGGTCTCTAGGCCTTGGGCCCTCCGCCAAAGGTCTTTCTCCTTCCAGTGCTACAGCCCCAGCTGGCCCACCTGGCTATTATGAAAGGCAGTGATGTCTCATGGGTAGGGTGGCCAGGGCTCCTGTCCCTGATAGGGATACACAGAGGATAGAGGGGAAATAGCCCCCATCAACTGCACTCTTGCCTTTGGTGGCAGTCATTTGGACTAGAGGTAGAGTGGGGGACACAAGCTGGGAACGTGTTAGGATGAATTACCTATGTGCCAGAAAAGCAGCGCCTGTTTTTTAAATAACACCTGAGCTGGGCGGGTCTGCTTCCCTCCACTGCTGGTTAAAGGAAGAACAGGTCATTATAGAGACAGAGCTGAGAGATTGCCCCTCAGCACCACTGCCCTACAAATTCAGTCAGGCCAAACAGGCTTCCCTAGGCAGCCAGGTGTTTTGGTTTCATTGCACACATTATCTTACTGTCAATGCACACAGGTTCTACCTCACAGATGTAAAAGATATTTTGTGCTTGAGACAAAGACGAGCTAGCACAGCTATCAAATGTAAGTTCAGGTCCCCCAAATAACATAGTCCAACATTTCAGTGATTTCATGTAGTATTTTATAATTGTTAAAAAGGGGGGGAGTCCTAATTACAAATGCATTGGTGAGAACATTAGGTATGCAGGTTGCAGGAAGGGAAGGGACTCCCTGCTATAGCTTTCAGATGCTGTCTCTTGCATGCTAATGGCATCTTACTGCACGGTCAAGGGATGTAGATCAGACAGACACTAACAACGAAGGCCTCTCAATGGACCTAAAGGTAGCCTGGGATAATTTGCCTGTGGATCTGTAACATTCCAACTCTCTTTACTCTCATCAGTTCACCAGCCTCGGGGCATCTTTAACACGCATGAGCCTTTTCCTGGGATCCACAGTTCACAGGATTCTTCTTTTCAAAAAACATGCTGGAAGAACTCACAGAATCGACTGAGAGCCTTCACACCTGTACTTGGCATTTATTACAGCTTAAAATAAGCACTCTGGAGAGGAAGGTTGTTAGAGGATACAAATGGGCGGAATAATAGAGGATAGCCTGGGACAAAGCTCCTCTGGGCTCTTGGCAAAGTGGGGGTGCACTAGAAGTGAAGTGGGCAGGTGAGCTTCTCATAAGTGTCCCCTAAAATAGATGCAATCAGTGAGGGTGGTACCTACTCCAGTCTCTTCCGAAGTCGTTAATTGTCTCTGACCAATGAGAGTCTAGGAGAGGCAGAGGCTAATGTATTTCTTCCAGTCTGTAAAGTTATTGTCAGAGAAAGCCCCAAAGGGGTTTGGGTGAGGGGAGGAAAGAGAGAAGATTCAAGACTTATTTCCACAGCATGCAGATTCTAAGACATGCAGATTATCTTTCAAAGTGCTCAGCCTAGACCAGGCCCAAGACTATGAGGGCCAAGGTGAAAGGATCATGAGGTCATGGCTAACCTGTGCTACATGCAGAGATCTTGTGTGTTTTTTTTTAAAAAAAAAAGTATTGAAACTTTAGAGTTCGTTTTTGTTGTTTTTGCTGTTGTTTTGTTTTGTTTTGTTTTGTTTTCTGATCCCCAAGAAGGACAATAGGGTAAGGACGTTCTTCACGACTTCATCTGAGCAGAAACTCCTTCTCAAGTCACATGCAGCCTTTACCTGTTTGGAATATGATCCTGTCAGAGAGACCTCCAGCAACCTCCAGAGAAAAATTTTAAACCCAATAAAAGAGCCTTTAGAGGGGAAGTCTTGTTTCTCTAAAACCCTGTACTTGAGACTTGAGTGTTAGAGCGGTCGGTCAAGGCAGAAATGAAGATGCCACATCACATCCCGGGGTAGCCTGCTGCAGAGTGGGCAGGCTGGTCTCTGTGGCTCTGGGGAACTAAGATAACACACACATCAGAAGTCTGGTGGTTCCAGAAATAATCCCATTGCAGGCCCCAAGTCTGTGCAGCCTTTTACTCAACCCAGGGATCAGGGGCTGCTGGAACAGCCTGTCTTGCCTTTGTTTATAAATGCTAGAGATTTGGCATCTTGCTGACATGTCAAGGAAACACTGGCTTTTGGGAGAGGTTAGGTTTTTCAAGCACATTTCTTTTCCCGGGGCTAACACATCCATCACATTAAAAAGCATAAGGAAAATCAGAAGACGAAACACTATCTTTCATACCTTACCCAATATGAAAGGACAATTTGTACATACAAATCCCTTTCATCCTGTGTCCTTTGGAGACATGGTTTTTACTAAGTTGTCACTTGGGAACCCCACTGTCATGAGTGAAGGATATGTCAGTAAGGAACCACTTTCACTAGACAGTTTTTGTATCAGTTCATTTTCTGTTACTGTAATAAGAACACTGACCAAAAACCACCAGGGAGAGGAAAGGGTTGATTTCGGCTCTTAACAATTTGGTTGCTGCCAACGGCTGGATCTTTGTGAGAATCTGTTGTAATAAGATCCTTCTCATCTCTAATTTTATTAATTTGACTCTTCTCTTTCTTTTGGTTATTTTGGCGAATGGCTTATCGATCTTGCTTATCAGTTCCTGTTCATTGATTCTTTGTGTTCTTTTCATTTCTATTTTATTAATTTTTGCTCTGGTCTTAATGGTATCTTTACTTCTGCTGACGGTAGTCTGGATTGTTCTTTTTCAGGGCACTAGATGCATCCTTTATCTGAGCGCTCTCTGACTTCCTAATGTAGGAATTTAGACTTATAAACTTCTTGCAGGCCTGCTTTCATTGTATCCCATTGGCTTTGGCATGCTCTGTTCTCGTTTTCATTCAATTCCAGAAATGCTTTTATTTCCTTCTGGATTTCATCAAGGGCCTGCTCATTGTGTATTAGTGTGTGTCTAACCCCATGAGTTTGTGTGCGTTCTGGAGCTTCTCTTGTTGTTGATTGATAGTCTTGCTCCTTTCTGATGAGCTAGAGGACAATGAATTGTTTCAGTTTTCTATATTTGCTAAGGCTTGTTTTGTGCCTGAGTGTATGTTCTATTTTAGAGAAAGTTCCATGGGCTGCTGTGAAAAAAAAAAGTGTGCTCTGCAGTGTTTGGATGGAATGTTTTGTAGATGCCTATTAGGTCCATTTGATCTACTACGCTATTTAATTCTGATACTTCTCTTTTATCTATCTACCCTGCATAGACAGAATGGGTAAATTTGAACCATAAAGTCATAGGTTATAAAACAAAATTTCCAATACTGGGTTGGGATCTAACCTAGAAATTGTTCAGGAAATCCCCAGAGGCAACCAAAGCAATACAGATTATTGATATAGCTCTTGATGGTCCAGACAGTAAGATGCTGTTGTTGAAGACACCATACACTTTGGATAAAGAATATAGAGAAATCAAGCTGAAACTGGGCAGAAAGCCTTCTCCTGCTGGCTAACTCCCATGGTGGTAGAAGTTGTTACACAGGTCACTAGGGACAAGAGACATCAAGGGTCTTAACCCAACTGTGGATTGCATGCTACACTACTGTCCTGTCGAGCAAGAGGTGCCACAACTGATGCAGTGTCCTGACTGTTGTAAGAGTAACCATCTACATTCTAATTGGACTGAAGCCTACTCAGGAGGAAGGAGTTCAAGTCTGGGACTACTCATCTGGTCAAAGGTCCACAGCTGGAGAGGTCATAGATTCTGTCCAGGATCCTACTGTTTCTGTGTTGAGAAATGAGCATGGTGCTACATCATCTCATATATTTATGCGTATACCCATAGATAAGGGCTGCCTTCAGCCTTGTCAGAGGATAATGCACAAACTCATGACTAGTCAAGATGCTAAGAAAAGGTGACTACTCAGTGCTCAGACCTCAATAAATTCCATATCACTCCTTCCAAGATTCAAGGAACATCAAAGAAGAGAGGGTATAATGAATGTAAGATCTTAGCCATGGAGAGGTGGCCATGAAATCCTGACTTCTAGGCACCATGTGTCTGTCTACTCATAGACTAACAGCAACCATGGTTGCCTACACATGACTTTTCTAGGACAGAATATATCAATGTTCAGTCGTGGGTGGATGTAGATGGAGACTGCTTGCTCATTTCCCGGCCACCAGACCTGAATAATCACACAGAAACTGTATCAATTACAACACTGTTTGGCCAATGACTCAGGCCTATTCCTGGTTAACACTTATATCTTAAATTAACTCATTTCTTGAAGAGGTACACTAAAAAGAAATCCCACACTAGCTCAGAATTGGATATAATAAAGGATTATTTATTTAGGGATAGACACAGATCACAGTCCTCTGCTCGAACGGAGAATCCAGCAGCTGGAAGAGAGAAAGCACATGCTTTATGTCGGCATTTATAGTATAAAAGGCCATGCCCAAGTGGGCAGGTAACTTAAAGGATACTAGATGAAAGATTTCCTACAGCAATTTCTATTAATCTATGTATCACCATGAGGTTGTGGCCCTACCGGTAAGTAAGGTTCCAGCAAGTGTCTTTCTCCTTCGACATCTACATGGCATCTTTTTTACTCCACCTACTCTATCTATCTATTTACCTATCTATCTCTATCTCTGCTTTGATTTCCCACCTGGCTTTACTGTGCTAATCCATTGGTTCAAGCAGCTTTATTCATCAACCAATAAACGCAATATAGAAGGACATCCCACATCAGATGGGGAAGGGACTCATGAGTCCCATCTCCTCCCTAGACAATTATTGTGAACCATTGTCTATAGTGATATATGATTAAGCCACTGGTGACTTACCTGTACTCCAGTGGATAGTTCCACACCCATGCCCAGGCAGGATGTCCTAGTTAAACTCAATGAATCACAAAATAAAACAAAAAAAAGTAGTAGAAAGATTTTTCTGGGATAGGGAAGGACTTGGTGAAGAGGGGATAGGAGAGGGTGCTGTGGTATCACCAGAATGTGTTATATACATATATAAACAAGTCAATGCATTAATTAATTTTTTAAAACCTTGGGGAAAAAGCAGAAGTGATCAACTCAGTAGAATTGGCAGATAACATTGGAAAGGCTGCTCATCATAAAACAAAAAAGTAAATAAATAAGAGGCCTCAAAATCCAATATTCAGCCGGGCGGTGGTGGCACACGCCTTTAATCCCAGCACTCGGGAGGCAGAGGCAGGTGGATCTTTGTGAGTTCGAGACCAGCCTGGTCTACAAGAGCTAGTTCCAGCGCAGGCAACAAAGCCACAGAGAAACCTTGTCTCGAAAAACCAAAAAAAAATCCAATATTCAAATAAGGGAATGAAATAGAGAATAGAAGAGAGAAAAATCATCATTAAAACATAGAGGAGAAAATTCCCAGGAGGAAAGTACAGTACAGATTGAAAGCACCCATCCCAAAGCCAACAGAATGGATAAAAAATAGTCTAACACTGAGGCAAATAACTGAGATTTCAGAGCACTGGCGGGTTGGGGTGGGAAGGAATCACATCTACAAGGAAATTGTTACATCTAATACATCAGGCACAAAAATTGCTTTGGATTTTCTGTGTGCATGCTAGGAAGCAATGGTAAGCGCCTTAGCATTTTGAAGGGGGAAAAAGTCCTGTGTAGGATTTCAGAGCCAGCCAACTTGCTAATGAGGCAGGAATATAGACTCAGGATATTTTCAGCACCACCGTGGCTCCCTTTCTGAGGAGACTGCTTTGGCGTGTGCTGTGCTAAAAGGGCACAGTAAGCCAAGCATCAGGAAGACAGGGACTAGAAAATGGAAGCAGCCTGAAGCAAACCCTCGGAATGGACAAGGAAAATGGAGAGGGGGTGTGCGCACCCCTGTTTAATGCTGGACCACACTGGGAGAGGCCACATTCCAGGGAGACTGATTTAGGAAACCTAAGCACTATTGGATGAGAGCAGTCATTTTGAAAACCTTCCTAAGCTGGAAAATAAATTTAACATACAGTTAGTTATACTAAAAAAGCAGTAAATAGGGAAACAATTACCTCTATGGGAGAAACATTTTGCTAGATATTACATCATTGAGCCAGAAAAAAAATTTGCAAAGTCAGGCCATTACAATATGTAGATTTTATTGATATGACTTTAAAAGAGAAAAGGGGAATACAGAAATGTTTTCACTGAAAATGAAATAATCTGAAAAATAAAAATAAGTGAAAGGAGTATATACCCATTTTGACAGAACTGGAGAGGCTGAGACAAGAAGACAGTGACTTAAAGCCAGTGCAGGTGAGCCAGGCATGGTGCGTGCTCCATTGATCCCAGCACTCCAGAGGCAGAGACAAAGGCAGAGGCAAGCAGAACTCTTTGAGGTCAATGCCAGCTTGGTATATATAATGACTTCCAGGTCAGTCAAGGATACATAAGGAGATCTTGTCAATAAACAGATAAAATAAAAGCCAGTGTAGGTTAAATGGTAAGCTCAGATCAGCTACAAGCTAAGATCTTGTCTCAAGAAAGGAAGGAACGGGAGGAAGAGGAAGGGAGGAGGGAAGGACAAAGGAGAGAGAAAGGGTTGAGGTAAATAGGAAGCCAGATACAACATGGTGCCTGTGTGTTCAAAAGTAAAAATAATCACACTCTATATAGAAGGGTTAAACTGTCACTATACAACCCAGGCTGGTTTCAAACTCGGAAATGCACTGTCTCAGTCTCAGGTGCTGATGTTGCAGGTGTGTGCCTCCTCAGCTGGATCAAAAGAGTCAACTCTGCCATGTAAAGGACAAAGAAGACTGTATTGCATGAGGTAAAAAAATGTACTCTGTTTTATAAAATAACATAATGTCACTGCAAGGCCATAAGTAAAAGGTTTTTGGACAAGACTCCCCAGACAAATAATAATGAAGGCTTGAGAAAGAAGATGTGCCTGGTTAAGGCCTGATATAAATACCCGGCTGTAAAACTGTTGCAGCAGCTCAAGCCTCCTGTTACAGTGTGAAGTAGTCAGAGACACTAGTAAATGAATGGGTATGGCTGCATTCCAATAAAACTATTTAAAACCCCAGCCTTCCAGTTCACAGGTCCTGGTTGATGCCTTGCCGCTGCCTCTATCCTCTGTCTGCTCAGCTCCCAATCTAGGTGGGTTGATACTAATTTTTCCTGATTTTTCTATAATATGAAACCTTTCCCTGAAAGGAACAGGCAAAAACACCATGACCTGAGCTCTGCCATCGTGACTTCAGACTCTATTTTACCTGTAGAGTAAAATAAACTTCAGGTTCCCAAGCCCTAGGGGAGTTGAGAACCTTCCAATGGCTGACCCACCTCCTCTCTAAACCACAGAGAGAGTCGTTATGCATCTTTAGTTCTCTAGAAACAAACGGCTGTTGCTAACAGAAGAAACAAATGAATCTTATTGGTTGGACTGCAAGGCTTGCATTGTCTGTCGGTTGACAATGGTGGAACATTCAAGGAAGCCTCTAATCTCTAAATCCTGATTGGTAAAAATTGTAACTATAACTCGGCAACTAATGTTTAACCCCACTCCTGCCCCTGCTCAGGGTTGTCAAGAGAAACAAGACTCCCGAGTCCTTGTCCTGCAGCCCAGATCCATCAATGACCCACTAAAAGCCAGGCATTGGTGGTGCATGCCTTTAATCTCAGAACTCAGGAAGCAGAGGCAGGCTGATCTCTGTGAGTTCGAGGACAGCCTGGTCTACAGAGTGAGTTCCAAGCTCTAAAGCTACTCAGAGAAACCCTGTCTCAAAAAACCAAACCAAAACAAAACAAAAAACCTTCGGAGACCATAAGGGTTGTCTCTCTCCTTCCTTGTGGCACAAAACTGGCTAGGTGTAACATTCCCATAATGCACTCTTACTATTACGAATCCTCAGCCAGAACATTCTTGTGCCAGATCCTCACCCAGCTCACATTCTAATTACATGAAGACATCTGTTTGGATGCCATCTCCCAAAGAAACCCCCTGATCACCTGATCTAAGACACCCTCTATGTCCTATATCATCCTCCTTTGATTCATTATTTCTGAAGGGCATTTGGACAGACTGCATTTGGAATGTGTTATGTTGAAGACCACCTTCTCTCCCTAGTATGTGCACACTCTGAGCAAAGGGCTTTGTCCACATTCTCAGAACTGCGTCTCCTGAACCTGGACCACTGCCTGAGGGACATCATTGAGGCTCAGGGAATATCTGCTGAGTCGGTCGATGAATGGATGCATAAGTGACTCGACTCTAACATGATTCCGACCACGAGTGAGTATCACCTTCCTTTTAATCTAGAGGAAAGAATGTTATTTCACAGTCAGTCTGGCTTTCTATCTGTGATGGTCTGGAAGTAGATCAAGATAAAAAGATTGCATGGTTTGTAGCTGAGTAACATAGATGCTAAGTCCTACTCCTAATCAAGGAGCTATTGCAATTGATACCTGCTGAGAAAAGGAAAGTCGGTTTTCTCCAATGGAGAGTCACTGGATCTAACAACTACATTCCAGAACAGACTGGATCCCCAGGAATAGTTAGCCAAGCAAAAATAAACTTCATGGGGCTTTGGGGGGGGGTGGGCAGAAGTTTTGTTTCATTTTGTTTTGTTTTGAAATTTTTGAGTCTATTGAATTTGTTAGGTTTTGATTTTCTTTTCTTCTCTTTTGGTGCTTTTGTTTGGGAGGGGTGTTAGGTACAGAGATGGGGAGCATCTGGAAGGAGCCAAGGAAAACATAAGCAAAATATATTATATGAAAAAATGTTGTAAATTTTAAAAATAAAAGAAAGAGAAGGGAAGGGAGGGAAGAAGGAAAGGGAGGATTCCCATTAACTGACAAATGGCTCAAACCTCCTCGTAGACACACTGAGTTCCTGGGAATTACAAAGACAAAGCAAGCCATTGCTGGTTTTTCAAAAGACAGTTCCAGGTTTTCACAAAATCTTGTGTCATCAAAAGCAAAAGGTCCATAGTGCCTTCTGGTCCAGCCTTCTCCCCGCTGAAGGAAGTAGCTTTAGAGAGGAAAGGGTCTTGAAAGTCACAGGGCAGAAGTGAAAACATTGACCATCTCAAGCCACACCCACACCCATCCCACACCACACCCACCGATCCCACACCCATTTATTCCACACCACATCCACCCATCCTACACCCAACCCCTCTGCCCCATCACCCAGAGCACGTCCCTGAACACCCCAACTTCATGCAATTCAGACATTTGTCCTTCTCAGTCTTAAAAGCAGCATTGAGAAAACAGCTGGCTATTGCATGTGGGGGTTCACTTCTGATGGATTCCTGCCCCTCTCTTGGTTATAAGCGACTGATGGATACAATCTCCATGTCTTTTAGGGGAAAGCCCCCTCCCATCCGAAATCACTTTTATCTTTGAAGCAAAAACATTGGCTTTGGAGCTGAATTAGTTAACCCTTGGTATCTCACCTCAGAACTACATCTCTCAACATCAGTGTCTAAGGATTGGTGTTAACCAGGGAGAGCCTTTCATCTGCTTTCAAGCTGCTTTCTCTGATTTATGGTATTTGAAGAAGAAAGCGTGTTTCATCCTGCTGCTGCCCCTCCCAACCCCACAGAGGCTGGAGAAGGAAACCAAAGTTCTTGAAAACAACAGTTGATTCTGTTATGGGATTGACTTCATACGACCTCACTAATTCTCAGCGCAGCTCTTTGAGGAGTTTATTTTCACTTTATAGTTTTACAGACAGGTTGAAAGAAGTAAGCTCTCTCTTAATTTTCCAAGTTAGGGAAGTAACACAAACATGGAATTCAGAATCAGACAGATTTGGATTTAAATTTCACAACCTTAGGCAAATTCTACTCTTCTCAGACTTTCCAGGCCAGGAGCTGTCCAGGTAGCATGACCGTGACAATAAAAGTGCCCTACACCATGAACTATGCTGTGGGCTCTTGACACGTGTCATATGCATCCATGTTCTGACTCTTGTGTCTATTTGATTTCCATGCACAGAGTTAAATATGTACAACTAATGGGTGCCATTTTTATCCCTGCACTTCCTCATAGAAAATTCTTAGACCCATGCAAAACAGACCTTTATGCGAGGCCACATAGTTTAGAGGACCTACACAGCTGTCCTCTGGTCATAGCCCTCCCCATGGCCATGAGTCGACATGATAACCTGGCTCACACTTCTTTTCTACATCCATCTGTACCATGCTCTGGGTACTATGACCTGGGACTCCTGATCAAACAGCCCAAGTCCATTTCCAGGACTACCTGAATCTCTTGCCTGGTTCTGCACAAGGTGGTGTGCACCTGCACCATGTTCTTGACCCAAACCACATCTAAGAAGTGGCCAAAGTGGAAACAAAATAGTCCCATAGGTTTATGTATCCACACAGAAGTAAACAGGGCCCTAGAGGGACAAATGGAGTCAGATCTGGAAACTGTAGAGTGCACACTAGGTCCAAGCTTTCCTAACATGCTGACTACCACTGGGGAATGTGGTGATTTGAAGAGCAAATGTCCTCCAAGCCTCTGGCATTTGAATGCTTATTCCCACAGGCTAGTGGCATTGTTTGGACAGGTGGCATGGCCTTTCTTGAGAAGTGACACTGTTTTTCTCTCTGTGTTTTTTGTTTGCAAGATGTGAGCTCTCATTTCCTGTTCCTGCTGCCATGCCTGCTGCTTGTTACTAAGCTCCTCCACCCAGGCTCCTATCTCTCTGGAACCATGAACTAGAATAAACCCTCTCTTCCTTAAGGTTCCCTGGTCATGGTGTTTTGTCACAGGAACTAATACAGGAAACTCCTCTGCGGCCTTCTATTGACTGAAATGTCTGTCCTACCAGATCCCATAGCCATTTAGTCCTAAAGAAAACACACAGAGGCTTACATTAACTATAAACTGGTTGGCCTATTAGCTCAGGCTTCACATAACTCTTTTATTAGCCCATAATCCTTGTCTGTGTTAGCCATGTGGCTTGGTACCTTTCATCAGTGAGGCATTCTCATCTTGCTTCCTCTGTGTCTGTGTGACTACTGCAGACTGAGCTTTTCTCTTCCCAGAATTCTCCTGTTCTCATTGCCCCACCTCTACCTCTTGCCTGGCTACTGGCCAATCAGCATTTTATTAAAAATAATACAAGTGACAGGTTAAAAAAACATTGTTCTACAGCACTTCCCCCTTTCTATTTTTATTTTTTTAACAAGGACTCTGAATCTAATCTCCTTTGGTTAGCTTTTTGTCCAGACCATTATCCATAACATATTGTAACCAATACTCTAAACAAAGATAAATATCCATAATACATTTGGGGGGAATGTAGGTGTAGTTTTCTAGGCAACTTCCTGCTGATTGGGGCTGCTGATAATCTTACAGGGACCTAAAGAAAATTTAGAATTATGGTCAAGTCCTAACTGGAAAATTCTGTGAGGGTTGATCATCTCAGCTAGCAGTCTTGAAACTGTTCTGGATATAGAACTCAGAGGAAACTCCAACAGAGGTCCTCTGAAATGTTGGATCTATCTGCTCCTCTCGGAGATGTTCTAGTGGCTTTCCTTAATCAAACCTGATTTTTCTTAGCCCAGAATGAATCTACAGCCTAGCCTCTCATTTCCTGTGGAAACAAAAACAAAAACTCTTCTCCAAAGTAACATATCTTTGGACTTTAATTTTGAAGTCAAAGCATTTTCAAAATATGTATGATAGATTAATCCAGCAACATTTATAATCAAATGTCTTTTATTAGCTGTTGCTCCTTCCTCAGTATTCAAACAATTTAAAGAGAATATAATCACATACAGTATTTAGATTCTCTGTGTGTTTTCCATCTTTATGTGGCTTTATTTTAAATTCTATTTCTTTTATTTTTACTTTTTAGTTTTGGCTTTTTGAGACTAGTTTTCTCTGTATATCTTTGGCTGTCCTGGCACTCACTCTGTAGACCAGGTTGTCATTGAACTCACAGAGATCTGCCTGTCTCTGCCTTCTAAGCATTTGGATTTAAGTTATGTACCAACACACCCAACTAACTACTTTCTTTCTTTCTTTTTTTTATTTTAAGGACTTTATCCTTTTTCTTTTCTCTCCCAAGTCTACATATATTTTTAAACACACTGTAAACCATTTAAAGGTTTTCTTCATCTGAATCTTTCCTTATTGTATATCTCTTTTTTATGACCACATGAGCCTTTAAATTGCTAAGCAATATGGCTAGGGTTAAAGCTGTGGCTTTGACAGCTGGATCCAGCCCATTCTTTAGCTTTCTGAGAGTCTAGACTAATGGCAGAGGTACTTGCCAGAGCCATGTTTATTGCCACAACTCTACGGTGTTTCAAGGTTCCTGCCACCACCAAGAAGCATGCTATTGACTATTCATCAACACCATTTAAGTGATTTGTGGCAGAGCCTCTCAAAAGGGCTGCAAAGTTTTTGCATCTAAATCTGAGCCAGGAAGCCTCTCTTAAATAAGACACACTTGCCTCTAGCAAATAGAGCAAACCCAAGAAATTGCTGCTACCAAGAAGCCATGCTTAACACTGTTGGTTTTTGCCTAGAATTACTTCCCAAGTTCTCTCAGGTTTTCTGTGGATGCAGTTGTCCACGTTGGGTGCCATTCTGTTGATAGAAGTTTCTGTCCTCCCTGGTTCCACAGCAGTTCAGACCCAAAGAAACACACAGTGGTCTACATTAATTATAAATTGGTTGGGCTATTAGTTCGGGTTTCTTATAACTCTTATAATTTATATTAGTCCATAATTCTCGTCTGTGTTAGCCATGTGGCTTGGTACCTTTTATCAGCGAGGCATTCTCATCTTGCTTCCTCTGTGTCTGGGTGACTATGGCAGACGGTATCTTTCCTGTTCCCAGAATTCTCCTGTTCTCATCGCCCCACCATTACTTCCCTTTTGGACTACATTTTAGAGTTTAGTTTACAATTCTTGCAAATTTCCAACCAAAGAACACAATTCACTACCTTTATCAAGTTCCTGGTTATGGTGGCTGTTCCTATGTGTAGAAGTAAATGGAACTGTGAAAGTTGCTACTTACCTGTTATGCAAAGCCCTTGGTTTTTTTCTATGTAGACCTGTCTTCCCGGGGGAAAAAATATTCCTTGATTTACAAACACATCCTGTTCTTGCCACCTATACCTGTGAGCAACTATTTTTCTAACTTATTAAAAATATATTTACTTGTCTGTGGACATGCACCTGCCCCAGCACACAGATGTGGATGTAGGAGGGCAGCTTGCTGAAGTTGAGTCTTTCCTTCCACATGTGAGATCCTGGAATGAAACACAGATCCTCACACTTGGTGGCAAGAGACCTTGCCTATGGAGCCTTCTTCACTGCCCAGAAATCAGCTATTTCTAGGAATGCAAACACTAAGAGTAAAGTTAGAGACAAAACGTCTAATCAACATATTGAGAACTCACTGAGAACTGTACCTACTTCCACTGGACCAGACATCAGTGCATCAGGTTTTATTGGTGTTTGTGTCTTATGTGTGGCTCAAGACAATTCTTGATCAGGTGTAATCCCAGAGAATCCAAAAGGTTAGACACCCTGATTGGGAGTATCAGAGGATAATCATAAGTTATATGCAAATACAGCACTATTGTATATGAGGAGCCTCCACTGTGGACTTTGGTATCCATGTGGGGTCTTTGTAACAGACCCCAGGGAACAACTATTAAAAAGGCAACTTTGAACTTTATATTTTAAACTGTGCATACATTTCCCACCAGATTGTTGTACATGAATTTATCTTGCTAATTCATTTTTACTTACTTATAAGATTCCAATCATTAAATTAATATTTAGTTCTAATTAATAATTTATTAAATCAATAAAATGGCAGGGATAGTATTACATGAAGAAAATACAAAAATGGCAGTAGTAAACTTTTATTTATAAATAATTGAGATGTCTAGCTGCATTGACTGTCTTGGCATAGAAATATTTTCACATAATTTATGGCATTTGATATTCTGAAGTAGAGAACCATAGGATAAACTCTCTCTCAGCTCAGAACTACAATACTGGGTTAGCAGCCTTCCCCTCCACCAGACTGTGAGAGCTCTGGTAGTCTCCATCTTTAACTTGTGGGGAGGGAGCTTATTTTAGTTTCATGCTCCAGGCCACCACCCATCATTGCTGACAAGTCACAGCAGCAGGGCCTCTGGCCATCTTGGCCCATGACACACATAAAGAAACAGCAAGAAAAGAATTAATGAATGCATGCTAGAGCCCAGCTCAGCTTCTCAATTCATACAGTCCAAGACGCCCTGCCCAGGGAATGGCGCTACCCACAGTGGGCAGTCTCCCCCACAGATATGCCATGCAACCTTTTCTCGACAGTTCCTCACTGAGACTCCCTTCCCCAGTGGTTTCAAGTTTGGTCAAGTTGACAAAACGAGACTTCAGTTTTACTGTTTCCTTCTTTACCCAGGTTATCTGGAAGCTCAGGACAAGTTTGGCATAACTTTAAAAAGACGTTGTGTAAGGTACTGAATTTTCATGCCCACCCACTTCTCCCCAGATCCCTGCATTCTTGTGCTGAAGCCCTGTTCTCCATGTGCTAGCATGTTATTGTGATGGTGGGGCCTTCAGGAAGTCACTTTGTTCTTGAGACTGGAGTCTTCATGAATGAGATCCATGTCCTTATGCAAGGGTCCACCGGACTCTCTCACCCTCTTGTTATCATGTAAGGATACAAGGAGGAGCCAATCAGGAGAACTTAATCACCAGCGCCTTCTGGTGTCTTGACCTTAGATGATCTCCCATCAATGAGAAGCTTCTGTGTTATGAGCCAATCTGTCTGTGATGCTTCATTATCGCACTCCAAACTGTCAAAGACACAGTCTGAGGTTTCTTTTCCAAGCTTGCTTCCTATTTCCTACAACTAGGTCCTTTATCCAGGAATATATCCTATTCCCTGTTATTAGGCCATTTTATAGTTTAAGTGTTTAGTCACCAAATGAAGCTGGGATGATTACAGGATTTATATACCTAAACATGCACAATGGCCAGCACCACCCATCCTGCATGTCCATACTGTACCTCACATCTTGTAACTGAAAGACTGTACCTTCCAACAAACATCCCCCCCATTTCCCGTGTGATCTAGCAGCAAAACACCTCTGCTTCTATGAGTTTGTTTGTTTTGGTTTGTTTTTTGAGAGTCCATATGTAAGTAAGATGGTGTCTCTCCATCTCTGGATGAGTTTCACATGGTCTGTTTGTCGAATTCATCTCCATTGTCACAAATGGCTGGAGTCTATTCTATGACTTAATTATATTTTGTCATATAGAGCATAATTTCTTCACTTGTCAAGGAATACTTGAATGGATCTCATATTATATTATGAATAATGCTGCAATGAACTTTTGATTCACTCATTATAATTAGAAGAAAATATCAGTGCCCATGCATGGAGACCCTGAAACAGACTCACCTTTAGACACCTGCTGAGTCAGGGGCAGATTCTCCTCTGCATTTCCTTTACATCTAATTGGAGCCTCCAGGTACTTATTTACATCATATTTTTTCTGTCCTAGGCCTTGCCCCATCACCTCCTCTAGCTGGCATGGAAGGTTTGTGTAATTTGCAGTTTGTCTCATCCCTTGGTGATGGAGAACTGTGATGGAGCTCCTTGGTTCTAGGACAGCAAAAAATTCTCCATTCTTGTAAACAAGAACTGGAAACCTGTTTTGACTAGTCTTAAATTTGAGTTTTCTGCCTTTCCTCTGATTCACTTTTCTTCCCAGTTCCTGAACATATGACATGGTTCCTTCTAGTGATACAAAACAACTCAATAATTATGGAGAGATTTCTTATTGGGTAAGACTGTGATACATGCACAGGAATATTGAAAATTTATTATTTGAGCTAAACTTTGGATACACCTATTCCAGTACATAATATCAGAAGAGTGAATGAAAACAACCCGGTAGGTTTGTTCATTTTTAATAAATTTATTTTTAATAAATTCTATTGAGTCTAAACTCTAGATAATTTTATCTCTCACTTTAATTTCAATAAACTCAAAGCCAAGGCTATCAAATTTGTAACTGGAATCTATAATGGGTTGGGGTGGATCCTTACCTTAGCAAACTCAAGAGAAGAAAATTTAAGCAACCTGGAGAGATGCTTAGTGGTTAAAAGCACTGGCTGCTCTTTCAGAAGACCCAGGTTGAATTCCCAGTACCCACACGACAGCTCATAACCATCTGTAACTCCAGTTTCAGGGAACTGAATGCCTTCTTCTGACCTCCACAGGCACCAACCAACTTGTGTGAGGCACAGACATAGTTACAGGTAAAACACCCATACACATAATTTCTTTTTTAAATTTAAAGCAAAACATCGCTTCACTTGCATATGGTGAGCCCTTCCTTGAGCCAGCCCTCCATGTGCCGGCAGCAGTTCACACAGTGTGCTTCTGAAGTGCTAAATTTACAGCAGCCAAGGCATCCTTCATATGCCAGGAGCCAAGCTGGAACTCTCTCTCTCCTGGGACTGCAGAAGCCCAGCAGCGGCTCCATTCTGCCTTCTCAGACTCTCTGAACTGGATGATCACAAGGTTGGCTGGAGTCTGCCCGGCTTTCTTGCCCTAAGATTTGACATGAATACCATTTTCCTCACCTGAGTATCAGTGAGTGCCTTTCTCACATACTTGGATCTTGGATCCATCCTCTTCCTTAGTCACAATTCTGGAACCTGGTGTTCACACCCCCTCCCCCAAAATAAACAAATCCCCAAAATTTATAACCTTAGAAGACAAGAGAAAATAGTATCTCTGCAATTCCCTTGACTTTACCCTCCCTTTTCATTTTTCACAGAAATCATAGGAAATGGGGGAAGTGGGGGGGAGACAGCATCTCCACCTGCATAACATGACCCCAAATCTATGCACTCTGCATCCTTGCAAGGAGATAAGCATCGGTACAGAACACATACTATGAAAACTGAAAACCTGCCTCTGCCATTTCCAAGCTGGGTAGCCCTGGCAAGTTCTCAGAGCTCTGTTTTCTTGCACAATAAATTTATGTAATAATATTTATCTCCCAGAACTGCAGTAAAGACTCTGGTAATATGTATAAATCTCCCGGCACACACCAGGCATTAGCAGGCACTCTGGCTCCTCGCTCCCACCCATACCCAGCTATAGAGTGGGTTGTGTGTCAAACAAGAGAGCGTACTTCCCACACCCAGGAGAGCATGCTGCGAGCTACAGAGGGAACTGACTTGACACAAAGCCATTACCAGAACTCACAAACATTACTGAAAATTCCCCTGGTACTCATAAGCTGCTGCGAATCTTTCACCTTGAGTTTGCCAAAGCACGTCTTGGAGCAGTTTACATTTTCAACCCGCAAACCCTCCTGAGCCCCACCTGCTAGTCCCAGTCTGTAATCATCTCCTCACTGACAGTAACGTTCAGGGAGGCAATGAGAGGGGAAGGAGGTCAAATGCAGTGCCCAGATATGGCCTGAATTTTCTACTTGCTGCCTGTGAGATCTCGAGTAAGCAGTTTGCCTGAACATTCTTCAACTTCCTGCAAAGTGGAGATGATAGTACTCAAGCCAATTGTTCTTCAGCATCAGAACCTTTGGGGCATGCTGGCTCTTAAGAGATTGCTTTCATGTGTATATCTGCATCACTTGTGTGGTCATACTGGCCCTGGCATTCTTCCTCTCTATGTGAAGCCCTCTCCCTTCCCCCTGTAGCTGCTCCATGATCCCTATTGCTAAACACACTACCTTTGCTTTCCTGAATCCTGATTCAAAAGTCCTCTCTTCCTCTTCCCTCCTGGAAGCTGCCTAGATCAGCAGCTCGCCCACCCTATTCTTTCCTCTCAAGCTCCGGTCTAACTGTCCTTGAGCTTCCTCCTGGGTCTGTTTCTAAATTCTCTTTATTAATGAAACTAAGAACCCAAAAAGGAACCCAGATTTGAGTCTGTAGACATTACTGCCAGGGCTCCCGAGGCCTGTCACCCTCCTGGACATTGATTGTTTGCCCTTCAGGAGTTCAGTTTTGAATGCTGGCCCCACCCCAGGGCAGTCTTTCATGAAATTGTGTCACAGATATTGGTATGGTCTTAACGAGTCAGACTGCAAATACTGACTCTATCCCTAGACAGACATCCTGACGTCAGGCATATGTTTTGGAACCTGAGTCAATGTCAAGCTAAATGACAAAACTCTCTCTCTCTCTCTCTCTCTCTCTCTCTCTCTCTCTCTCTCTCTCTCTCTCTC
>JAQHUG010000005.1:2987549-2998677 GCA_028555095.1 Dicrostonyx torquatus
ACAGACTGGGCCTGTCATGGGCTTTAGAAACCTCAAAGTCCACTCTCAGTGGCACATCTCCTCCAACAAAACCATACCTCCTAATCTTCCCAAAAAGTTCCACTAACTGGGACAAAATATTCTAATATATGAGCCTATGGGGGCCATTCTCATTCAAACTACCACACTGGGCTAAGGTTTGTGTGTACAGTAGTTTGGATAAATTAAATTGCAATTAGACTGTGTCCTGTGCATCAATCAGCACAGGCTGAATTTAAAAGCGATGCACTAATTACTTCAACAGGGAAAATTTGAAGCCAGTGTAATGCTGAAGTTGTGGTATGTCCATTACTGATTACTCTTATGCTAGTCTACAATGAAAAGGGGCAACGAGTTGTGCAGAAATAAACATAAAACATGAAATTTTGAGAAGAAAGTGGCACTAGGAAGCTTAATATGGCAGTCAGGTCGTGTGCTGAAAAGGAGGCAGTAATTATTAAAGAGATTTCCACCACTGAAGAGAAGTCTCTGGAGCCATATGAAAAGGGTCCTGAGGAAAAGACCTCAGCCAGCTAGGGCTCCAAGTTTGTCACTAGCTTCAGTGACTACAACTGTGACCCAAGGGTGACAGAGTCAGTCCCAGCAGAACCTAGCAATATCATTCACTTGGTACAGTTTTGTAGTTAAAAGGAATGCAGTATTGGAGTGTCTCGATCTGGATTGCTTTGGGTCTGGCCTGACTGGACAATGGAGAATGAAGAAATGATAGACAGAGGGACAGAAAAGCTCTTACCATGTGGGCTGTGCGCTTTGATGGAGATGCAGCAGCAACTCAGAAATTCAGCTCGTTTATTATATACCAACGAGTAAGAAATTCAGCTCGTTTATTATATACCAACGAGTAAGAAATTCAGCTTGTTTATTATATACTAATGAGTAGAAACATGGGTTAATTGTACACACTGAACAGGAAAATAGTTTATTACAGGCAGTTGAATGAGAGGGTTACCTGGTCCTAGTTAGGGTCTCTGTAGGAGAGTAGTCTCATGATGCAATTATCTGAGAGTATGAAGATGTGGCTTTCTTCTTTCTGTGCACACTACCAGAATCTATGCTTGGACCAAGGGAAGGCGTTGACATTCCCATAGGCATGGAGCACTGGGACCCTTGACATGGCCGTCCTCATGCCAAAAATATACATTCACTCTGATGTGGGATCCCCTCTATGTGCTGTGAATATGTTTTATTATCCTTGGTTCCTAAAGAAACTGCTTTGGCCTATGGCAGGGCATAAAATAGCTAGGAGGGAAAACTAAACTGAATGCAGGGAGAAAGAAGGTGGAGCAAGGCACACACCATGTAGCTGCCCAAAAAGCAAAAGGTAACAAACCATGAGCCTCATGGTAAAATATAAAATAATAGAAACTGGTTAATTTAAGATGTAAGAGTTAGTTAATAAGAAGCCTGAGTTAGTAGGTCAAAGAGTATGTCATTAATATTAAGCCTCAGAGTGGTTATTTTATAAGCGGCTTCAGGAACACATAGGTGGAGAAAACCTGGTCCAGGGGGACCAGTGGGATGGAGAAGATTTGTAGCTACATCACTCAGGACCTTTTTCTGCTCCCAGCATTGAGGGGACCATAAATTCTTACTCCATGATGCCAAAGGACAGGAACTGTATACTGTAGTCAGAGCCCCTTATAAAGGCCTTAAGAGACCATGGTGTAAAGCTGAGACTTGAGTCACAGTGGACATCAAAACGGTTGGTGCTGCTAGAATAATGTGACTTCTGCTAAGAAAGCTGTGCAGAGGGAGACGTTTGCTGCAGACAGCAAAGCTGGACGGGCAGAGTCACCTAAGCCCTTTGAAACTGAAGCCCCGTGTAGCAGGCATGAAACTAAATGGTTGGGGATCTATACATATCTAAATATGTTGGGCCTTGGTCTAATTTTGGCCCATTATTTCCTCACTGTGCTCCATATCTCAGTTTTGGAATGAGAAGAGATATTCTGTAACATGGTATGTTGAAAAGTATAGAATTTAGGTTTTGATTTTGTGGTGGAGGAGTGATGGCAGCTAAAATACTGCTTTGAGTCTCAGAAAAGACATTGAACTTGTGAATGTTGTTGAGACTGTTAAAGACTATGTGAGCTTTGGAAGTAGACTAAATGCATTTTTGGTCATGAGCTGGCCGTGAGCCTATGAAGGGCAGCTGTAGAAGGTGATGGCTTGACTGAAAGTTGCCCACCCTCACCTCGGCCTCAGACACTTGAACACATGGTCCCCGGTTAGTGCACTGTTGGGGGAAGTGACAGAATCTTTAGGACCTAGAGCTTTACTGGAGGAAGTGCGCCACTGGAGGAGGACGTTAAGGTTTTATACACTTGCCTACTTCCTGTTTGTGCTCGCTCGCTCTCTCTCTCTCTCTCTCTCTCTCTCTCTCTCTCTCTCTCCTCTCTGTTCTTGCCATTTGCTATAAGTGTGTATTTGTTTGTGGTGTGGCGTGTGTGTGTCCTGTGTGGATGAAGTGTGACCTGCCAGCTTCCTTCTGCTACCATGCTTTTTCTGCCTCTTGCCATGCCTTTCCTGTCATGACAGACTCTATGCTCTAAAACTATAACCACAATAATTTTTTTTCTTTTTTCCCAGAAAAGAAAAGTAAAAACAAAAAATCCCAACTCTAAGTAATTCATAACAATTCATATTCCAGCTTCTGAAAACTGAAAACCAAACTGTAAAGGCACTTCTCTGCTGGGGACAAGTGGAAGGGCAGTGGGTTCTCATCAAAAAAATCTAGGAATACTTTCTATAACTGTCAAATCAGAGTTATATAGCCAATGAACATATCCTTCAGGAATTAAGGAAAGTCAAAACATTTTCAGATAAATAAAAACTCAGAAATTAAGATATAATGTTCATGAGTTGGAAAACTCAAGAAATAGAGATATCAATTCTCCTTAAATTGATATCCAGATTTAATGTGCCAAGATTATATAGCTAATGACAATGATTATATAGTCTAAAGTACATGTAGAAAGGCAAAAATATAGAGATGAGGATTCTTGTAAAATGTATATTAAAGTAAAAAACTAGATTACATTAAATAATTTTATAAAAGAATAAAGTAGGCTACCTGTTCTACCTGGATTTCGAATTTATTACTTATGTAGCTGTAGAAATTATGAACGGACTACTGGTAGAATTAAAGGCATAAATACACCAGAATAAAGAGTCAAAAATAGCTTCATGCATGTGCATGCATAAGTAACTGATTTTAACAATGGAGCAAGCTACTACTCAGTAAGAAAATGGGCAAAAGCATGAAGAGATGCTGCATTGAAACAGCCTTGTACCTTTTCTGTATTTGAAGTCACATGACAACGGGCTAACATATGTGTTCTGCCAGCCTGGAGTCATGGCTTTTGCACTGTGCAATTGTTCCTTGGCATCCATTGGTTTATTGATTCCAAAACCCCCTGAGGATACCCAAATCTGTTCCTGGAATTAAATGGCAGTGTTTGCAGCAGAAACTGGGCAGTCCTGGGTACCTTAATCATCTCCAGATTATTTATATCTGGCAATGCAAATGCTGTAGAAGTCACAGTTGTGCTGCCTTGCTTTATGGAAGAGCAACCAAAACAATTCACATGGTCGGTACAGATGCAATTTATTTAAATATTTATTTTTGATGTGTAATTGGTTGAATATATACATAGGCAGCTGATACAGAGAATTGAGTGTGCTGTTATCATGACATGAGGAAATTTTATTTGAACCAACACAGATTTCCCCTAAGCCATTCCATTTAGCCTACTTGCCAGTCACTCTAAGGCAGGCAGGCTAATGCCCACTGGGTCATTGCCATTCACCTCCCTGGGGTACTCTCCAGCACTCTATGTTCTCACACTCCCACCAGCAGAGCTGTCTACTTACCAAGAATGAATTTTATTAGTTCCCAAGCCCACTACAGCTCCTTGAGCTGTTTTTCTAATTGCATAATTAAAATAAATGTATGAAAACCAATTAAATAGAAGTGGGATAAATAAGAGAGTTGCTGTTTTCAATGGAAACTAAATTAAGAGCTTTGGAAGGGCTTGAAAAAGCAAATGACTTATGTAAAATTATAGATGCTGAATTGAGTGTGGGTAAGCCAACAGGGAGAGCTTCAGAGTGGGTGGAAGTATAAAAAAGGATCCAGATGCTTTTATAAAGCTATTTCTTCTAGAACTATCCCTTTCGTGAAGTTCCACACTGGGAACTGAGAAGAAACACACTGCCAGTCAGTTCTTGTGCAGGAAAAAGCAGGACACTCACAACAGTCTTGGCCCTGTATCAAAAGACTACCAGCATAATGTTTAGATATAGACATTGTCCGAATAAAATGTCTACCAGGGCTGCATAGTTCCCAGTTCCTCATTTTAGTTGACTACTTTCTCAACTACAGCCGCTCCCTAATATCCACAGGGGATTGGTTCCAGGACCCCCATGGATACCAAAATCCACAGATGACCAAATCCTCATATACAATGGTGTAGTATTTGCATATCATCTGCATTCACCCAAATGCTTTAAATTGCCTCAAGATTGCTTATGCTGTTTAATAGGAAAGCTGTCTTAAATTTTTGTAATACTGTATTATCAGGGAATGGTGGGGAGGGAAATATTCATACATATTCAGTATATTTTGATCCTGAGTCATTTTGGATGTATGAATACAGAGCCTGTGACAATGGAGAGTGCTGACCTCTGACAAAAGTTTCTCTGTGCTTCCACGGATACGTATATATACATACATATACACACATATACATAATCAAAAATGTATGGTTCAAACCACTCCAAGAGTTCTACCTCTTTACTCAATTATTCTACCTTGAGAAAGTTAAAACAATTGTCCCAAGACCTAGAAAGATCAATGTGTGTTAAGATGTATTCATACAATGGAAAAGTGACTTACTGATTCCCAATCCCTGTGTCTTTATTTTCTTTGAAGGGTTTCTACCTTGTCCTACTGTGTACAGTCTCAACCCTACTGTGTGTAGTTTCGACCCTACTGTGAATCTAAGCATATAACCTTCACTTCTCTTCTATCTGGCACACATCTTCTCTCTTGAGATTGTGTGTTTTGTGAAGCAACCATACAAGGACAGGAAACTTGGCTCATGTTGATTCCCTCCAGCAGCACCAATGAGACCAGACTATCAAGTTACTCCTGCATCAAACCCCTACAATTGCTCAAACTCTGTAGTTCTTGAACCTTTCACAAACTGTGAACACAAGTCTAGCCTTCGTGCTGCCTAAACTACACAGCGCTGGTTTCTTTTGGCTCATGCTACCTGACTCAGTTTGTAAAAGTAGCAAAATATAGCAACCATGTAGCTGTCAAAGAACTGGAAAACAGCCTAGCAAATTATAGTTTATTCACTCACAGAAATACTA
Source organism: Dicrostonyx torquatus (assembly GCA_028555095.1). NCBI lineage: Eukaryota > Metazoa > Chordata > Mammalia > Rodentia > Cricetidae > Dicrostonyx > Dicrostonyx torquatus. The sequence continues at coordinate 2,992,968 of JAQHUG010000005.1, forward strand.
TGTTATTGTTAAAATCAGAGTTATTAGGATATATGACAAAATAGAAGTGTCAATGATATCTATAAAAATAAATGAGGGTATAAGATTTTAATCCCAGCATGATTGCAGCTATGTAAAATGTGTGCAGAAGAACTTCAAAACCAGAGCCATTGTGTTGAGACTATACAGTGTTTAGCTTTTGAAACTGTGTGTTGTATTTAGTCATATAATTTTAATTTTAAAAGATATGTAACTACAATGCACACGTAAAATAAGTGTTCTTATTTGTTTGAAAGACAAGAACAATAGGGGCTGTGTCTTTGGTTTCATTCGCTCTTTAAAGTCTTAACAGAGAAAGAGAAGGGAGTTTCTCTTTTTTATATAAGTGGTGAGAGGGCGCCCTGAGAAATGCTAGCTAATAAGATCTGTGCTTGATTTCTCCATAAACCATAAACCACCTGTGTTGGTGCTCCACATTGAATCGTAAATGCAGAGAGCAAACCTTATCTTGGAGTGAGAAGGAAGGTTCCTCTTTCTATTGGTACAGCCTCCCTGCAGGAGGACTCATGTTCTTTCCCTAGGGGACACTGGGCCGGTGAGGTGAACTAGGATTCAAGCCTTGAGGCCCTTCAGCTTCTACTCCTGAATATGCAGGGAAAGGTTCCTGGAAATCTGTCTTATTAGGACAAGTGTGTTAAGTCAAAAGCAATTATAAAGCTGCCAACATGTCCATCACGTTGTAGAGCTACACAGCCATATCTAAGGCTGGTACAGGTGGAGAAACAGCCTCAGCTCCTTGTCTTCCCTGGACAAGGATGATCAGATTTCTATGACCTCCCCAGTGTAAGCCTGACGCTTCCACCATAGTCAGCTTCTAGTATAATAGCCCAACTCTGCTCATTTGCATATCCATGCTCTTTGAGAATAAATTATCTGCTCATTCACTTCCTCCTGGTTATTCATTTACTCTTATATTTAACATTTCAAATGTTTTGCTAGTTAACTAAATTCTGTTTTTGAATGGGAAAGTTAACTTTTGGGTTTGTGGCACTTTTGGAATGAGAGAAAGAAGTCAGGTGCAGCTGGGCGGTGGTGGCACACGCCTTTAATCCCAGCACTCGGGAGGCAGAGGCAGGCGGATCTCTTTGAGTTCGAGACCAACCTGGTCTACAAGAGTTAGTTCCAGGACAGGCTCCAAAGCCACAGAGAAACCCTGTCTCGAAAAACCAAAAAAAAAAAAAAAAAAAGAAGAAGAAGAAGAAGAAGAAGTCAGGTGCAAATGTTTTGACCCTGTTTCTCTTGCTTTCAGTCTGTCCTTAGGATGGGGCATGGAGCCCTCCCAATGAGAGTCCTCCCAGAAGCACATGCTTTTCTGTCCATTGACACGTGATGATGAGCCATAGTTTGAATTCTTTCATATCTGAACTATGCTAAGCCCAGCCCAGGGGGTCGGCATTGAAACAGTCTTGTGAGGTTGATAACATAGCTCCCAGTTGTCAAGGAAACAAACTGAAGGTCGGAGTTAAAGTTGCAACTTTTCACTATGTAGAATCTGTGAAGAGAATAGTGAGCAGGTGTAGAGGCAAGTTCAACAGATGTGGTGTGCACTGGATGGTACACTAGCTCAACAGATGTGGTGTGTACTGGACGGTCCACTAGCTCAACAGATGCCTTGTGTACTGGATGGTCCACAAGCTCAACAGATGTGGTGTGCACTGGATGGTCTACAGGCTCAACAGATGCAGTGTGTACTGGATGGTTCACAAACTCAACAGGTATGGTGTGTACTGGATGGTTCACAAGTTCAACAGGCGTGGTGTGTACTGGATGGTCCACAAGTTCAACAGACACAGTGAGTACTGAATGGTCCACTAGCTCAACAGACGTGGTGTGTATTGGATGGTTCACAGCACAATCTGCTGATCCAATCTATGAGTCTGTGTCTTTTGACAGCAAAATTTAGTTCATTCATACATAGTTATTTTTGACAGGGGTGTATTTATTCCTTTCATTTTGTTGATTTTGTGGTGTTATCTGGGAACTCCTTTGCTCAAGAATTGTCCTAGTATCTTTTTTTGTTCCTGTCATCTCTCAGCTCTCTTTGGATCAAAGTATTTCTTCCATAGAGTTCCTTCATAGAGCTGGCTTAGTGGTTTGAAATGTCTGTAGCCTGACTTCATTGTCGAAAGATTTTCTCTGCCCTTTCAATTATGACAAATAGTTTTGCTGATTATAATAGTCTGGCTTGGCTGCTGTAATCTTCAGAATGTGAAATAGACCCTTCCAAAGCACTCCTGGCTTTGAAAGTTTCCTCTGATAAATCAGCTGTTTTCTGATGGGCTTGTCTTTATTTGTAACTCAGTCCTTTCTACAGCTTTCAAAATTCTTTTTTCTCTATAAGTAATATTTTAACTATAATAGGATATGATAAGTTTTTCCTGCTCTTCTCTGCTTGGAGTTCTGTGTGCCTCATATACCTAGACCATAGGCATCTCTTTCCCTAGGTTTGAAAAATGTTTTCCTATGAGTTTATTAGAAATATTTTCAATGTCTTTGGAACTGAAATTATTATTATTATTATTATGCACCCATAATTTGTACATTTTGTCTTTTCATGGTGTCCCAAATATCTCACAGACTCCATTCACACTTTAACCAAATGATCCAATTCCTCCACCTCATCTTCAGCCCTTGACATTCTGTCCTTCACATGATCTGTTCTATTAGAGACTTTCCATTGAGTTTATTTGAATTATTGAATTTTTTATTTTCAACATCGTTTAATTTTTTCATTAGTATTTCTCTCTCCTTGATAAATTCTATTTTCATATTCCGAAAACTTCCTTATTTCATTCATCTGTGTATGTGGTCTTGGAATCCATTCAAGAGATTAGTCATGTTGTCTTAGAATTCATTTACAAGTTTATTCATGCCCTCCCAATTCTTTGAGCATATTTTCTTAATTCTTTTGTCTAAAATTCTGTCTAAACTGTTCTCATTGGTGCCATTGCTATTGATTAGACATATCTGGAGTTAGCTTGTTTAATTCCTTCTGCCCATATGTTTTGATTGATCACTTAGATTGTAATTTGATGCTATCTTTGCCTTGGCATGTCTTGGCTCTGCTCAGTTCTTTCTGAAGTTCTGTCCTGAGGACACATAGTGCTGATTCGTGAGTGGAGTAGCTGACATGACCCTGGCTCAGCTACGGGGTTACAGCCTCTGACCTCATCAGCTGGATCCACAAAGTACAGCAGAACTATGTGCTGACAGGGTTGTGTGTACTCCAACATGAGCACCTGAATGTGCATGGTGTGGGGGGAGTATACACCATGGTCACACATCCTCTGGCCTTATAAACCAGGGGTACATACAGGGTGTGTGTGTGTGTAGGTTGTTGGGGAATAGTTTCTGCATCTTCTTTTGGGGGAATAAAAGAAGAACAGCAAGCAGCCTTGGAACTCATGGAAAGTGGCCCCCCAGTCAACATAAACACAATATGGGTATGTCTCAGAGAGGCAGAACCCTGAAGACTACAAGGACCATGTGTTCTGAGGACCTTATTCTGTTACGGAACATAACTCTGCTTATTGCCCTCTCTTGCAACACAATGTCCCTGGTAATCTGTGAGTGATATGAAAACTCTAAGAGGGTTTCTAGACCCTCACTGGGCAGTGTCCTGATACCATAATAGCGACTGACTTTTTCCAAGCGTTGCTGCTGGAGTAGATTAATGATTCAATCACCACTCTTAGAAAGCATTTAGAGATATAGATTGTTAGTAAAGTTAGGTTGAGATGTTTTTCCTAATGGCTTTGATATAGAAAATCTTGGGAAACAAGTTAAAGTTTAGAAAGGCATTAATAGTTGAGTGAGGTCAAGGAATGAGAACAAAGACAGCCCAGCTATCACTAGCTGACGAGCCTTTCTTGCTAAAGTTGGGTTGGTGATCAAAGGCGATGTTTAATTTCCTGTACCCATTTTTGTCCTTGGCTTCCTGCTGTGATTTAATAAAAAGCTGTTGATGAGTGATGTGTACTCTGAGGACTTAGAGTAGAAAAGAATGGTTGTTTATATATATATATATAAAAAGGTTTATATTTGTGATTCTTTTAAGAATTTTTTTGTATTTTGAGATAAATAATAAACCAATTGATACTTTCTTTGTAACTGCAAACAGCAGTTTTACCAGCGGTCTACTGGTAAAAGAACTGGCTGAGAAAAATATCTTGCCTGCTTACAGTTTGTTAGTCTATAACAAGTTGCTTAGACATGAATGTGTGTGGGTCCTCAGGAATAATTTGATTTCACCTGTAATACATAAAATGTTTCATCATGTAAGGGTAATGGGGAGCATGCTAATTTCTACTTGCATTCATTGTATTTGCTCACTTGAGGAAAAATAGAATTTAACCACATTGTACTTTTTATATTATTTGAAAGATTTTGCTAAGATGTATAAGTTGGAAGGGAAGAGGAACAGAGGAGATGGAAGAAAAGGTGCAGAAGGAGAACATCAGGGTAAAAGAACAGAACAGAAAAAGAACAGAGTAGAAACCAACCACAGAAAGAGAAAATAAAAGGAAGAATTAAGTTTTAACTCCCCAAATAAAGTCTCCGATGTGTGTATGCAGCTAGGCCAACTTCATGCCTCCTCTTCAGTTTCTCTGACTTCCTGAGGGCAGGCACCTTGCAGTCCTCTAGCCTCTCCAGTTGGAGTATGTTAAGTTCAGCGGAAATGTGCTGTGCATCAGTGCATGATGTTCCCAGAATCTCCCTCTACCATCCTTTCGATTTGTTCAGACACCTACCACTCTCGTCATAGTGAGCTGGAAGGCAGTTTATGGCCTGTGTTTCTACATTGGAAGAAGGACTCATGGGGGTGAAAACCAGACTGCTTATCAACTAATCCCAGGGCCCAAAACTACTTGGCATACACAGAACATGCAGTAGAAGAGAAGGAGGAGCAGACAATGGAGGACCACAGTTGGAGGAAGTCGAGCTGTGGGTCCTCTTTGTCCATGGAAGATACATGCTAGGTCTCACTGAATGAAAACACATGTAGTACCGAAGCACATAGGCAATGCTTCTTACTGCATATGCGTGCCTACAATAAAGCTTAATTTGTGAATTCATGTATAATAACTGATAATAAAATTGAACAATTAAGATTATATAAGTGAAGGTAATGTGGTCTCTCTGAAAATAAGTTCCTGCTCTGTTGATAGGAGAGAGAATATGCTTTTGGTCCCGGCTGCCCAGCTAGCTTACACCCAAAATAATCACACAGAAATTATATTAATTAAATCACTTCCTGGCCCATTATTTCTAGCCTCTTATTGGCTAACTCTCACATCTTGATTTAACCCATTTCTACAAATCTGTGTAACACCACGAGGTTGTGACTTACCAGGAAAGATTCTAACCAGTGTCAGTCTCAGGCAGGAGCTTCATAGTGTCTACCACATTGCCCTTCTTCCCAGCATTCAGTTCGGTCTACTCCACCTATCTAAGTGCTGCCCTATCAAAAGGCCAAGGCAGTTTCTTTATTCAACCAATGAAAGCAACACATAGACAGAAGAACCTCCTACACCACTGCTCCCTGCTCGCTTCTCTTTTTCCTGTGATGATCTTGGGTGGTTCAATGCCTGTATGAAGAGATGAGGTGTGGTCTTGTTAGAGTAGGTGTGATCTTGTTAGAGTGGGTGTGGTCTTGTTAGAGTGGGTATGG
>JAQHUG010000005.1:3040174-3099991 GCA_028555095.1 Dicrostonyx torquatus
TGGTTACTTCTGCCACGTGTGTGTGTTAGAGTGTGGTTACTGCCACCATATGTGTGTGTTAGAGTGTGGTTACTCCTGCCACGTATGTGTGTTAGAGTGTGGTTACTCCTGCCACGTGTGTGTGTTAGAGTGTGATTACTCCTGCCACGTGTGTGTGTTAGAGTGTGGTTACTTCTGCCACCATATGTGTGTGTTAGAGTGTGGTTACTCCTGCCACGTGTGTGTGTTAGAGTGTGGTTACTCCTGCCACGTGTGTGTGTTAGAGTGTGGTTACTCCTGCCACGTGTGTGTGTGTTAGAGCGTGGTTACTCCTGCCACGTGTGTGTGTGTTAGAGCGTGGTTACTCCTGCCACGTGTGTGTGTGTTAGAGTGTGGTTACTTCTGCCACCGTGTGTGTGTTTAGTCTCCATATCATTACATTGCTGTGACCAGGAAAGGAAAATGTCTGTATTCTGTCCCCAGCTGGAGAGTCCACTATTGGATGGAGCATCATCCAACTGAGATGTTATAAATTGCATGGTACCAAGGGCAAGTAAATGAGCTTTGCTTCAATCTTGATGCCAACGGATGCTTTTGTAAAATGGTCTTTTGCTTCTCCCTTGATGGTACTGAAACCAAGCTTTTTAAACAATCCAAAGCCATCACTGTATTGCCCCTGGTCCCCTCTAAAAATAGGTCCTTTTTAATCTTCTTATGTCAGTCAGAAACAGTCTGTTTTTAGATAGCCTACTATGAGGTCGGTAAACCCCACAGATGTTTTGCACAATTGTGGGTGAGCATCCCCTACCCCCAGTTTAATAGCTAACAGCAGTGTGCATTGAAAAAGCATGTTTGAAATGGGACTGACCATTATCTTAATTACAGTCAACCTGTTTGTAATGCGAAATTCATTTGCCCTAAAAACTCAGTCTCCACACAGTGTGCATGTGGCTAGGGCATCCAGGGATGCTCGTGTTACTTTTCTTTACAATTCCTCCCTCTCCTGTGTAAAAGCCTGAATCATTATCCAGGCACTAAGTATAAGAGCTATCATTTGCCACTTAAATACTGTTTCAAATACTTCCTTCAATGGTGTCGGCAACAGAGAAATCCTTGCTGGGAATAACCCATGTGACCTCAGCAGAGACAACTCCACAGTGAAAATCAAGCTGCACAAATGAGCGCCTTACCTCACCATTTTTACCAAGATATTAAGCTATTGATGCCTCTAACATTCATTTGTTCTCTACTGTGAAAATACTAGGGAAGTGACTGCTGTGAGTGCCATAAACTGAGCCCAGGACTGCTGTTAAAACATTCAAGTGTAGTTGCACAGCTGGAGCCCTAGTGCTGCTGGCATGGAGAAGTCAGTCTAGAGGAAGACACCACCCTGAGGCCTCCATACATGCACATGTGTAGACACACATACACTGCGTGCACATGCATGCACACAAATAAATAAAAGCGTAAATAAATCTGTGGCTCCAACATTTCCTGTCTCAACTTGTTCATCCAGGGATCTGATGAGCAACTTCTGTATGGCACACATCCTGAAAACTTAACAGTATATACAGAAGGGCTGGAGAGGTGGCTCGGGGGTAAGAGCACTGACTGTTCTTCTGGAGGATCCAGGTTCAGTTCCCAGCGCCCACATGGCAGCTCACAGTCATGTAAGTCCAGTTCCAGGGAATTCAGTGTCTTCTCTGCAACAAGTCAGGCACAGAAGTACTTGCACACACCTACACACAGACAAAATACCCATACATACAAAATAAAGTTCAGTGTCAACGTTATTAAAAGAATATAGAAGAGGCATGGAAGAAAACAACTTCTGTTCTCCAAGGCCCATGACCTCAGAACAATAATGAAAGAGATTGTCCCACAGCTGTGTGACAGTAATGACAGAGACAGTCCCACAGCGGTGTGACAGTAATGAAAGATACTGTCCCAAGGCAGTCTGATAGAAAAATGGAAGAAAAGGTTAAAGGGGGCCTCTGACAGTTTCACCCAGCATAATCTTACAGGGTGTCGAGGGGTGGGAAACACTGGCAGCAGGGAAGGGTATTTCAGTAGAATGGACAGTGTGTGCAAAGGTACAAAACATGAAAGGACTCCAGATACTGCCCGCAGCTGGGAATGCCTGCAGGGTGGTGCTGGTGGGGCAATGACAAGAGACAGGTGGCAGAAGCTACCAGGTCACCTTAGGCTAGATCATGAAGGTCTTTGATGATGAACTTGATTTTTAAAAAAAAAAAAATTAATTGGGAGCCATTAAAGAATGCTGTTAGGTATAAAACAGTTCCATTTGCACCTTAAAAATACCTTTCTGAATTGCAAGTTAAAACTGCTTTGAGATTCAGCCTCACCCCAGCCAGAATGGCTATCCTGAAAAAAACAATTGCTGGCGCTGCTGCGGGGTCTGGAAGCTGCATGCCCTTATTCACTCCAGGTGGGAGTGTAAATTGGTGTAGCACTATGGAAATCAGTATGAAGGTTTCTCCGAAAACTAAAAGTAGTACTCCTGTGTAACCCAACTACAGCACTCCTGGGCATATACCCAAAAAACTCGAAGGTCTACAACGGAGGCATTTACACATCCGTGTTTGCTGCTGCACTGTTCATAATAGGTAGGAACCTGACCAGCCTAGACATCTGTCAACGGGCAAATGGGTAAAGAAAATGTGCTGTACATCCACAATGAAATCTGACTCCGTCTTAAAGAAAAATGAAATTATGACATTTGCAGGAAAATGAATGCAACCGCAAATTATCCTGTGAAGCTAAGAAACCCAGACTCAGACAAGCGCCACATTTTCTCTCATCTACAGATATGAGATTTAAATGTTTATATATGGGAATGTATTCTGGTGGGAATCGGGGTATGGGACATGAAACCACAAAGAGGACTGTGAGAAAGGGAAAAGAAGTCGGGGGTTGGGGAGGGGGGACTAGTGCACCGAACATACATGCCAGGAAAGCAGAAGGGGAAAGGAAAGGGGCATCAGGAGAAAAGGGGGAGGGAGTAGACTGGAGACAAAGTATCAGCCAAAAAGAAAAGAGGTGTGAGATCCATCCTGTGTTAGTGAAAACTATCCTCCTTCGAGGTTTCTAAAGAAGCTCTCCCTGGGGAACCTGTCCCAGTCAAAGTTTGCCGGCAGTGGAGCTCACATCTCAGAATGTATTTGAGGAGTCACCCAAACCACATCCTTGCTGTAGAGATGAAAACTCACTTACAGGGGGTGTAACAATGGATCCATTTGATAAAGGAAACAAAACCTCCTGCCCTGAAACCCAGTCTTCCCAGGGCCCCACTGCCATCTGCCACTTTGCTCCTATCTCTGTCCCTCAGGACGGTCAAGGTGGTCCCAGAGTCGGTCCTCCTCAATGGCTAAAGACATCCGCAAATGTCCAGTGCCGAGGGAATCTGCTCTGCAGTCGCGAGAAACATTCTAACTGGCCCCGTACATTTTCTCTCATAGCGATTAGAAGCTTAACCCTTTTTTAAGCCAGAGCTTAATCTTGAGTGTCTAATACTATTTAAATTACAACTTGCAAATCTTCAACTGCCCACTGCCCAAATGCTACTACTCTAAATCTGTGCGTCGCATGAACATTAACGTGACAAGGGCCAGGCTGCAACCTTGGCGGTGTGTTTGTGCTGGATACTCTGTGCTCTCAGTCCTCTGGCAAATAAACCGGTCATGTTTCCTACTCAGTGACCTCAAACAAATCTGCAGGATTACATCACACCCACAGAGTATCACAAGCTTGTGATCCACCATGCTAACTCCTTCCGATGACCTCTGCAAGCCAGCCTTATAGAGAAGCAAGCTGCATATTCACTAGCCCAGACAGAGCAAGCCATTGGCTTATGATCCCTGAAATAAATTCTCTAAGATAAGGAGATTTGGTGGATTAAAATGTTGTGGGCAGATTCGATCACCATGTAGTGACAGCTTAAGGCAATTTTCTTAACCAGGAACCCATAAAATGTCACTTGTTTCTGAAAGGGCAAATAGCTATAGGAAAAGACAGTGGTGTCTGGGAGAATTCCTGACCACATGTGTGCAGAAAATTAATTCCATTCCATACAAAAATTCAAATGCATGCAGAGCCATTAACACTAACAGGCAATGTTACCATATTTCCACACACTGCTTCATTTCAACCCTCAGGCAGCCTACACACTTATCCTCATCTCACAAAAATGGCACGAGGACTCAGAGAGGCAAATATACCCACTCATGCTCACTCATCCTTATTGACAGGAGACTCTACACTTTCTGCATTCCCAGACCCTAATTGTGGACTGGCCCTGGGCAGAGAGCTTGAGATAGAACATAGAAATGGGAAGGAATGCCAATGCATGCCTGGGCCAAGGCCACACAGGGGTCCCCAGAGAGAATGAAGAGCTGGCATTAGGGTGAGCCTTCACTGAAGAAACCTAAGCAGAAGCTCCGCCCTTCCCATGGATGGGTATGCTCAGGTGGGCCTCACAGTAACACTTGCTTAGATTCCAGAAGGAGCCAGTGGCTGGCCTGAGTAATCTTGTCCATTCACTGGCCTGGAGCTCAAACTTCCTTCCTCTCCTGTTGGTCACCATGTGTCTCTTTATTGAAAGAAGCTTTTTCCGTGAAGAAGAAAGAGAAATTCTGAAATTGTCTCATAACCCATCACTAGAGTAAAAAATTGAATACAAGTCTTACCACAATGTTGCTTCTATAGTTTTCAGAATTAGCACTCTTTAGATGGTCTTGATCAATCCAGTATCCGAGAAACCCAAAGTACATCTTGTTCAAGGCAAGCAAGGTATGCTGAATTTTATAAAGATTTAAAATTCACTTCTAAATAGCCTATTAAAGGGAGGCCCTTGAGTCAGGTTTCATGGGCTCTACATTGACAACCTTGCCGGAGCACTGTAGTCTGTGGCTGAGCTCCTGCCTGGACCACTGTGAGCCCCCAGGAGTAAAGTCCTCCAGAAGTCATGAGGTATAAAGAAAAGGCACAAGGCTTTCCTTGTGCTCCTTCCAGATGTGTTCACCGAGAGCCAGAGCCTGAGAGAAGCAAGCAGGGACTCTATAGAGATGCCATCTGCTGTGTGATATTCCAGATTATAAACTTAACCCTTAGTTTCTACACCCCCAGCTGCTGAGCCCTTTCCTGTTTTGAGTTAGGAGGGAAATTGCATTGACAGAATCCAAGGGTGTGTCTGTTAAGCATTGTGGTGATCCCAGCATCGCAACCCATGAGTTCTTTAGAACGGGTCATTTCTAGCTGTGTTTTGAAGTAAGCACCACTTGCATGCGTAGTGGTTGCTGTCGGACATGAAATCACGGTCACCCAGAGCAAGCCAGCTTTTTCTAAAAGTTTACTCCGTTTACTAATAACCTCTTAAAAAGAAAGAGCCAAAAATGAGAAGCAGACTGATTCTTCCGGTGGACAAAGGTTTCTTTTTCAGAACACGGTTAAAATACAAGGAAAGTGTGCGGCACTAGTTTCTACTGAAATAATCAAAAGCAGCTGAGGGCAAATACAAGACAGATTCCCATCTTAAGCAAGGAAAGCGTATCTGAGACCTCCTCGCTTCCCTTGCTGTCAACCTGAAACAGTCTAGCTTTTTAGCATGTGTTTAACAAATGTAACACAGCTCCATTGAGGTCGATTTGAATTCACAAAATATTTTTTATTGTAAGAAAGCATACAAGCAGCAGAGCTGAGAAAACATTCGAGATACAGAATGACACAGACCCGAGGCAGGAGCTGCTGACAGCAAGTTCTTCGCTTCTCATCAGTTCGTTCCACATGTAACCAACTGCTTAGCAAGAACACCTTGTAAACATTTCAAAAAGGAAGCTGTTGCATGCCCCACATGAGTTCACATCCCCACACGAGGGGACTTGATGGTACTTTTTGCAGTCCAGGCTATGACGTGGAAACTAGATTCAAACCACAGAGGAAAAAGGTAGTGTTTGTGACTAGGGATGGGGATGACTCTGGGGTGCTCAAGACACAGGAGGAGGGCCTTCTTCTGGTCCTCCCACCAGCAGAAGCATCTTATGTGACGATGAGGCACCATTCATTAGCTAGTTTCCCACCAACGTTGAAGAGCTTTTTTGAGAAGGGGCTACTAAATTCAGATTAAAGCAAAAAGTAGCCCCTTGAACATCCGGCTTGGTTAGACATGAGCAGCTGATAACCAGTGATGAACTCTTCCCATCAGAGGGGGGGCCGTGACCCATGAATTTACAGCTCATGCCCACTGCAGATCTTAATCCTGGACAGCCATTTGTTTGTTTCACAAAGCTATTTCAAGCATGAAATGAGAAATGACAGGGAGGGCCAATTATTTTACATAAATACAAAGTGGCATATGCTCTTCCTCACCATCCAAAAACAGAAATGTAAAGTTGTATTCTTCTTGAGCTGGCTTTTACATAGATATTTACAGAAGTGCAAATTCACCCCAAGAAAGCCTTTGCCTTTTAAAACACTCAGAACACAATAGTAGTTTCTTTTAAAAAAATTTTTTTTCAAAATATTTTTAGGTTAGGGAGTATTGGTGGCATTAGTCACTTCTCATCTTGTATGTATTCATGTCCGTGTTGAGTTAAGCAGCCACCACATCAGTCTTTGCTGTGTTTCTAGAAGCAATTTACAACTCAGAATCTCGGAGTCTGTGTATTTGTTTCACGGGCTCATAAAGTGCTAGTACAATGGACTGTTTAGTCTCGGAACACACTGGTTTGTTCTATTAAATATGATAAATATAGTTTCACTATGATAAATTTAAAATATTCATATAATGCAATAAATAAATAAATAAATAAATAAAACCATTACCAACAGAACATCTGACAATCCCGAAAAGAGAAATTCCACTCTTGCTGTAAGGCTCAATTATTATTGTAGAAATAATTAACGAAGGCATGCACCTACCTTTACAATCTGAAAACTGCTCAGACAGTTTTAGCACCTGTTTGGACACAGCAAACTCAACTCTCTCACTTCCTTCCTATGAAAGTTTTGATTTCTAGTGAAGCTGTTTACTGTTCACTCTTGACTCTATCTTTTTTTGTAACATCCTAAAGACAGTAAGTTTCAAAAATGATTTCAGAGCCAAAGTCACTTCTCTTGTGGCTCATGGCGTGTCCCTAGAAAACACACTGGAAGTGATGCATTTGGAAAGCTTTGCAATTGTTCAGAAGCAGCAGAGGGATCTCGTGGTGGCTCACGGTCCCACCAGACCCTAATTCCTTAAGAGCAAGCTCGAGGGAAAGCCTAGCTTCAGAGATGAGGACCCAGAATCAGGTCGGGTGCTGTCCACTGTGTGTGACAGGTTGGATCTTCTCTAGAGAGACATCAGTGTCATAATCCAATATGACCGATAAGGCCGGGGACAGTTTCTCCAGAGGTTTAGTTATTCCACCTGCCTCCTCCTTTTTCAGATCCTCGGAGGAACCCACAGCATGAGGGATCAGGTAAACCAGATTACAGTCCTTGGAGATGGAGCCTCGAGGCTCGTGGTGGCTGGAAAACATCACAGCCCCGTTGTTGTTGATGCTTACTGTCTCTATGGCATTATTGGTTGTAGGACAAAGTCTATAGCAGCCTAAGAGGGTTGAGAATGCTTTTTGAAAATCAGCATTAAAGGCATAAATAATGGGGTTCAAGGAAGAATTTGCCCACCCAAACCACACAAACACATCAAAGGTGATGGAATCAATGCAAAATGGCTGAGTCTCCTCAGACCCACAGAAGGGTACCATGCAGTTCGAGATGAAGAAGGGAAGCCAGCAGCACACGAACACCCCCATGATCACAGACAGTGTCTTCAGCACTTTAGTCTCTCTCTTGAAGGACATCTTAAAGGAACTTTCTGACTGAGAACATTCCACGGGGTTTCCATTACCCGTGGTGGTCTGGCAATTCTTGGCATGGACCGCTGCCCTCTCCAAGGCTGAGATGCGCCGGATTTGTTTCTGGGCAATCCTGTAGATACTGGTGTAGGTGACAATCATAATGGCTACGGGGATGTAGAAGCTTATGAGGGAGGATGAAATGGCATACGTCCTGCTCAACCTGGTGTCACAGTTGGCGTCCTCAGCGTCTTCCAGGAAAGTGGAATTGTCATCCAAGGGCCACGTGGGCTTTGCCTTGTGCCAGCTTAACTGCACTGGGATAAAGGAGATGAGGACAGACAGAGTCCAGGCTACGCTGATCAAGATGAATGCTGCCTTGGGGGTCATCTTCCTCTCATACTGAAAAGGGCTGGAAATGGCCCAGTATCTGTCCACGCTGATCACACAGAGGTTAAGGATGGATGCGGTGGAGCACATGATGTCAAAGGCTACCCAAATGTTGCAAAAGGACCCAAAGGGCCAAAAGCCAGCAATTTCAGCCACAGCTTTCCAGGGCATGACCAAGACAGCCACCAAGAGATCTGACACAGCTAGAGAGATGACAAAAAAGTTGGTCACCTTGGACCGCAGGTGTCGAAACCTGATGACAGCGGCACAGACAAGGGTATTCCCCAGGAGAGTGGACAGGATGAGCAGTGAGAGGAAACAGGCCGTAAGGATGCGAAAGGAGAAATCCCTCTCCACTGCTAGCCCAGCTCCATCCATGGTAGAAGTGTTCAGAGCCATCTTCCAGACAGAAAGCACTTCCGGATGGCTTGGCCCTTGTGTTCTTGAGCAGGCTTAGCCAGACTTCCCCTGGTCACTCACCAGGCAGCAGTTCCTTGCCCAGCCCCAGTTACTGCCCGGACTAAAGGACAGAGGTGTTCTATCAGGAGCTTCCCTGTAGTAACCCAAGCCATACCGGTAAAAGGACCCTCTTGCTTTCCATCTGTCTTCTGGGTTCCGAGCACCAGGTCACTCTCCCAGGCACTGGCTGATCCCTAGATTCCCCAAGGATAGCACAGGCTTTTCAGCATATTCTAAGCCTTTAACTCGAGAATCTGAGGCCTCTATCTGGTCAATTATAGTCACTTTTCAGGGTTGCTGTCTCTTCTTCCGAGACACAGCCTAAAATACATGTATTTCGCCCCCAAGTCCCTGGAGCCCCATCTATCACGATGCCCTAAAAAGCAAAGGAAAATACAAAGTCATTCACCAAGATGATATACAGCTCGCATGTTTAGCAACGTTAAATACCAGCTCATCAACTCCTGGGCAAGTCTGTCAAGACCACCTACCTTGCTTTGGGGTCACCTCTCCCAAAATTCCTGGAGCTTCCACAGTGAGTCCAGGCGGCCTAGCAAGTGTTCCCCACCTGATGTACAAAAGAATCTCTGAGCTGGATTTGGGGAAGGAATCCCAGACTAGGTATGCAGAAAGCTGTGCCACCCTGCTACCTTGGCCACCCCTGCCCCTGGAGCTCTTAGAGAGGTACCACCAGGGCTGGGGCAGCTTTCTGTTCTGTCTGAGGGAACCCGGTACCTGGCTCCCTTCGGCTCTTCCGTCTTAGGGCAGAACCCCCGAGCCTCCCCGTGGTGCTCCCTGTCAGCAGTGGCAAGAGCGGCAGGTAGGCGAGGGCACGGGCCACCCCACCTCCGCATCCCCTCCTGGCCCTGGGGATGGGCTCAGCTTGACAGGCAGAATGGCGGGCTACAACCACACGTGGTTCCCTGATGGCGCAGCTGGAGCAGGGCTATGGGACGCCTACGTGATCGCTTTGCCCCCTCTGGCTACCTTGCCCACACTGGGGACCCCGGCCCAAGACAGAACCCAAGTGACAAATCCTGACGTTCAAATCTTTAATAAGCCGAACTTGGGTCCTGCACTCAGCACCTCTTCGGGTCAACCCCAAGTTCCACCCAAAGTTCGGGGTTAAAGCAGACCCTGCCCACATCCATGCCTCGCAAGCCCTGGACAGCAGCCCGCTTTGCGTCACTGCGCTCCCAGTGCCCCGCAACTGGGGAACGAGGAGCCCCGGGACGTGGGTGCTTACCGCTCCGGGGGGCCACGCTCCGCGACTCTGCCAGTCCTGTGCCAGCTCCCGGGCCGCTCGCTGCGTGCTCTGCCCGCCGAGGCGCTTCTGCGGTCAACTCACGAGTGCAGCCCGTGACCCGCGCCCCGCAAGCACCCCAAACGCGGCGCCACACGCTCAGTGGGAATCTGGCGCCCTCTTCCGGCGCCTAAGGTTTCCTGCACCCCGCCTGCGCCCTAACTGGAACAGATCACAGAGACATCAGCCTATGTATCCCCAAGATTCAGGGCTTAGACACTGTTCCCCCACCCCCACCCCGTCCCCTACTGACAGAATCTGGAAGAACAGAGGAACGGTCTTCCGCATTTTGAGCTCCTTCACTTGAAATATCACTAAAACTTACAAGAGTAGGAAGTCCCTTGGGCTAGCATGTTATTCACTGAGCCAGGATTTCACCTTTGTGCCCACTATGTGCCAGGGCTGGAGCAGTAGTGAGAACAATGTGTCAACTTACTCTGCAAGTGACCAGAGACCTGGCATAAACTCAAAAGCCTCTGTGCTCCCCAGAAACACCGCCCACGTGCCCACACACACACACACACACACACCTTATGACATTGAGCATCTGGCAAAACTCCTTCCTCACAGGCCTGCACATCTCTGTGGGAAACGATGCTCAGAAATGTGTGGTGCTTGTTCAAAGTTAACACATCAGCTAGCGAGCATAGTAACCTGTCTGCTTGTCCACCGCTTGCTTGTTCTTCAGCATGACCATATCTAGTATGTAATCCATAATCTGAACAATTACCACAGGGTAAAGTGCAGACAGGAATGCCTGGCCCCACTAAATGTGTCAGTGCATATATGGGACATCAGAGTGTGTTCCTATCTCTGTGAAAAGAGATTAATCGTGGAAACCGGAAATCACTCAGCCTGGATTCTCCTCCTTACTGATGAGGGATGCTCTAAGTATTAAATGAGATGCTTATTCCAGAAGGCTTAGGGCACCAGATACAGACCTAGACAAGGATTTCATGGGCAGAAATCTTTCTGAGATCATTTTTTAAAAAAGAATAGTCCGGTCTCCATGAGAACCACACATTACAGTGAATGCCAACATTTTCTCTAAATAACCTAAATAGCAATCCTAATTAGCCAGCAGAAATCTGATCTTGGTCTTAGGTGCAGTACCCATATGATTGACACAGATGCTCCTCCACCTGGGCACATAGTTCTGTCCTCCCCCCAATAACCTTGCTGTCGCAAACCAAGTTCCACGGGCTAGCCATCAGATATACACCCAAGAACCCTTTAGAGCAGCGGTTCTCAACCTGTCGGTCGCAATCCCCACGGGGGTCACATGTCAGATATCCTGCATGTCAGATATTTCCATTACAATTCATAACAGTAGCAAAATTGAGTTATGAAGTAGCAACGAACTAATTTTATGGTTGGAGGTCAGCACAACGTAAAGAACTGTATTAAAGGACCACAGTGTCAGGAAGATTGAGAACCATTTGCCTCAGAGCCTTAAGCCAGCACAGTGCAGCATCCCCAAGTTTCAGCCTCGTGACAGTCACTCTCTAAGCAACTGGAAATTCACTACACTTTCTTCCCTTCTTATCAGTACACACAAATTAAGGGATGTTTCTCGTCCAAGACGGCAGGGTGAGTCTGAAACTGAAACTCCTCACACTCTGTCTACCCCACCACCATCTGGAATAAGCAAGATAAGGGCAATGGGCACCTTTGACAGCACAGGAAGCTTTGGGGTCCTCTAGGGCAAGATTGAGGAGCACGCTGGAAGAGGAAGAACTCCCGAGGGAGGGAAAGTGCTCCTGTAGCTAGCACTTGAGGAAGAGATGGCAGTACAGTGACGCTCTGGGTGGGGGATCTACAGTGGCACTCCTTTGGAGGGGAGGGGAGGCAGTAACATTCCTAAAATGTAGCAACAGAAGCTGGAGATGACAACGGGGGCAATCTGAGGGGTAAAACTTCCCTTTAGGACTGCCTTTGAGAGGCGCTCCCCAGCCAACAACCCTGGAAATGATCACTGCTCTTTAAACTAGAAGAAGAATGACAACCTTAACAAGACTGTCTCGGGGGCATTGCATTGCCTGCAACCCCAGACCGCGGCAAAAGCATTCATGTAAACTGGGAAGAAAGGCTGGTCGTGGTGCACTGGGCAACCATGGCTTCTTTCAACACTAGCAGCTGTTCAGAGAGATCTCTGTTCTAAAATGTCTCTGAGTTATTAAAACCAGCTCAAACCTGTGTCGGGTGTCACTTTGCTCATGATATTGCCCTACCACAAGAAAATGTCAGCCATTTTCCGTGTCAAAGCATCAAACTGTCTTCTTTACTATAGCAAAGGCAGCGAGTAGAAGATGCTTGGGAACAGAAGAGAAGGAAGAGAAGAAGCAATGTGCTCCTGAAGGGAGTGTTGGATTATTCCTCTGGGGTTCTGTAACTCAGAAACAGAAACCCAGGACCCTTTCCTGCCGGCTTACTCATTGGCATGTGAATGCAATCACTAGAACAGGGAAGAATAAAGGAGAGCTTGAATCTCAATCACCCCGTGCAAGGTGTGATTGTCAGAGGATCCCAAAGTTTGCCTAGAGATTTGGGTTTTTTGGGTTGTTTTGTTTTGCTTTGTTCCCCACAGCCCCCCTGCCACCCCTTGGAGTCAGGGTGAAGCAAAGCTTCCATTTTGTTCTTTAAAAATCTCCCTGCAAACAGTAAGAACATGAATATAAATGCACGCAGATATTAGCATTCAATCTTGCTGGGAATGTAGACACTAACACAAAAGCATCTTTGTCTCCCAAATCAGCATGTCTTTGAAGCTATACTGTGATTTATGCACAGTGAGGAGGTAGAGATTAAATAATAACTTTTTTATTTGAGGGTTGTACAGGTCAGTGGATACAGAAGGCACTGTCAGACACCTGTACTGACGAGTGTTCTCACGTGATGTATGCAGGCAGCTTCGGGATTATTAAAAGTAGCCTTATACCTATAATGATCGCTTACAATGCTATGAAGAGAGTAGATAACTTGGTCATCAGCAAGTAACTAGAATGCTTGTTACATACAATGACACCGGGATCCCTAATCCCTAATCTGTTTCTGCTTCCGTGACTATCACATAACTTTAAATCAGCACACGTCCCTTTGGTGACAGCTAGAATGCATATTGTTTTTGTTATGGTTATCTTGTTCTTTTTTCTCTTTCAGAGGCTTAGCTGAGGTTTGATTTTGGTTTTGGAGGTGCTGGGGACTGAACCTAAGACCTCTAGCATGCTAGGCAAGCACACTCCAGCTGAGCCACATTCCAAACCTGAGTCGTTGTATAATGTCACTGCATCTCCTTTATCATTTTATTTCTTTATAAGCCATTGTGTGTCTGTGATACCTTCCGAGCCTGCATCATAGAGATGCAGAAATCCATCTTCTCACAGCCTACATCCAACTGACAGATTAGCCCACAGATACAAAAGGGCGTTATAATGGCATTCGTCTGGGTCTCCTCAAACATTTATACCTCAAAAGTTGGACCTTTTTAACTCTCAAGGTCCTAGAGTTTCCCAGAAAAATCTTGATCATTTCAGATCTTGCATTGAGACTTATTGAGTAGAAGGAGGCAACTGTTGATCCAAAGCTATTGTTATAAAAGGGAGACAAGATGAATTCTTCTGTGTCCCTCTTCCCTATGCCTCCTTAGTGGTGGGGTTTTCGAGTCTGGCTGTTAATAGCAGGTACTGCCCGTGGGCCTTTGATAGCAGGTACTGTCCATGGGCCTTTGATAGCAGGTACTGCCCATGGGCCTTTGCAAGTGTCCGTCAATTTCTCATTTACATGTCCTCATTCTCATGTAGTGGTTAGTTCTCTGATGAACTCAAAAGAGGTTCTCTGAAGATAGATATTCTCTGTCTGTCTGTCTGTCTGTCTGTCTCTCTCTCTCTCTCTCTCTCTCTCTCTCTCTGTTTCTCTCCCTCCCTTCCCCTCTCTCTTACAATTTCTAGACATTTTCTTCAACTCTTCAGTTTGGAGAGTCTCCCAGACTGCACCATGGATGGAAACTTCTCTTGAAGCAGGAAGTGGATGTACCTGTCTGTCCATGTCACCTCCCTGGTCTTCCATCTTGGGGGAATCACTGCCATCTTGGGGGAATCACTGTCCTCCCTGGGTTCCTATCTGGAGGAACTTTACTGTCCTCTGTTGTTTGACGTCAAAAGCAAAGAAAGATCTCAACTTTTACATTTTATTCTTGACATTTTTTTTTAATTTAAACCTAAAAAGGCAAAACATTCTTGGCAGGCAAGGGCAACTGGAGTTGGGGGGTGGACAACACAGCTCAGGGATTTGGGTCTCGTTTGGATTTTTTCTTTTAATATCAACATGTTTTACATTTATATGTTCCTATACAGGCACTCATGTGCCGCAGCACACATGTGGAGATCAGAGGGCAGGCAACTCTCCTTCCACGGTGAGTGAGCACTCTGGGGGTTATACTAAGGTTTTCCCACAGAGCAGCAAGCGCCTTTATCAGCTAAGCTGTCTTGCTGTCCCACGGGTTTTCTTTTTCTGCTGACACAGCTCTGCCATATCATGGTCCTGACCTGTTCTTACACAGGCCCTGGCCCTGGCCCCTCTTGTGGTAAGGACACCCAAGTTCTCTTTCTCCCATCTAAATCCCTTAGTTTGTGAGACAGAGAACCTTGTTTGGCCAAGAATGGCTTTGGGGGTCAGGAGCATAGTTAATTCTCTGATAAGAGATATAACTATTGCAAATGTCAGCATGTCATCATCTATAAATGTCATTGAGCATCTGTTACCAGCCAGCTAACATATGCTAAGATCACAGCCATAAGAAAGCAAACATCTCCATGATCATGGAGTTTCTATTTCAGTGTTAAACGACAGCTGCCTTTTGCACGTAGTACAGTGTTGTTCATTTCTCCTCCTTGTTTAAAAAAGCAAAGAAAGAGAAAAAGAAAGAGAAGGAAGACCCAAGCCAAGATAAAATAAATGTTAATTCACAAAAGCTTTTTACACTGATCGGAATCCTTGCGAACATACTGCTGAAACAGAACTCTTCAGGCTGGAAATGGCTGCTCTATGGAGAAACTAAAGCTACGAGCATTTCCGCTGAGCCCAAAAGATATGTGACAGTCCCCAGAGGGACCCTTCAGTTCTGGAAGCAATTCCTGTACCCAGGCCTTTCCCACGGTTCCTTCGGAAGTAGTTAAATCTTAGGAGGTGGAGTTTTGCTGCAGGAAGTTGGTCGTTAGAGGTGGGCCTTGAGGTCTTGAAAACCATTTCTGCATCTGGTCTGCTCACTGCTCCCTGATCCCTGAGAGGCAAGTAAGCACTTGTGTGAAATTTAATAAATTATCGCCCAAGCTAGCTATATTTAAAATATATACTTTAATAGGGGTAAAGAATACAAACAGACCCTGGATACCACACTTCTCTGAAGGTGTGCACCAACCCATGATCTGCAGATAGAGAGCTCTCCCACGCGGACCCAGTCTTTTATACCTAATCGGGACCTGATGGTCCAACCCAGAATAATTAGCTAATGGCTAATGGCAGGGCGGAATAATTAGCTAATGGCTAATGGCGGGGCGGGGTTATTAGCCTGATAGGCTAAAACCTTTCCCCATCACACTTGTTTCGTGTTCTCACCGCCATGCTCCAACAGCTGGCATGCTTTCCTTCCAGGATGAACTGCGTCCCCTCACACCATAGGCCAGAATGAAGCTCTTGTTCCTCAAGCAATCAAAGCTACAATGTGGACTTGTAGCAGAAGGCAGGCCTGGGGTTGAAGCTGCTGTGAGAAACCAGCTCCCTCCCTTCTGGCTTCCGTTATCTACACCGGAAAATGCTATCTACCACACACACCATGAGGAACAAAGAAGTCCTTGCCTATGAAATACCAAGGAAGTAGGGACAGGTCTGGAAATGTCCATTTCTATCACCTTGACCCAGCAAAGGTCACCATTTAAGTGTGCTTTTGTTGGGTTGGGGCAGCTACTTGCTCTTTACCGAGTACATTCTCTGGGTGTGATAAAGCAGCCTGCTTACCCTCGCTTTGGGGTAGACTCATGACCTGAGGTAGCGTAACCAGGCACTTCCCCCATGGGGAGGACAGAAAAGACAGAAAAGTTTGATTGAATGAGAAGCTGTGTGTCCCACCAATGTCACCTGGACCAGACTGCTTCTGTTGCGAGAACTCTGCAGGTGATTTTGCTTACAGACACTCTGCACTGAGTGCCTTGCTTCCTGTCCATTTCCAAGCCACCCTCTCCAGCTAGTATGACCATCCAGTGCTTAGCATAGCCATGGTGAATTCTTGTGGCTCACACCCAGAAAGCAGCCTCTGATCAGGAGGAGAAGGAGGAAGGGCACATGTCGTGTTTTACTTTTATCTAAATGAACTGCAACCATTGTTTTCATTTGCCTAGGCAGCAAAGAGAAAAACTGAAAACAAAGAGTACCCGATTTCTCCCTGACAGATTAGCCTGCATAATTTACCTGGTAACACATCTTCCCGATCTCATTTATAAAATTCCGCTCTTAACAACAACCACATGCAATAGATTAAACAATCAAGCAGTGTGTCTTTTCCTTCCCTCGATCAACTGCCTGTGTTTGACCCCGGTACACAGCTACTGTGGGAGAAAGTTCTCATTAGCAGAGTTCTGTGGCAGCTGCTGGTGACGAGGCCCCGCAATGTGAGTGTGCTTCAAGCAGTTGATGTGGCAAATTTTGTGCTATTTTATCACAATAAGATAAAAAAAAATGTCAGAACTGAACCAACAACAGTGGTCCCTGGAGTTGCTGCTGTAGCCCCCAGGGCCTTCCTGCTGATCTGTAAGGCCTGGCAGACCAGAGCTCCTTTCTGGCCTGTGGACTCATCCATCACCTGCACAATGAAGCCCTCTTGTGGCTGAGGCATCCAGTGTTGGCTCATTTTTGCCAGAGAATATCAACTGCAAAACTGACTGTTGCAAGATGCTACCCAGCCAGGAGCATCCTTACTTTACAGCAGATAACAGCGGCCGTGGCTGCACATTCTCTCCAGGTTCTGTTGACACCGGTGTCTGACACCTTGCTGCAGGTCACCCTTCCTGTTCAGCCACTCCACAGTTAACATTTACTGTGTTTCACAATTACAGTTTGGGGATCTCTTTCCCTGGGTGACATGTGTGTACCCCAGCTCAGTAACAAATCAAAACCACCAACCTGCAAAGTCTTGGGTTTTGGCCGTGACATAATATTCCATGAGAATCCTGTGTGGGTGGAAAGATGGAGGGATGAAAGGGAAATGTGTCTGCCCAAAGCCACACAATGAAGACTCTGTGGATCACAATCTCCACTTGGCGAAGCGAGGAAGCTGTGTTCGTCCATCTTCCGTTACTACGATGAATATCTAAGACCAGGTTTTTTCAAACAGAACAGAGATTGAATTTTCTCACAGTCCTGGGGATTCGGGAGCATGGGGGTGCTTGTCTACTTGGCTCTGGGGAGGGGACTTCTAACTCTATCACAAGGTGACAGATCTGAAGGCGGGTGTGTGTGCAAGAAAGAGAGGTCACATGAGGAGCAGGAAGTGAGAGAGTGGAGACCCAGGCATTCTCTTTTCCACAGCTCAGTTTTGCAGGAACTAAGTCGGCCTCTCTAAGAGCCGTGTTAACCCTTCCTGCAGCGATGACCTAGGACCCGCTGACTTGGCTTCATTTCCTAAAGGTTCTACTGTCATAGCATGGTACACTGGAGGATTCTAACATATGAACCTTTAGGGGCATAATGAAGCCATGTCTACGGCAATCCTTAACTTAACTATAAATAAAAAAAAGTATTTTATCAATCATCAGAGAGTTAAAACTAATTCCTCAAGCACACAGATTCAGATAAAGAGTCAACACCATTTTTTTTATTAGAATTTTTAACTTCTTGGAAGAGTGAAAACAAATTCATAAATTGAAACAAAACAGGCTTCATATCATTACACACTATTCCTAAACCCAGATTGAGCATATAATTAATGTATAAAATTCAATGGTAGGGCAAGAGGTCATTAAGCTGATGTACAAATTATAGAATTAATTAGTTATATGAAACTACATCAAAGCAAAGCCAATTTCCCTAAGATGGGGGTTTCTGAATCAAAGCCAGCATAAAAATACTTTATTTTCACCCCAGTGTGATAAATGCCATTATTACTATTCATATTTGTTAAAATGAAACACATTACATACAAAAAAAAGCTAAAAAAGCAACAGCAGAAAGGAAATATTGTTCCATTAGTGCCCTCTATGGACCAACTCTGATGCAAGTTTTATCGGCCTATTTCTAAGGAGAAGACACTTGCCTGAGATAACTTACTAATAAGAGGCAGGACTGATTAAAGAAACCATCTATATCCATAATCCTTCACTAGTCACACACACACACACACACACACACACACACACACACAGCCTCCAGGTAAATCTGGTTATTTAATAACTTGTGACTATAATTGTTATGAACTTTCTTTTCCCGAGTCAGGGTTTCTCTTTGTAACAGCCCCGGCTGTCCTGGAACTAGCTCTTGTAGACTAGGCTGGCCTCAAACTCACGGAGATCGACCTGCCTCTGCCTCCACAAAGTGCTGGGATTAAAGGCGTGTGCCACCATGTCTGGCACAGTGAATTTCTTAAAAGGAGAAACGGGCAAACACAGACGAGGCATACCTTGGATTAGAGAGAGATTCAAAGCTCCTCTCTCCTGTAGCAGAATCTTAGCCAAAGCAGCAGACAAGCTCAAATCACAGCTTGGAGCTTTGGCTTATGCATGATCACATTAACGGTGGAATTACAAAAGGCACTGAACATGCTCATTCCAAGCCTCTCCTGGCTTTCTCCTCTGTTCCTTAGGGGGATAAAGATTTTCTAAGGACATCTCCCAGATTCCTTTGCAGTAGAGCTACAGGTGAGAGACTAGTTCTAGCTTGTCTTAGCCACCACTACACTGGCAGGTGACCCTGAGCAATCCTATGTGAGACTGTTAGTAGCTGCAGGCTCCCCTGGTCACCTGGGTAGTTGACATACCAGTTGCATGTTTCCATTCGATTCAGCTTTGATATAACTGGTTGGGTCTCTCAACTGTATGTACATGGTTCTTAATTCTTATGCAGGCTTGCAAAATATGTATATCCTTTAGCAAACTCCATTATATCTACCCTGAGAGAAGAGTCTGTTGTTGCAATAAAAAACTCTACAGGATGGTATTACTGGAGCACACTGAACAAAACTGATGGCAGATCACTAGGACACCTCCATGTGGCCCTTCACAGTCTAACCTCTAAAGCATGATAACACGGGAGGGGGGGCATATATACACCTGGCAGACAGTATTATGACTTCCAACTTTCAGATTTACCTAGAAGCTGCCTTGAAAAAAGTCAGGCTTTTTTCCCAGAGATATGAAGATTAACCTGCTGCCTTTCAACAAAGCAAAAGATTTTGAGTACCTTAGAGCCAACCTAAGAAAGCTGTTTGAAATTTGAGTTCCTTTAGCTCCCCTCTTTGGGAGGAGGAACACTTAGATACCACTTGAAAGTTGTGTCTTCTTCCTCTCTCCTCCTCAGCCCAAAGTGAACCCAGTTCCTCAGGAGAGTTCTCTGGGCAGGTAAGAGGAAGGAGAAACCCTTCAGGCTCAACTGGGGCCACTTGAGGAACTTCTGCATGTGGGGCTTGCAGCAGGCCAGGAAGGAAGCAATAATAGAAAGTCACATGCTGGAAGAGAGAAACCTGGGCAGGGTCTTAGCCCTGCTGCTGAAGGTGAGTGACTTGTTCGTCCCCTCCGGGTCACCATTAGGACTGTACTGGACAAGTGAGATGCAGAAAGCTGAGAAGAGATGACCTAGAAAGGTATCTGACCTACTTAAAAGGTATAATTAGCTAACAACTGCTACCTTAATTTTCTTGTTGTTTTGCTTTCAGACACAGGACTGCGCTGTGTAGTCCTGTGTGGTCTGGAACTTGTTGCATGGACCAGGCTGTCCTTTAACTTGTGGTTATCCTCCTGCCTCTGCCTCCCAAGTGCTAGACGATGGGCTCATGCTTCCATGCTGGTGTGGAATAACTTTATCTTTAAAGGAAGATCTGCTGTGGGATGTGCTCTTTGGGGACTTTGCATGGGAGACACTGAGACACAAAATGTGTGTCAGATGACTGTGTGTTTGGCAAAGGGCTGAAGACCTCCTCTTCCTGGCCCATTTCCAGTACCACTGGCCAGCAAATAGCAGGTCAACAGGGCAGTTACCTCTAAGATGGTGAAGAAGCCCTCGGCTCATAACTTCATGTGGATGATTCCATCTTCACTGTCTGTCAGAAGCTTGAAGAATCCAGATTCCATGTTCTCTATTTGGAGAAGAAAAAAAAAAGGGAGTCTCTCAAAGTTCCCTAGTTGATTCCAGTTTGGAGCTAGCTAGGGCCTGTACAGTTGATAGTGGAGTCCCACTGTCCACACTCTTCCTGGAGAATGGCCTCGCTTGCCACATCTGCATTTTACCCTGTCTCTCAGCGTTAAGTTCTCCAGCTGGCCCCGGGCATGGCTCCATCCCCTCCCCAACTATATCTATGAAGGAGCCCTGGTACTTAGCCCCTCTTGAAGGCCGAATTCCTACATGTCCTCTACCTGCACTGTGAGGTACAGCTCTACCTGACTGTCCCAAACATCCAGGTCCACCCATGCCCACCATTCCCAACAGCTGCAGCTTCCCTCTCACACCTGAATCCTCTCCCCAGGACACGCCCAGGATGGACCAGTTCCTTCCTCTAGGCTTGTCTTCTGCTTCTAGTCTGGGTTTTGATCCCTTACTCCTTCAGTCTGAATAATTTGATTTGGGAACTGTATCTAACTCACCCCAGTGTTCCCACCACCCTGAATTCAGCCTAACCTAAGATAAACATCTTAGAACATCATGATTGACATGGGACAGTAGGAAACTGAGAGTTTGGGCCTTGGGTACAGGCCAATAAGCATTATAGCTACAAACAAACCTATTTTCATCACTTTTGTCTTATTCTTTCAAAGTAAGGTTTATTGGGATGCATATTTTCTGCAGCAAAGCCCTATGTGCAAGAAACAAATTAGGGCCCAGCGTCACAAGCCCGGTGTGTGACAACTCTAGGTTATTTCACCTTAATAATAACTTAGCTGCCAACATTCAAAACACTAGAAAACTTTGAACTGAAAATCCTGACCTACGGCTTCTGTTGGAGCACATCAGAAAAGGTGGTCACAGCAAATCCCTCATTCCCACGGTGACACTGTGCACACCCAGTCTTTGGGTGGTGGCTGTGCCATCTTCACTTGGCCCAGTGTGGCTCTCATTATCATGACCCTGCTCAGCCTCTGAGCCTTTGACCTCCAATCTGTGATACTTATTAACTTTGCATTGCTAGTTAGTATAAGACTGAGCCTGTGTTGTTAAAGACATTTAACACAGTGAGACAGGTCCTTCTAAATTTCACTGCATGTGGACTATCTTCTAAGAATGTCAGATTGCTTTAATACAAAGCATTTTAAAATTTGCTGTAAACATTTTGATTATTACTGACTTAACTTCATATATATCTTTTTTATAAGATTTACCTTTTTACTTGAGCTTTTTTTTTCTTTTTTTTTTAGACTTATTTATTTTCTGTATATGAGTGTTCTAGCTAAATTGACAACTTTATGCCAGAAGAGGGCACCAAATCTCATTACAGATGGTTGTGAGCCACTATGTGATTGCTGGGAATTGAACTCAGGACTTCTGGAAAAGCAGCCAATGCTCTTAACTGCTGAGTCATCTCTCCAGCCCATAAGATTTACTTTATGAGCTCTCTCAATATATACTTCAGACAAATTATGGGTATCATTTATATACATAAAACATCATATATTTCTTTAAAATAACATCTCAAAACCATAAAAAGCGAGTAACATTTCTAGTGAGTTTTAATCATATTGCATCGGTCAGGAACTTGATTATATAGACTATATTGTAGTAATGTTAAGTCTGCTCAGAGACTTAATTAGATAGCATATATTTTAGTAATATTAAGTCTAATAGTCGATAGACATAGAGACTCAAAATTTAACAATTTTGTTAGATTTTTGTGAAAAACACTGGTTCTAGCTTAATAATTTTATAGTGTATATATGCAACCAACTTATATCTTAACATATCAAACCTCATAAAATCATTTATAACAAAATGCATTGTAGCACAATTAATAAAAACCCAGAGACAGATATTGGGATTCAACCTATAGGTCAGCAGAGCAAAGCAGACAGCCACTGGCTCTTACCTCTACCTCAGTACAAAATGGCGATCCTGCCTCAGAATGAGACTGACTGAGAGCTGCCTCCTCCCATTTTATATCCCTGTCTAGTGCTGGGATTAAAGGCATGCACCACTACTGCCCAGTTTCTGTGGCAAACTAGTGTGGCTACTGGGATTAAAGGTGTGTGTCACCACTGCCTGGTCTGTAAGGCTAACCAGTGGGGCTGTTTTACTCTCTGATCTTCAGACAAGCTTTATTTATTAAAATACAAATGAAATACCTCAACACCACATAATGTTACCACTGGATTAGCATGAGTGACAACTTTATCATTCTTAGAGCAAACATAGTCCATCCCAACATCCACAAACCATACATATATTTCCTGGGAAGAAAAGTCTAGAAGCCGCGTAAATCCACTTCTGTGAACAGACCAGTTCCTTAGCCTTTTACCTTGGTGAATGGTCATGTTTTAACTAGAGGAAATTGCTCATCACAGTACATGCCCAGCTCACGGTGGGCATCCACTTCCTGCCAGTCTCCTCCTATCTGTAAGGCTCTGCTGAGTTGCTGGAATCAGAACATTTAGATTTCTCCATCTCTTGAGGGAAAACGACCAACCAACATAGCCCACCCGGGATCAGATGGGATTCTCTACAGCTCTTCAGAGGAGGACAGGCACCTTCCCCATGGGTCCACCTGCACAATTCCTGCCACCTCTCCCATTTTTTACCTGTTGATGAGGTGCGCTACCTTCTAGCGTGCTGTGAATCTCACCCCTCTTTGTGCTTATACTCTGTCTTCATTCCCAAGCCTAAGATCTGCCTGATCACGAGAGGATACACTTGCCATGAGCAGGTTCATATCCATGAGAATAAATCATGAGTGAACGGTAAAGAATTTTATTGACCTCTAACTCAAGGAAAGAAAGGAGAGCATAAAACATAAGTGTGTGTCTAACATCACATTTCACAAGCACGTGTTTAATCCAACAGCTGTCCTGTTTGACTGTAGGGATATAAAGCTGGACAAAGAAACTAAGCCTCTTGTTTTAAAGGGATTTTACAGCTCTCAACTATAGTTTACCAGTAGAGCACTCGCCTACCGTGTATGAGAGACTAAATTCTGTCCAAACCCTGTGCTTTAAAGTTTCTCACACAAAAATTTTGAATAATCCTTACTCCCTGGAGCCTGGTGTCCTGCTGATCTTCGATGTCCACAACTTTGGTCATGTTCACACTAGGACCGGAAGTCAGATATATGCTTTAACTCACCCTAGGGCTGAAAACACCAAGGCATGGGATGGTTCAGGTACCAACTGGTCTGGGTTTCATTGTCATCAAAGCAGGGGTGGACTCAGAAGCCAAGACTGCCTGCCTACAAGGTTGTCTTGCTGAAGGCACTTTCGTTACTTAGTTACTTTCCTGGCTGTGATAAAAAGCAACTTAAGGGGGAAGGGGTTTGAGTTACTGTTCCAGAGGGAGACAGTCCACCAAGGCAGGGAAGACATGGTAGCAAAAGCCTGGCTGGTCACACTGTGTCCACATTCGGGAACCAGAAAAGGATAGGAAACAGAATAGGAAATAACTCCTGGAGGCCAATTCCCAGTAACTCACTTCCTCCCACAAGGTGCTACCTCCTTAAATTTGCATCACCTTCCAAAACAGCACCAGCTAGTGGGGACCAAGCACCCAAACATGTGAGCCTACCTAACGGGGCAGTTCTCATTCAAGCCTCAGCAAGCACCATGATGTCTAGAGGGGATACTCACACAGAGTGAACAGAACAGGCCATGGCTGTCTAGAGGGGATACTCAGACAGAGAGAACACAACAGGCCATGATGTCTAGAGGGGGTAATAGTCACACAGAGTGAACAGAACAGGCTATGGCTGTCTAGAGGGGGTACTCACACAGAGTGAAGAGAACAGGCCATGGCTGTCTAGAGGGGATAATAGTCACACAGAGTGAAGAGAAGTTTGAAGGGTTAGAAAAGGAAAGATTGGAAGGAAGTGTAATAATAATAATGAAAAATCACCATTCTCTGAGCTTACCTGTTAAGAATGTGAACTGTTCTTGCAGAGGGCCTGAATTTGGTTCCCAGCACCCATACTGAGCACCCATACTCACAACAGCCTTTAACTCCTGCTCCAGGGAATCTGACACCCCCTTCTGACCTCTGTAAGTACCTGCATACACGTGGTGCACATACATTTGTGCAGGCGCAGCCCTTACCTTAAAAGAAATAAGAGGTAGTTCATTTTTGAGCCAAATATGAGCGCCCATGGCCTAGAAACACAGACAGTTTGCCCCAAATAACACGTTCCAGTGTGGAGGCTGTTTCAAGATTTTTCTGACAACTACAGAACAAAAGATAGCCTCAGCATTTTCCAAACACATTGATGAAAACATCAGTTAGATAGTCCCAGCAAGGTAAGGGAAGCCTCTGCTATAGGCCTCAGC
Source organism: Dicrostonyx torquatus (assembly GCA_028555095.1). NCBI lineage: Eukaryota > Metazoa > Chordata > Mammalia > Rodentia > Cricetidae > Dicrostonyx > Dicrostonyx torquatus. Next base: position 3,064,873 of record JAQHUG010000005.1, read on the forward strand.
AACCATCTGAGCATTCTTGCCCTTACATTCTGAAAGGTTTTACTTGCTATGGCTAATGAGTGGCTATTAACTAAAGTTAATTAGAGTCTGTTTCTGTAACATTCCAACTCTGGACAATTACCAACTTCTAACCAGCCAGCTGGTTTCATGTGGAATCCTAACACGGGTGTGGCTTTAGTTTACAGAAAGATAAAACTCTAACAGGGAGATTCTGGGAGGTCCTGTGCACCTGTGCTCTTCCCAAGCCTCTCAAGTGTGCCGGCTAGTTTCATCAGCTTGACACAAGCAACAGTCATTGGAGAGAAGGGATCCTCAATTGAGAAAAACCTCCGTAAAATTTGGCTTTAGGCAAGCTCATAGGGCATTTTCTTAATTAGTGATTGATGTGGGAAGGCCACACCCATCGTGGGTGGGGCCATCCCTGGGCTAGTGGTTCTGGGTTCTACAAGAAAGAAGGTGAGCAAGCCATGAGGAGCAAGCCAGTAAGTAGCACCCTTCCATGGCCTCTGTATCAGCTCTTGCCCTGCTTGAGTTCCTGTCTCGACTGCTTGATGAATAGAGATATGGAAGTATAAGCCAAATAAATCCTTTTCTCCCCAAGTTGTGTTTGGTCATGGCATTTCATCACAGCAATAGTAACCCTTACTAGGACATCAAGGTTATATGATTTTATATTTCTTTTATTATCAAAAAAATCTTGGACTATGTAAGCCAGAATTGAAAGCGTTCACGGAAGGCTTCATTCACAAAAGGTATAGAGAGGATTCTCAATGAGTGACCACGCCCTGAAACCTTGACATTGCACTATGTTCAGCAACATCTTCACTCAGATCACTAAACTTTATGATGCTCAGAAATGTGCCCCCACTTTTGCTGACTTCATCGCTGCTTTGTTCAAGCTGTGCCCAGAATGGCTCAAAGTCCATTCAAATGCAAAGTTCTCACAGCCCTTAGCAGCGCTAGAGAGCAAAACTCCCAAAGCGTTCTGTTTCAATACCAACCACAGGTGGTTTAGTCCCTCAAAAGCTATTTCTGGGGAAAACCAACCAAACAACAAAGCCCACCCATTTAAAACGATGCCGAAAGCACTGGAGACGCCACTTCCTCTTTCAATGCCCCCTCTCATTCCTTCCTCCTTTGTCCACCTATGCCTTCTACTTTTTCAAATTCAGTTCTCTTCACCTCAGTCAATTAGGGCTGGAAATGCAACTCAAAAGACAAACACGTGGTGGGGAGGGACAGATGTTTGTCCCTAGAACCAGAAGAAGCCCAGGGATAGATCTAGTTTCAGGATAGGCTAGGCCCAAGGTTTGACAAGACATTTGATCTCTCTCTTAATCTTTCAACGTGTTCACTTCTGACTGACAAAAGGGGCAGCTTGTCTCTCTTGATTCAGATCCTCTTAGCTTAGCACTTTCAGTCTGTGTTCATGTGTGGCACAGGGACTGGAGAGGATTGGTGTCTTTCCCAGTATTTAATACAAATTCAGGCCAGGAGTCTGTTTGACTTAGCATGGGTCATATACCTGCAGCTGAGGCCAGTCTGAGAGGAGAAAGCCCCATAAAGGATCATCTGACCAGATCAAATGGAAGGAGGGAGGGGGGTCTATTCCCAGAAATTTGCTGAAAGGGCAAAGACATATATGCCAGGAAGCTGCGGAATAATCCATCTGTGCACTAGGAAGATTTGCCGCTGTGATTGGTTTAATAAACGAGCTGACTGGCCAATATCTGAACAGAATAAGGTTAGGCCGGAGAGCCAAACTGAGAATGTTGGAGAAGAAGAAGGGCAGAGTCAAGAGTTGCCAGCCAGCCGGGCGGTGGTGGCGCATGCTTTTAATCCCAGCACTTGGGAGGCAGAGGCTGGCAAATCTCTGTGAGTTTGAGGCCAGCCTGGTCTACAGAGCAAGTTCCAGGATAGGCTTCAAGGTTAGACAGAGAAACCCTGTCTCAAAAAAACAAAAAACAAAACAGGAAGAAAAAAAAGACACAGACACAGACACAGACACAGAAGAAGCAGGAGATGACCATACCATGCTAATAAAGGTACCGCCATATGGCAGAGCATAAATAAGGAGTATGGGTTAATGTAAAATGTAAGAGTGAGCTAGCAACAAGCCTGAGCTATAGACTAAGCATTTATAAGTAATATTAAGCCTCCAAGTCAATTATTTGGGAAGTGGCCACTGGGTTTTTGGGCCCGGGCAGTCAGAACAGAAAGCATCCATTTACAACAGGATTCTTCACAATGTTACTTGGCATGAATGTGATCTTTTTGTTGCTTGCTTGGACGCATAGACTGCAGCAGAAGTGCAAGTGGCCTCTTCTGTCTTCCCTGCCATCTGGTCCTTTGCTATACAAACATGCCTAGGCTCATCCATGCAAGAAAAGAAACTGGAACAGAGCAAAGGCAGTCAACTGCTCTAGCTAAGGCTTCTGATGCAGAGATGAGCAAAGTCCCTAGCCATCTAGGGATAAAGTAAGCTAGCAGAGAACAGTTCAAAGAAGCAGGAATGCACAGCCAGCCATAGACTTAGTATTATAGACATTGTTACTGTTGTACAGAGTTATGATATGTGGTTACTGTAGCAACAGAAAACTAGTGGGGTTGTATCTATCTACTATGCCTTCTGCTCTGCAGCTAATCTGGTGGCCCCTATCTGGCTTGCATACCAGTAGTTACAGATAGTGTTGCAAAGATGTCAAGTTAGAAATTCTACAGTTGCCAAGTTTTACACTTGCTTAATACCATTTGTCTTAAATACTTGTTGGCCTTCTTTCCTTTCGCCCACTAGCTGTTTGGAAGGTTCTTTTTTGCTTTGCTGGGGGGAGGGGTGTTTTTGCAGGATTATTATGCTGTGATGAAACAACTTGACTAAAGGAACTTGGGGAGGAAAGCATCTATTGGCTTACACTTCCACATCACTATTCATCATCAAAGGAAGTTACTACAGAAACTCAAACAAGGCAGGAACCTGGAGACAGGAGACGATGCAGAGGCCATGGAGGAGTGCTGCTTATTGGTTTACTCTTCATGGCTCACTCAGCCTGCTTTCTTATAGAACCCAGGACCATTGGCCCAGGGATGATAATATCCACAATGGGTAGGGCCCACCAATAACAATCACTAATTAAGAAAATATCCCACAGGCTTGCCTACAGCCTGATTTTATAGGGGTATTTTCTCAATTGAGGCTCCGTCTTTGAAGACTGTAGCTTGTGTCAACTTAATATAAAACTAGTCAGGAATTGGGCCTTTGTTTTCCTTCGTAATCCTTTTTTAATCCATTTTATAATAAGATTAAGGATAGACAGGAGTTCTGAGAACAATAAATACCATTCTAAATGTTCATGGAATATTGCCCAGAGTTTTATTTTCCATGTTTGGTTTATGAATTCACCTGCAATTGAGTTAGTTTTATGTTGGCTAAGGCACGAAGTCCCCTGATCACCATATATTGAGCAAATACCTAACCTTTGCCTTGTGATACAGCATATTCAGGAGCCACATCTTTTGGTGGGGATTTGGTGGGTAGTGAAAGAAGTCACACAAACCGGTACTAAGTAGGAAGGGACATGTTCAGTGAGCATAGTACAATGGGCCAGTGCAGCCACAGACAAACTGCCTTCTTGATTTAGACCAGGTTTTAATGTGGGAACTGTCTTGGTTTCTTTTTTTGTTGTCCTGATTCTGACACAAGCAACCCAGGGGAGCCAGGTTTATTTTAGAACACAGTTCAAAAGCACAGTCGGTCACACTGGGGAAGTCAGGGCAGGGAGAGCTTGAAGCAGTGGGTCACGTGGCATTCAGCTCTAAGGCAGCAGCTCTTTCATACCCACCGGCAGCTAATTTCATTGGTGGGCTTGGTCACATTACCCTTCTGCCCTCCACACTCAGAAGGAACACTGCTTTTCTTTACAGTGTTATTAGGGACTTCTCTGACCAGTCTTGTAGGCAGAAGCTCCTGCCAGGAGTGTGATCCCTTTCCCATCTCTCCACGGGGTAGGGGTGGGGTCTGGCATGTGGTTGACTGGAGCTCCTCATTGATCGGGGTACAAACACACTTCCTCCCTTCTTTACCATTGATCTGTGCCAAATTTTGTAACTGGAGGACAATCTACTCCTTCAGCTGTTTCCGGCTCTTCATTTTCTCGTATACATTTTACAGTCACCTTGCTTGGTTAGGAACACACACACACAGAGTGGGGGGGGGGAGGGGGAAGAGGGAGAGGGGGCGGGTGGCGTCCAGGATTCAATATATCCCTCCAAGAAGGGATTGAGTCCAAGAAGGTCTGCCACCAACATTTCCACCCGACTAAGCTCAGTAGCCTCCAGAAATCCAGAAAAGGCCTCTGGGCCTCTGGTCTGTACGTTCCCTATGGTCGGGTCTCAGTCCAGCAGCCAGTGACTTTCGAAGATAGTGGCACTTTTATCATCTAAGTTTCCTTATAGAGACAGTTGTGTCAAACGAAGAACACTGACCCAAACGAATGAAGGAGCGGGTTATTGGACTTGCTCTAGTAGATAAAGTAATAATGAAGGATGGTCTCCTAAGGGAAACCAAACTGAACTACAGTGGTATTGACTTGGGCCAAAGCGCCCGGCGAGGATGAACTTGGACATTCCTAGAGGGTCCAGAAGCAAATGCGCGAGCACGAGAGGCGTGCACAGACCGCGGAGCTCAGCAGCCTAAGCAGCAAGTGACACCGAGGCAGAGGCAGGAGCCTCTGGGCGGGGCCGCGCGTCGTGAACGCGCGTCGGGGCCGCGCTCCTGGGGGCGGCGCGCGGGACCGTGGTTCTTCCGGCAGCGGGAGGCGGCGCCGAGCGGGACCAAGCGGTGCGGGTAGCTGCCAGGGAGGCGGTGAGTGACGGGGGGGGGGCTGCGGGGCGCACGGGCTGCCTCGGTCTCAGGTTCCGCGAGGGACCCAGTGGGGTCCGCTACGCACGCAGGGGATACCTGGGGCGGGTGCCCTAAGCCCGGGGACCTCATGGGTCCTCGGCTCCCGCCTGTGGCTAGGGAGGCCCCGCGTGGAGCTGGTCTCGCCTCCCCTCCATAGGAGGGCGCATTATGCATCCTGCCACGCGTCCCTAGCCACCGCGTGACGAAACTTGCTGGGTGCAGGCGGCCAAGATGGCTGCCGGGGGACGGTCTCCACGAGGATGGACGCCCGCAATTGCCAGGTGACCAGGTAGCTCCTAGAAGCTGGGACCCGGGGGTCGGCCAGGAGACCACCTGGTGGCCACCCTCCAGCTCATAATCTCTGCAGGGGACCGAAGTGCCCCAGGTAGATCTGTGGGACCTGCACCCTCAGCTCCCACATCATGTTGTAGAGCATCGCAGGTCCAGCTGCCCCAGAATAATAACCGCGCTAAGGTCTGTGCCTACTGGGTTAGATCTTTGACTTTTGTGTTCATCCAATGCTGCCAAATCCTGGTTTTTCCCTCCATAACCCAGATTTGAAAATCGAGGTTCAGAAGTTGAGTGACTCGCCTAAAGCTGGCCAGGGGAAGAGCAAGGCAATCCGAGTATATGTAGTATGCTCTCAGTGAAGATTTGTTGAGAGACCTTCTGGAATAGCCTGGAGTTTGGGAACTTACCTGGGACCCTTTCTTTACAGTTTTCTCACACTCCTGATCCCTCCTTTGCATTCAAAGAAGATGCAGCAAATGAGATTAGCAGATTAGCGGTTCTCAATTTGTGGGTCTCACAGAGGGCTGCATATCAGATAGTTACTTTATGATTCATAACAGTAGCAAAACTACAGTTATGAAGTAGCAACGAAATAACTTTATGGTTGAGGGTCACCACAACATGAGGGGGTCACGGCATTAGGAAGGTTGAGAACCACTGCCTAGATTTTTCTCTGTGTCCATTTTCCAGGCAGAGGAGGGAGCAGGCACACAGGTAAACAAGGGGACTTTGTGGCTCTTACAGTGTTAGACTCAGGCTTGCAAGGGAGAGCTGTTTGGGGAACAAATGGAACTTTGGCAGGAAGTTTCGGGACCTCAAGGCCTCTTCCTCTCCCTCAGGACTGTAGTTGCTCTGTTCTTAGAAATGACAGTGTTTGGGAAGAGTTTGTCAGTTCCCACCCAGCTCTGATAAGAAATTGCCTCATCAGTGTAGTCAAGGGTTAAGTGTGGGGTGCGGCCAAAGGTCTGTAAAATGTAGAGAGTGCATTTAGTTTTCTGTAAAAGTTTGGTGAAACCCCCCAGAATATGCAACAAAAAGCTACTGGCTGAGAGGAACATTCTCTTGCCCCTCCTAACTTCCTGCAAAGAAAGCTGTGAAGACAGCCAGGCCATAATGATTCATAAAGTTGTGTGTGTGTGTCTGTGTCTTTGTGTGTCTGTGTATCTGTGTTTGTGTCTGTGTGTGTATGTGTCTGTGTATCTCTCTCTCTCTCTGTGTGTGTGTGTCTGTGTGTGTGTGTGTGTCTGTGTGTGTCTGTGAGGCCAGAAGAGGGCATTAGATCCCCTGGAACTGGAGTTGCCCACCTTTGCAAGCTGCCAGATGTGGGAGATAGGAACCAAACCCAGGTCCTCTGAAAGAGTTGCCAAGTGTTCTTGACAGCTTGACTCTCTCAAGCCCCCACCTTGTGACTATTGCTTTCTGATGCCTGAGAATGAAACAAAGTATCTATCGCTGCAGAAATGGCAGCTTTAGCTGTGTGAGCAAGGTGCCTTTAGCTGTGTAGAATTGTGGATAGGCCAACAGATGGTTTGGAGTTCAAGGTAAGAAGTCTGTTTTTTCCCTTTTGTTTGCTTGTTTGTTTTTGTAGCTATTCATTAGAAAGTAAAAACTCTTTGTTAGGAATCTATCAGTGTGGAAGTTTATATATTGAGTGTGTATGTATGTATGTATATGTATGTATGCCCAGGTACTTCATCTGTACATAGTCCAAACTTATCAAACTTATCAAACTTATTCTTTAGTTGATACTATTAATCTGTAACATCATTTCATAGACTTTGGTATATATAATCTGTGAGTTGACCCCCACCCCCAGCCTAAGGACCAAATTAAGGGCCTTGTGCTTGCTAAACAAGCACTCTACCGCTGAGTTAAACTCACTCCCAACTCCAAGATGATTCTTTCTGAGTAATAAATCATTTGACTGAATAGGTCCAAAATATTCTGTTAATGGTTGGGTAGTGTTTTAGCATTTTTGGGGGGTAGTGCCATTATCTCAAGTAGAAATCAATAGTTTTTTTTTTTAATTGGGTATATTTTTACCCTATTCTAGGTGACTGCTTAAACAGCCCAGGCTCAGAGTTGCTCTTGAGGGCTGGAACATGAACAAGGTTGTCTTGTCACCTGAGTGCCAGCTTGGGGGCAGAGCAGCAGGGCCCACATCTGCATCCAGCACTGTCCTTGAAAGCGAGGAAATGGGTTTGCAGCACAAACCCATTACAACTGGACATACTGTTATTAAAAAATTATTATTGTTGTTATTAATTTTATGTATATGTGTGTGTGGCTGCATGAGATTATGTGCAAGTTGCAGGCAGTTATGAGCCACCTGATATGGGTGGGTGCTGAGAACTGAACCCAGGTCCTCTGGAAGAGCAGTAAGTGCTCTTAACCACAGAGGCATCTCACCGTGCTCTTCAAACTAGCATAATTCTTTACACAAAACCTAACTTTCTTATCTGGTTTAATCTCCTGAATGACCATGACCATAAGAAAGGACCACTGGGTGGGGTGGGGGGAAGGTATGGACACAGGTAACTGGCTAAAAGCCAAACAGAAGTTAGTTAAATAGTTGGCGTTAGTTTAGCGTTATTGTCCATTGCAGCCAGATCACCTCATATGTCCAAAACTGTGGTAAGGACAGAATTGCCCAGGATGTCACCTTGAACATGGGAAGATACCTCAGGAGGTCATAAGGATTTAGCAGTCTAATGCGGCATGGATAGCCCCGTATCTGAACCTGAGGAACCCCCAGACAGTAGGTCACACCTGCCCAGCCCCAAAGGAGCCAGCTGAACAGTGAGCTGCACCTTTACCTCAAGTGCTGGGAATGAAGCCAGGGTAAGTGCTCAGCCACTGAGCTATGTCCCTAGCCCTGGACCTTTGCTTAACATCCCCCAAAGAACAACAGTTTTAGCCAACAACCTGCTTTCCAGCTCAGGAATATGATTGCCATTGTTAATCTTTAGCCAGGCTTAAAGGTTTTTCTCCGATTCTGAGAAAGTTCATTCCCTTTCTATGAAATTTCAGAGAACACTTTTTTTAAACCAGCAATCAAACATGTTTTGGCATATATCTCAAAGTTTGGAATTTGGTTTCTTTTGAAAGTTTCTTTTGTTTAGACATTTGTGAGGATCTTTGGGAAGCTGGAGCCGCCATGCTCCGTTCTCCACCAGCAGCCACCAGTGAGGACAGCAACTTCCGCCCTCCAGCATGGCTTGCTCAGTGGCCCCTACCACTGATTGGAAATCCAGGGTGATTTCTGATTATGAGGTCAACATAGCCCTCTACTTGGTGATCCTACCAATCCTGTGAACTAGACTGCTTGTCCAGTTTCTTCTTTAGAAAAGTGAGATTTAGGGTGAAAACTAATTCCCGCTTTGTAGGGTTAGAGAATCCAAGTCATGTTCACTTGGTGAGGCTCCCGTTCTGTAAACTATCGGGATTGATTTGATTCTCAGGATAGGTCATTACATTAACTGTCCTCCCTGGGCAGGAACCAGCCTGGAAAAACATGCCAGTAACAACAGGCATAAAATAGGGCATCACTGAAATATCTAGACTGCTCTAGCTCAGGCCTAAAGGTCTTAACTCTGGGTCATCTGACAAACTAGGTTTACCTCAGCTCTGCCCGGTCACATTCTAAGGTGATGCAGTCCCTGGTCACAGGTGGTTCTCTAGGGAGCAGAGATCCTGGCAGCAGGTGACTTAGATTCACATTGGGGCACTGCTGAGTTTGTAAACTGCTTTCCTGTGTCACAGGAGGTAATGGCCGTGCTACAGGACAGTACGTGAGCCGGGAACTAAGCCTGGAGACTTAAAATCATACAACAAACACAGAAACAGAGACAGGCAGAGAGACACAGGGACACGGGTCTTCCTTGATACAAGAATGCCAAATGCCAAACTTTATTGTGCTCAGGGGCAGCTTATATAGGGATCCTTAGCCACACCCAGCTCTCGGGATCTTTCAGCTACAGACTCATCATCAGCCTGCCATCAGGGTCTTGTTCTCAGAGCAGCTGCAGGCAAAGAAAGTCAAGAGGCCAGGGATCTATAGCTCCCAACAGCAGGAGGTAATGGCTCCAAGGTGTAGATGGGGGAGGGTGCTGTGAGGACAGTTTTTAGAGTAAATTGTAGGTGGTCCCACACTAGCTCAGAATGGAATATAATAAAGGTCTCTTAGGGGTAGACTCACAAATCAGCAGTCCTCTGCACAAACGGAATCCAGCAGTCAAGGGGCTTGCCCACGCCCTACCTCTGCATACATAATACCCAAGATCACGCCCATAGTGGGCTAGCATCTCAAAGGCCATTGGCTGAAGAAGTTCCCACAGCACCTTCCCCTTTTGTCTAAATAAGAGAATTCTAAGCCTTATACAAAACTATATGCAATAAGAACAAATATCAAGTATAAAAAATAGAATCAAAACCAGAATAAACAATATCAAGCAAGAAATGTTTATAAAGATTTTGAAAATGTTGACTAGCATGTAGTTGGCAAGCCACTGGCAGAGCTGAGGTTTGAACTCAGATTTGTTAGCCCACAAGCAGAAGTTCTCATGCACACCCCACCCTCCTTCTCCATCTAGGGCCCAAGTTACACAACAGCTGGCAAAGATAGGGCATGTGTGGCACAGAGCAGAGCTTCAAGTCAATTCAAGTAACCATCCCACCACCAGTTGACAGCATCCCATCTTAATAAACTTAACCTGGAGTCATGGAGGGAATGTGTGAAGGAAGTACCCAGGGTGCCCATACTGCCAGTATGGTGTCAGGCAGATGCTTCCCTAGGGGAGAGGCAGTGGTATTCTCAGAGAATTGCTCATGAAGATTAGGACATGTTCTGTTGTAAACGTGAGGAGTATGGGTCCCCTGTTACCCAGTGAAGCTAAGAACAGGAGAGACAGTGGCCGAGACAAATGAACTTTACTGGCCACAAGCTGGTGAGTTGGAAGGGGGAGGGTTTACATATAGATTCCTTCTTGCCAGGGCTGTAGATACAAAAATTCCTTGGCATTCCTAAGGGATCTAATTTTAGAGCCAGGTGAGTGCTCAAATGGTCACTAATTCTTGCAGTAACCAGTTCTCTTGAGGTGGTTTCTGTAACTGTCCACTAGTCCTCAGGGAACCAGGATGCTTGGAGGCCGCAGAGGCCATAACATCTAAAGAAATATTATGGTGTGTTGTTCTTTGATATTTTCTTGTTGTCAAATAAGAATAATTTATAGGCTAATTATAATTCTTTGGCTAGAGTAGCCAGACAGAAATGGTGAAAAACAGGTTTCTAAGTGCCAGGAGCAAGTTAGCTCAGTCATTGTTTCCTTTTCCCTTGGCTGATGCTGGGAGGGAGGTGACCCAGCCTCGGCCTCACCATAGAATGTGTGAAGATGCAGTTTTCTTTGTGCTCCTCAGTCTGGCTTGCGGGTGACTTGGCTGTTGTGAATTTTAAAGCAGGTTGAGCCCATCGGCAGGGTGAGTTTTCTGAGCAGTGCGTGTGGATTCAGACACCAGTCAACGCAATCCTAGTCTCAAACATGGTTTGCTGGGTTAGTGGTCTCACGACGACGACTTTTCAGTGAGCTTGGATGAGGCTCAGTATAGTGAGCGTGCCCTGTGAAGGGTCTCTGCATGCACATTGGAAGAGATGAATGTAGGATGGGTTCCGTTATAATGTGTGTGCTTTCAACTTCATGTTTTGCATGTTAAGAACTTTGGAAACAAGCCTAGGCCAGTGAAAAGCCTTAGTGGGCATTGGCTGCATTTACTAATTGTGTTTGTTAATGAATATCTACAAAGACTGAAGAAATGTGCTTTGATGAGGCTCCATGAACCTTTGCTAAGAGATCAAATGTTAGAACTGATAGTTCCTGTCCCCGTTGAAAGCTGTTTCAAGGTCTGGCACAATGACTAACAGATACCTGGTGTTTTAGCCTGAGTTAGTCCCAGGATCTCCACCTTCAGGAGAACCAACTCCTGTACCACAAATAATAAAATCCCAGAGACAGATATTGAAGTTCAACCTGAAGATCAGAAAAGCAAAACAGCCAGCCACTGGCTCTCAGACCGAAAATGGGCAATCCTGCCTCCACAAATCCTCAGATTGAGACTGAGGGAGAGATCTGTCTTCACCCATTTTTATATTCCTCTCTAGTGCTGGGATTAAAGTCATGCACCAGGAGGTATAAGCCAAATAAATTCTCTTTCCCCCCCCAAAAAAAAAGGTGTGTGCAACCACTGCCTGGTCTTTATGGCTAACTAGTGTGGCTGCTGGGATTAAAGGTGTGTGCAACCACTGCCTGGCCTTTATGGCTAACTAGTGTGGCTGCTGGGATTAAAGGTGTGTGCAACCACTGCCTGGCCTTTATGGCTGACTAGTGTGGCTGCTGGGATTAAAGGTGTGTGCAACCACTGCCTGACCTTTATGGCTAACTAGTGTGGCTGCTGGGATTAAAGGTGTGTGCAACCACTGCCTGACCTTTATGGCTAACTAGTGTGGCTGCTGGGATTAAAGGTGTGTGCAACCACTGCCTGACCTTTATGGCTAACTAGTGTGGCTGCTGGGATTAAAGGTGTGTGCAACCATTGCCTGACCTTTATGGCTGAGTAGTGTGGCTGCTTTGCACTAATCTTCAGGCAAGCTTTATCTATTAAAACACAAATAATAGACCACTATAAACTCCTGCAAGTTGTCCTCTGGCCTGTGCACTGTGACTCCCATGTACATGTGTGCATGCACACTTACATACACACACAAATGTGCAAATGCAAATGTGCAAAATGGATAAGCATAACAAAATAGAAAAACAATTAAATTAGTTGCCTCTGTGGCTAAGAGCATTTATTGTGGGTGTCCTTTCACACAGTAGAGCTGGCAGAGCATCTGTCTGAATGGAGCAAGAAGGAAGTACTCGGTTCAACCTGACTCTGTAGCTGGTGTTGGTTCGAACTTTGAGAGTCTGACCCCTGGTAGTTTATTTTAGGCATATTACAGCACAGCACAACTTTGGGGAAAGTTTCCTAGTAATAATTAACTAAGTCCCATGTGCACAATAAAGCCTAAGACATGGCTACATCCGAATTCTTTGTAAAGTACATGTGACAGCCTCCGTAAAGCGCTATAGATTGACTCCCGAAGGGTCTGGGGAAGGAGTTGGTGTGGTCTTGGTCATACAGATAGTGCAAATGTTGCCAGGCCATAAGCCATCTCCACTCGCAGCCTTCTGGGCAGTTATGCATCTCTTCCTTTGAAGAGACAGCGCCGCATGTTTAACATTCCTGGGCCCTTCTGGTTGTCTGTGAGCACAAGAGCCTCTGTGCCTCCTACAACTTATTGCTCTTGCAGAAGACCCGGGTTCAATTCTCAGCACCCACATGGCAGCTCACAACAATCTGTAATTCCAATTCCAGCATAATGCTATAATTATTAATGTTCCTATTAGCTGACATCCTAAATTGTCTGTGAGACTGTCTAGTAAAAGGTAATGGTTATTCACAGGCAAATGGCTTGAATTCACTTTGCTTCTTAGTAAAGTACAGAAAACAGTTTTAAATCTCACCTTTTGTCTCTTATAAAAACAGGTGTTTTTAAAAGCCAAGGTGCTCTATCTAAGGATTAAAATCACTTTAGAAAAGGTCCTTTAGTAAGTAAGAATTAGTGTCTCAATTAACCAATGGAATCCTGCGGCAAGTCAAAATTTGCCCCCCACTGACCAAAACTCCAGAAGTTACAGCTCAGCTTTTGAAATGCACAGTGAGCCAGCCCTCTTGCCCCCGTCATTCTGCTGCTGCAGGCCAGCTAGCATGGTTGCATCACTGCTTCCCTGTCCCAGGATTTCTTCAGACCGTGAAACATGAGAATTTGCCAGTGTGGTATATTGAACCCTTTGTGTTCGCCATCTTCAGCCCTCAGGTCAGCCGACGATGCCTCCTCTACCTGCTGCCTTGAGTGCCACAGGCACAGAGTGTGGTCGCTTCCCTAAGGTTCTTGTATCCTTGCTGGCTGTCCAGAGGGATTCATTTTAGCAGTCTGAACTGTCACAGCCTCAGGTAGGTGTGGCAAAGAGAATGTACTCCCAGCCCGTTGTCTCCTGTCTCTCTGGGCACCTTTCGGTTTTTCTCCAGTGTATCAAAGCTGAGATGTCCTTGAACATTCTCTGGGATTGCATACAGTCTATTCTTTTGAGAGATAGCATTTTTCATTATCTCTGCCTCCGTCTACAGTTTGGAAAGTGTGCATCTCCTCCAACATCTTGAACTATCTGTAGCCCCATGACTATCCATGCTATCGCCAGTATCAGCATGAGGCCAAGCAACAGCTCTGCCACTGCAGGCAGGCACCAGCCTCTCCCAGTTGACTCATCTGTTGTTGGAGAACCAGTACCACTGATCATCAGGAACCGCTTATTTCCAGGCTCAAGAATATTTCTTTCTTAAGTGGTTTGAACTTTGCCCAGTTTCAACCTTTAGGACAAGTCTCTGATCATAGCCATTGGACGGCTTCTCTCTGCATGTTAACCAAACGTTCAGGTATCCAAGTCCATCCCTGTTACCTCACACGCCCCACCCATATCCGGCTCCCCACAACAACCTCACTTCTTCAAAGATGTGTGTGTGGCATTCCCAGTCAGGCTGACCAGTCAGTATCAAGCAAGCAAGGTGGATGCCCCTGCAGCCTATCTCTGCATGTCACTCAGGCCGCTAACCCAGGTACCCTGTGCCACCGTCCAGCTGGTGGTTATAATGCTGCTGTGGTCTGACCAAATGGACAGGAGGAAGGAGAAATGCCCACAGTTCCTCGCAGCAGCCCCCTTTATTAGCCCACTGCACCCAGAGTGAAGCTGGCCCAGGCGTCATCTCAGTTTTGCTTCTTCCTCCCCTCCTCCAGCTGACACACACATTGCTCCTGGGTACCAAGTACAAAGCAACTCCTGTTCCTGCCCATGACTGACCCAGGTGAACTTCAGAGTCAGGATGGGTGCAGAGGTGGGGGAAGAGGCAGGAAGGCTCGTCATAAAAACCAATTCCTGGAGAAAATGCAAGTGGAGAAAGTGAAAGCTGTGCCTGGAGGCAGAAATTAATACCTAAAAGGGGGGTTGCATAACTGACTGTAGTAAATAATTAAATTTTATCTGGCTTGTATCAGCCTTGTCTGTCAGAATGCTGATGTGACATTGCTGGTTAGTCTTTCTGGGAGTGGGACGCGCTGGCTACTGCATCCAGTTTATGCCAGTAGAGAGCTACTTGAACTCACAGTAAGGGAATGGAGCCCTGGTTTGTTCCCTTTGCCCCACTAACAAACCACACATTTCGTACCAGCTTTATTTATTTATTCTCTTAGTGTGCTGGAGGTCAGAAGCCTGACTGGGGCAGCCTTCCACCAAGAGGCACTGGAAAGGGTTCCTCTGCTTTTCCGGCCTCACTTCAACTATAGCTTGCAATTGTGTTCATTTATCTAGTTCTTGTTGCAACTCTGGACCTCCTTAGATAATCGGTCTCAGGGCTGAGACCCTTCAACAAAGTCCTAAACCATGAATACAGCATTTTCTCCGCTCCTGTCCCCATCTTAGGAGGCCATTCTTCTGCCCGTAAGGACAAAGCCATCTATTGGGGCTTTGTGGTTTCTGAGATTTGACAGATTCACCTAGAGTGTGAAAGTCACTGCTCAGGCAAAGCTGCCCTGCTTCCTCCCTTCCTCTGTGGGTTGGGAGTGGCCTCTTAGAATGTTTTCGTACTCCGTGGAAAGGGCATGGCTGTTAAGGGAAGAGAGCTGGCTTATTCCAGCACTGGCCTAAGGGGAGAGCATCCACAGTCATCCCTGTGTTTAATAGAAACAAAAAATGTTCACTTCTAGCCCATCTTTGTCCCTTAGAGGGGACACTAGGTGAGGCCTCTGTAGCATTCCTGTGCCTCCATTGGGCTGTATCCTATGAGGTCATGATGTCGGAGGAAGCCCAGTGCAGTCGACGAGTTCTTACTTAAAGGGAAAAGGGAACCTCAGAGACACCAGGGCTCTATAGACATTAACTGGTTTTATCCTTTAAAATAGCTAAAGAGACTGGTGAGGAAAAGTAATGTTGCTGGCCTGCATCCTGGGGCCCCCTCTCACCTTCAGCCATTTCAAGGGACAGGCGCTTTCCTTTTCTTGAGTCTCAGTTTCCTGGACTGTGCGGTGAACTTGTAGGATCCCTTATGAACCGTCATCCCCAAACACAGACACTGAAGGCAGGTCAGACGGGCTTGAGGTGCAGACAGGCTTCGGGGCCCAGGACCCACATTCCTGACTCTGCTTCATTACAGAGGTGGCTGAGATGCCTTGGCTCATCTCTGCAGGCGAGTCTGGAAGCTTTCCTACATAAAACTGGAGTCTTTATTTTACTGTTTGTGGGTTATAAACAATGCACGTTTCCATACAGTGAAGAAGCCTTTGATGTCCACTAGTCCCTGTTTATGTATTAATGATCCATGATCAACTGTGGCCCAAAAATACGGAATGGAATACTTTTAAAAGCAAAGTAATTTGAGAGAGAACCCATTCGCGCAGCATATTGTCATGTGTATTGTTCATTTTTAGGTAGTGTAAACTTTTTGCTGTGCCTAATTTAATAATTACCCTTATTCAAAGCATATATGTACAGAAAAAAACATATATAGGGTTCCATACTATCTGTGGTTTCAGATATCACTGTGGGGACTTGCACCCCCTCAGATAAGGGGGGTAGCTGTGTACTATATGCCTCTGTCCCTGGATTTAACATGCACAAAAGTATATTTGTTCTTACTTATACTTTGGGCCTATTATATTATATTATATCTTATGTTATATTATATTATAACCTTGTCAGGCAAAGGCCAGCAGAGACAGAACTCTTGTCTAATGGTGGTGTACTTCCTGGCTCGCTGTGGTAAGGAAGATCATGACCAGAGGAGTTGTGTGGGGTCTACGAGCCTAGCAGGAAAATGACAGCTACCATGGCATCATGGAGAACATGGAGTTTAATGCTTCAGCATTATGATGGACACAAACCATGACTGGGCAAAGAAGTTTGCACTGTGAAGTGGATTCGCATCCCTGTTTCCTTGGAAACCACAATGTTGAGAGGGACTTAGGATGCTGAGTCCAGAAGGTCCTCAATGTGAAGCCCTGTGCCCGGCCTGAGAATTCAGTGACCTCTGTGCCGGAGGGGACCGGAGATTTCATTCTTATCTTTCAGACAGCAAAGATCTGTGATTTTTAGCATCTGTGACTATGGAAAACAAGGTTGCCAGCTAGAGCATGGGATCATCCAGACAACACTTTGTAGCTGGAGAAAAGGGTTTCCTGTTGGCTCTGCACCTACTGTGTCTGGGTCTGCTGCCCAAGCCCATTTTATCAATAGCTGGATTTTATTCTCTCCTTCCACCACCCAACCGCTTCAGGCTTGGGTGCCTGACTGCCATGTCCAGTTTTGAGTCAGTGGTCAGTGACGTGTCATTTGGGGGTTTTGACAGAGGACAAATTACAGGGCGGGCTAGCATTTGCATCTGATGTCTTAAGTGGTCCTCAGAATTCATGTAATGCTGAAGAAAGCTATGGGTAGTGCTGGTGTTAGAACAGGGAAGGAGAAGAAGCAGGTGGAAGAAAACTAATTCTGTGAAGCCAGATGTGGATCGTGTGAAGTGACCAGACCCTTTGACTCACCAACACCAGAGAGAGATGAGGGATGAGAGCCCTAGCCAAGGGTGTGGTATTATGTGTAATGTTGAGAACTAAAACAGAACAGCCCTCAAGGGTCATGGTGGGTCCAGAGTGGAGCTCTGATCCCGCTGGAGGGCTTCATGAAGCAAATGTAAATGACCATCCCGGAACAGGGTGGGAGTGGGCCTGCTGGTTGTGCCCATCAGCTGCTGAAGGAGGAATTGGTTTTCTTCAGGGGGAACCATATGATAGGTTGCCCATACCCAAGTGGTTAGCACTATACCCATGAACATATGGGGAACACTAATTGGACTCAGTATGTCTATATATAGCACATTATATATACATATAGTTGTAAATTTGAGAGGGAGATGTAAAAGGGGACACAGGAGAGACTGAGGAGGAATGGATATATTCATGTATGAAATTCTACAATAAAATTTAAAAGATAGCCTATCAAATTACTTTTTATACTTGAAAAGCTTGTCGGCAAAGGAATTTCTGAAGATAGTAACAATTGTTACAGGGAGGCTGGACTGGGGAGATTTTATTTCTTTGTTATTTGCATAATAAGCTTGTGTTTTTCAGCATACCATAAACAAGCAGTAAAACACTCCAGTGCAGTTCTGAAAAGAGCAGTATGACTCAGAAATAAGTGAACAAACACTGGAAAAAGTAATGCTCTTGAGCCAGAAGGGAAGATGGCGGCTGTGTTTGCGGGGCCATCAGGGTGTGTTGATTATCTCCATGTTTCTGGTAATTGATGAAGATGATTTTTATTTTTCGGTTGGTGGTTTATGCACTGGACAGGCTGAAAGAACCTGCCTTCTTTTTCAGTTTTATAATTTTATAATCACTAGCACTGGTTATAATTCCTTTTAGTTTTATGCTCTCGTGCATCATCAGTGACTCTCAGCAGGATGACATTTGTTAGACCAGGATGCGGTAACATTGATGTCCACTGCTTCACTCAGAGGCACGTGCAGATGGAGGCCAGGGCTGATATCAGGTAGCTTCCTCTGTCACTCTCCATGATGTGATGAGCCTGGAGCTAACACATTTGGCTAGACTGACTGGCAGTGAGTTCTTGGGACCTGAACTTGGGTGTGGCAGGCAGTTTGCTGGCTGAGCCATCCCTCCAGCTCTGGTTACTTTAAAACTTTGTGTTTTTATCTTAGTAGAATAATGTTGACTTTCCTACAGAAAAGGGATAATGAAATACTATGTACTTACAATGAGAGAAATGTGGCAAATTCTTGAAATTTGGTTGAGGTTCGTTGAGATTTTTGAACAGCTTGCTTTGGTTTAAAAGGGGGTCCAACTTGCAGTTTGGGGGCTGCATGTACCACACAATAGCTATGAATGTGACTGAACACAAAATCAAAACTAACTTAAATATTATGAGGTATTTTTGTGTGAGAGAGAGTGGTTGTGTATGTGACATGCTGGGGGGGAGGCTGGTAAGTACATGCGGTAGCGCTCCTGAGAAAGTCAGAGGACATGTCTGCGGAGTTGATTCACCTACCTTTGATGTAGGTTCCAGCAGCAGAGCGCAGGAACCATGCCGGCATGTCAGAGCTTTACCCACTGAGCCATCTGTACACACAGGCTAAGTGTGACTGCCAAATGTCATGCTTGTAATAACAGTGTCACCTCACTCGCCTCGTCTTTCCCTTTTCAGGATCTGTGACGATGTCTGGGGAAGTGCCACCCAACATCAATATCAAGGAGCCTCGATGGGACCAAAGCACTTTCGTCGGCCGAGCTAATCACTTCTTCACTGTCACAGACCCGAGGAACATCCTTCTAACAAATGACCAACTGGAGAACGCAAGGAAAGTGGTGCACGATTACAGGTAAAGCTGGCATTGCGTTTGCTGCCTTCCCCGTATTGGGATCACCTCGTTAATTGCATCCTGTACCTTTTCTCTAACTTAATTGTCTCAAGCACCTTTCTGTCTTTGGAGAGAAACAGCACTGTTCAAGAAACTGGCTCCTGATAACTAGGGGTAGGGTCATTGCTGCTGAGACTCACCCCCAGTGAGAGACACTCAGCTGCAAAGGATTCTGATGGTGTTCAGGGATGTAGAGGGGAGATGAATCACACACGAGATAAGAGGAGTCACCTATGCAGGAACAGGCAGTCTTCCACATTCACCAATTCTCTGGCTTTGCCTTTCACCAGTACTGGCAGAAACCACTGGATAATGTCTTTTCTCAGCACTGGACTGCAACAGAGTCTTTTCTTATTACTACTCCATGAGGAATGCAGTCTAACTGTACAGGGCATTTCTTGTTCATGATGTGTAGCAGGTAATCTAGAGATGAATCAGCACATGAGAAAGAACCCAGACATGGTCCTGCCTGCCTAAGTCCTAGCTACTCAGCCAGTGCTCAACAGCCTGAGCAGCACTGTAAGACCCCATCTAAGAAAATAAGTAAGGAGTGCATGGGATTAGATACAAATAAGATAATATCATGCATCCTATAGGAAACGCCCTAATCTCAGAATTCATATGCTTGAGGACAGCTAATTCAGAAGTAGATGTATTTTCCTATTAAAAAAAAGAGAGAGAAGAAAAGAAATTGGATAACAAATACTTTAGGGGTCCAGAGAGTGGCTTACATTTTAAGAGCTACCTGCTATAGACAGATGTTTCTCTCCTGCCAACCTGTTCCCAAATACCCAGAGGCTGCTTCTCAAACAATTGATTTGAAGGCTTAATATTACTAATAAATGTTCAGCCAATAGCTCAAGCTTGTTATTAGCTAACTCTTACACTTAAATTAACCCATATTTCTATTTATGCTTTGCCACGTGGCAGTACCTTTATTAGCACATTCATCTTGTGCTCCCTCTGCATCTGGCTGGAGACTCCTTTGTCAGCCTTTCTCCTTTCCAGCATTCTTAGTTTGGTCGCCTCATCTATACTTCCAGCCTAACTACTGGCCAATCAGTGTTTTATTAAACCAGTTTGAGTGACAAATCTTTACAATGTACAAGAGGATTATTCCACAGCAGCCTGCTCTTGCAGAGGACCCAGGTTCAGTTCTCCACACCCACGTGGTAGCTCATAACTGTCTGTAACTTCAGTTCCAGGATATTTGAAGTCTTCTTCTGACCTCCACAGCCCTAGGCATGCACATAGTACACTTACACACATGCACTTATACATATAAATTTTTTTCAAAACATAAATACTTCAGACTTTGTATACTTCAAAGAGTCTCAGTCATATAATAATTGTATTAACTTTTTTATAACCCTTTTATTGTAAAATTCCTGTGATCTGGGGGAAAGACAGGCCATGGACAGTAATTTGCTGATTTCTGATCTAAGGAAAAGCCAATTGAATACGGAGATCGACTGTCAGGTGCTCTGCACCTAAGCATACCAGGTATAACATGCTGGGTAGGCAGTTAGGAAGGGACCAGTGTCCATCTGCAAAAAAAGATCATAAGCATGTTTTCAGGAATTCAAGACAATCCCTGTTCTTTGTGAATTTGGGACAAGAGACAGAGAGGCTGACTTGGAAACGAAGAGGCCAAGAGATTTAAAATGCCATGGAAAACTTCAAATCTTCACTGGAGATATTGTTCAGGAACTAGCAACAGACAGAGCAGAGAATAAACCAGGTGGTCCTCACAGACCACAGTGAGAGGGCAGCAAATTCTTAAGAGTGCTAGAAGGCGTTTTTAGGCAGAGATGGTCTCTGGCGGACTTTCTAAAACTGTCGTAACGGATCTGAGCACAGAGGTCAGGTTCTGAACTGCCCTCGTCATTCTCTAGCAGATGAAAGAGGAACAAATGAAAAGATCATACATCCGTTACTTTAGCAGTTACCTTTGTGTCATTCTGACCAAAACACCTGACTTAAAGGAGGCTCCATTCTGCTCACTGTTTCCATGGCTATTGCAGAGAAGGAGGAAGGTTAGCACTCTCTGCTCTTTCCTCCTGTATTCCATCTGAGTCCCCATCCCAAGGATGCATACACGTATGCACACACACACATGCACATATAGGTGCGTACACACAGTTAATCTTCTCTGGAAATGCTTTCAAAGACACACCAAAAGGTGTGTTTTTTTGATCTCCTGGTGGATTCCAAATCCAGTCACATCAGCAGTGATTATATAAGGGGACTATAAACTAGAGGGTGAAGATATAATTAGTTGATATTTACTCCAAGAAAAATAACCCCAATCTCTGTAACAGAGAAACTTTCTGTTGAAGGAACCTGTCTAAAAGCAAAGAGACATGCTCTTTACAGAGGAGAGATCCACACATGGCAATCTTTTAAACCTTTTATGTTGTCTATAAACAAACTTTTTTATGTATATCGGCATTTTGTTTACATGTGTGTCTGGGAACCGCTTGGGTGCCTGGTGCCTGGAGAGATCAAAAGAGGGAACTGGATTCCTGACACTGGGGTTACAGATGTTCATGAACCACCAGGTTGGTGCTGGGAATCGAACTAGGGTCCTCTGGAAGAGCAGCCAGTGATCTTAACCACTGAGCCAACTCTCCAGCCCTAAACAAACGTGTTTTTTTTCCCTTAAAAGTAAGAGAAGGAATTTAAAAATCCTGGTGTGGCAAGGGCCTGTTTGTCAGGCTTTTAGCGTCACAGAGCCGAGTCAGGGTCTTGATGTGTTTCTAGTGGTTCTTTCTGTGCAGCTTCAGCTGGCTGCTGAGTGCTGTCTGGCTGAAGCTCGCTAGAGCTTACATCAACATTGATGTTTCTCATCCACTCACCCTAAGTGGTCCCTTGTCTGATTTCAATAGAGATTTTAATTTTTAAATTTCCCCTCTTGTCTACTCAAGAAGAGTTTTCAAGGAGTGTGGATCTGAGATTCTGCCTTTGCTAATGATGGCAATCTGGTATAAACCGCCTGGGCTGCAGCCCTCTACTGGATCCTCCCTCCCCCGCACATGCTGACACCACATCTTCTGACACTCAATGTGCAGATGACAGACGGGCTTTCCTAATGTCTGCTCTTTCCTAAGAACTTTGGTATTCTGTTCATGGAGGCCAATTTAGGGGACAGAAGGAATTATCAGGAGGGGAAGGGGAGAAACAAGCAGACAAGGCTTTGTGGGAAAATGCTCAAACTTTTACACTTACATGAAGATGTCTTTTTGAAGGCCAGTACTATGAATGAATACACACCAAGAAAAAAAAGTTACTTTTAAGGGTACTAAACACGTGGATTGCTGTTGGGGTCAGCACGTGTTTAGTACTCTGACCCTGACAGCAATCCACATGTTTAGTACTCTGACCCTGACAGCAATCCACATGTTTAGTACTCTGACCCTGACAGCAATCCACGTGATTAGTGCTCTGACCCTGACAGCAATCTACGTGTTTAGTACTCTGACCCCGACAGCAATCCACATGTTTAGTACTCTGACCCCAACAGCAATCCACGTGTTTAGTACTCTGACCCCGACAGCAATCCACGTGATTAGTACTCTGACCCTGACAGCAATCCACGTGTTTAGTACTCTGACNGTACTCTGACCCCGACAGCAATCCACGTGATTAGTACTCTGACCCTGACAGCAATCCACGTGTTTAGTACTCTGACCCCGACAGCAATCCACGTGTTTAGTACTCTGACCCTGACAGCAATCCACGTGTTTAGTACTCTGACCCTGACAGCAATCCACGTGATTAGTACTCTGACCCCAACTGCAACCACGTGTTTAGTACTCTGACCCCGACAGCAATCCACGTGTTTAGTACTCTGACCCCGACAGCAATCCATGTGATGTGGGCTGTGATGGAAGGCGCCTACTAAGCAACCCAGAACCTCAAGTGTTCACTCATTCGGCACAGCGCAGAGAAGGGCTAGGTAGCTGGGCAGTGGTGGCGCACGCCTTTAATCCCAGCACTCGGGAGGCAGAGGCAGGCGGATCTCTGTGAGTTCGAGACCAGCCTGGTCTACAAGAGCTAGTTCCAGCGCAGGCTCCAAAGCCACAGAGAAACCCTGTCTCAAAATACAAAAAAAAAAAAAGAAGGGCTAGGTAGGGGTCTCTACTGATGAGCACTCTGAGTTGCAGGAGGAAGCTGCAGTTGCCAGTCTTGAACACACTGATCACTCATACCCAGACCCATCCATCCCTTGCCATCCCTCTTGAGCCTGGTCCATGTGGCTTTGCCATTTTCTCATGAATTAAAGGCTGGTCTTTGTCACATACATTCTCTCAGGGCTTCCTCCACATCCTACAAACTCAAGTGCAAAGGATAAAAGTCAAAGAACATTTAATATTTTACATGGCGGTTGATTTAGCACATTGGCTCATTTATTTCTGAATAATCTTGGGTGTGGGGAAAATTCTTAATTATGGAAGCTTATCCCTACATTTCCAAATGGATAAAGTGGAAGAATTAAAATCCCAACTAAAATTAAAATCCCAGTTAAAACTCACGTTGTGGAATAATCTGTAGTATTTAAAGGATGGTGTACCCCCTTCCCAATTAGGGAAGTCTGAGCCAGGGCACAGTAAAGTCACACTCCCTTGGAAGGCCCTCAGGGAAGATCCTCCTCATCTCTTCCTGGGTGTTGGTGGCTCTGGGAATTGTCAGCATCCCTTGTCTTGTAGATATATCACTGTACTCGGCCTTCTCTGTTTGTAGACACTGGACTTCACTTTGGCTAATTCCATCTATAGAGGCACACCCTCTTCTATATGAACATGCATTTAGAAATCACTATTCAACCCAATGTATGATGGTTTAGAAGAATGTTATATAAACACAGGAAGAAATATTTACAGAGTATTGTTGAATAAAAGCCGTGGTTAGGGAGCCTCTGGTTTGGGGTCAGACCTTAAACACCTTGAAGACTGAAAAAGTATTCTCCCAAGTGTTGCCAGTGGCCACGGTAGATAGGCCCGGGGTAACTTCATTGCTCCACTAAGTTTGTGTATTTTCCAAATCCCTGACAAGGAGTATTTCTCGGACGGGAAAATCTGACAAATTGTGCACCAAAGAGTCCTAAACCTAAGTTTGCCAACTGCGGGTTTAAAATGAAGTAACAGCCTTGAGTGCCGTAACTTTGGTCTGATTGGTTAAAAATGGTTGTTCAGAGTTTGCCAAGCTCAGACTCCAGTTTTAATATACCACTTAAAACAATGACTATTTTCAAGCTGAATACTCTTTAATATGCATATTGCCTTCTGCTATCTTGCAAATTACAGATGATTAAGGTGCGTGGGTCTGAGTTCACTGTAACTGTGTGGTAGGAGCACACACTGTACGTGTGAGGCTCTGTGTTCAACCCAGCACCCAAAACACATAAACAATTAAAAATCATAACTCCCACTACACCCTGACAGAGCTGCCAGGCCCCGTAGGTGCAGGAAGGTTTCTCAAACCATGAAGGTCATGAGATCTCTGAACGGAGGGAGCAGTGGCTGGGCCTTTTGTCATTTTCTAGACAAGGAATCGTTCCTGCCGGCCTCACGGAGAATGAGTTGTGGAGGGCGAAGTACGTGTACGACTCAGCTTTCCATCCTGACACGGGCGAGAAGATGATCCTGATAGGGAGGATGTCGGCTCAGGTCCCGATGAACATGACCATCACGGGCTGCATGATGACGTTCTACAGGTGAGTCACAGGAGCGCGGGAGGAGTAATTGGAAGAATGTTTTAATATACATTTTACTGAAGTAAGTGTCACCGTGATTATGCTAGCAAGGATGATGGGTTCGTGCTACAGTGTGTCAAAACATGTTGTGCCCCACAAATATTTTCAGTAAAAAAAGTTAAATAAATGGAGGGCTGGCAAGATGGCTCAGTGAGTAAAGGCACTTCCTGCCAAGCCTGAACACACAGTTTGCTTCCTGGGAAGCACTTTGTAGATAGAGAGAGCCCAGTTATTGCAGGTCATCCTCTGATCACCACGTACACACACACGCATATGAAATAAATAAATTAAAAATTAACTAGAACGTATAACTGCCGAAAATAAGGAATCAAATGAAAGGGGTTTTTTTTGGTTTTTTTTTTTTGTTGTTGTTGTTGTTGTTGTTGTTTTCGAGACAGGGTTTCTCTGTAGCTTTGGAGCCTGTCCTGGAACTAGCTCTTGTAGACCAGGCTGGTCTCAAACTCACAAAGATCCGCCTGCCTCTGCCTCCCAAGTGCTGGGATTAAAGGCGTGCGCCACTACCACCCGGCCCGCTGAAAATAAGGTAGAGGTGATTTGTAGTGGCTCGCCTGCAGCCACAGCTCCTGGGAGGCCGAGAGGAGTGTGAGGCCAGCCTGGCTGTCCAGCCAACACCTGTCTCAGTCTAACAATAACAGCAAAAGCAGGCAGTAAAATGAGGTGGTGTTGCTTTAACATTAAGAAAGATATCATTTCATCTTTAGTTTCACTCTGAGCAGATGTTGCCACTCTATTAAGCAGCATCTGGCATGATTCGTGAAAATGAACATGAATAGCTGGGCATGAAGGGCTCGTGTCTGGACTCCTAGCGTACAGGATACTAAGGCACTTGGAAGCCATGAGTTTGAAGTCATTCTGGGTAGCAAAAAAAAAGGCAAATAAAATAATACATAAATAAACCATAATCAATTGTATTTAAAGGTGTATTTTGCCTCTAATGATGATCAATCAGGGGCCACAGAGCTGGCTCAGCAGTTAGGAGCACTCACTGGCTGTGCTTGTGGAAGACCTCAATTCAGTTCCCAGCACCATGTGGCAGCTCACAACTGTCTGTAATTCCAGTTCCAGGGCATCTGGCACCTTGTGGCAGGCATGGTACACACACAGTGCACATACATATATACAGACAATACACTCATACACATAAGATAAAACTAAATAATGCTTTTTTAAAGGATACTAAATAATATACTTATTTAAAAAGAAGTTGATGTTTTTCCTAAGTCTTAGACCCTAAAAAAAAAAAATATTAAGATAGGAAAAAAACGAGTCTAGAAACAAATTCCTCTAGTCCCTCTCTCTGCAGATGCGTTTGGGTGTTGGACTAGACCCAGCATAAGAAAGACCAAGTCTGCTTTGCTCTAAATTGTTTTGTTTTATTTGCCCAAGAGAAGGGAATTTCTCAATCTACTCTGTACTAGGATTTTTATGAGTTTATTTCTTCATGATGAAAGCTGTCCTGGCTCGTTTTTTGCCAACTTGACACAAACTATAGTCATTTGAGAAGGGAGACTTTCAATTGAGAAAAATCCTGTTATCAAGCTGGCCTGTAGGCAAGACTGTCAGGCATTTAGTTGATTAATGATTGATATGGGAGGGACCAGCTCACTGTGCGTTGGACCCTGGACTAATGGTTCTGGGTTTTATAAGAAAGCAGGCCGAGCAAGCCAGGAGGAGCTAGGCAGTAAGCAGCACTCCTCTGTAGCCTCTGTGTCAGGTCCCTGCCTGATTTCCTTTGATGATGAACAGTGATGTGGAAGTGAAGCCAAGCTGATTTTAGTCATGATGTCTATGACAGCAATAAAAACCCAAAGCCCTATGAACTTGGTGATGATGAAACTGGGTATCAAAGTAGACAATCTGTGTCTTCCTCCCTATCTAGCCCCCTTCCTTGCTGATATCTGGTGTTTAACTGGCTGTATTGTAGAGGGCTCACTGGTGCTAGAGGCCTTATGACAGTTTACTCTGTTTTAGGACCACACCGGCTGTGCTTTTCTGGCAGTGGATAAACCAGTCCTTCAATGCTGTTGTCAACTACACCAATAGAAGCGGAGATGCTCCCCTCACTGTAAAGTAAGGCTCTGAGGCCAACTGGTCCTCCGTTAGCCTGTGCTCCTTAAGTAGCCATGTAAACACTAGCTTGCTCTGTGCAGTCTCTCCTCCTCCCCCTGTATCCGGATAACTTTCTGCTTTTGTCTTGCCTTTTCTGATGTCATCTGTGCTATTATTAGTGGGATGGTGCCGTCTCTCTGCCCACGGCTTTCCACACACTCACAGCTCCCCTCCTTCCTCACCTGCATGGGTGCTTCGTCTGCACATCTGTTGGCTTGGAGTTTGAGCCCATTTTCAGTGATGTGTTGGCCTTCTCTCTGGATTCCCACGTTGATGGAGTGGGAGTGACCCCAGACGTTGCTCTGCAGACTCCCCACTGCTGATCGTACAGTGTACGATCGTACACTCGGTTTCTTCAGATCCTCTGTTCGTGATCCCTGATGTACACCCATCATTTACACAGTGTCTTTATTCTTTTCAGTGAGCTGGGGACGGCTTATGTTTCTGCAACAACCGGTGCTGTAGCGACGGCCCTGGGACTCAATGCCTTAACCAAGGTACTCTAGTTTTCTTTCCGTGGCAGAGCTTCTTAACTGTTCTCACCTGTCACTCTGGGCACCTCTGTTGCAACCACTTGGCTTTCTTGTAGCCATCCTCAGCTGCATATTTTAATTGTATCTTCTAGTGGATTTGGGGAAGGATGGTAACTAGTAGCATCAACAAAGACTGGTATGTTCCTGGCTCCTAGGCATTAAGTTTTAATGCCTCTCTCTAAAAGAACCCTCCTGAGACTGTCAGGGGGATGCCTTGAAGAGGTAGAAGCGCTGGCTCTGAAATCAAAGTTCTGGGACTTGGGGATGTGCTTCCATGAACTAAGCCATCACAGTGTCTTAGATAGGTTCATCTCAGTATGCCCTTCCAGAGATGCAGAAGCACCTCTAAGCAACAAGTGTGAGGCCCCTTGGCCCGGCTCTATCCAGCCGGAGCTGCAGTATTTTTAGGAAGATGTAAGAGTTTCTGTTTAGCTATCCAGGAAAAGCAAGATGATGTTTCCGGGACTATCTTTTCTACAGCGCGTCTCACCACTGATAGGACGTTTTGTCCCCTTTGCTGCTGTCGCTGCTGCTAACTGCATTAATATCCCGCTAATGAGGCAACGGTAAGAAGAGCGCATGCGCTGGGTGAGGGCTTGTGCTTGATCGGGGAGTTTCTTGTTGTGTAGATGGAATCTGAGATTTGCTTCAGGATGCTCTGGGGTAGGGTGGTAAGGGCAAGCCTGTTGGATTCCTACTTGTTGAAGTGGGCTGAAAAACCCTAGGGGCTTAGGATGCATAACCTTCCTACTTCAAAGGTGTCTCTGGTCTGCACCTTCTACCCAGAAAAAAAAAATCTTTAAGACTGAGACCAGAGATGGAGAAAGGCAAGAGTTTCTTGCTTTTCCCTTGGAATTTTTTTTTATGGGGAGTAAGGTAATTTTAATCTTTATCTTTAAAAATATTGTTTTAGAACTGACAGAAATTAAAGGAGAAGAAAGAATAAGTATTTTTGATGATAACAAAAGAGCAGGGCAGTAGCAGAAATTGTGCTCCCAGCCTTAGGAATCCTGTGTAACTAATGAATATCCAACAGGGCTATGTTGCAATGACTATCACTACATGAGATACCTAATAACACTATGTACTGTGTCTGTTTCTGATTTAGATGGTTGTTCAGATTTGTACATGAGCATAGAAATTAACCTCACCTTTGAGCTAACATATCCACCCCTCAAATCATATTATTGGAAAGATACATCCTTCTGAAAAAAAAAAAAAAAGAGTACTGTTAATTTCCCTTTACGTCTATCCCAGGAGGCTTGAACCTGTTCATGGTGTTTAAAAATAGACTTATCAGTGCCAAAATTGACACTTGAGTGGGAAACTGGATGAAGGAGGCACTTGATCTTTCTCAACAGAGTCCTCCTTCAGGATGCTGCCTGCAGCTTCTGTGAACTCTTCTGCGTGTGTTCTGCCCTTCAGGGAACTCAAAGTCGGTATTCCTGTCACGGATGAAAATGGCACCCGCTTGGGAGAATCAACCAATGCTGCAAAACAAGCCATCACGCAGGTGGTCATCTCCAGGATCCTCATGGCGGCCCCTGGCATGGGTGAGTGAGCGTGGAGGTCCTGCCATGCAGTTCATGCCAAACCTTTACGTATTGGTAAACAAAATTGGCAAACAGCACTCTTCCTTCTTTCTTAAGAAAACTACCTTCTGCTGGTGGAGCCTGCAACTGAACAAGTAAATAATACACGGTGCACATGGGGTATCCTTTACCCTAATGCTTGGGGCTTTCAGAAGTGTCCCAGGTTTAGGATTTGTTTGAATTTTAGAATGTTTACACATATATAAAATGAGCTACCTCTCAGGAACCCAAAGTTTAATTTAAAGTTTATTTATGATTCATATACATCTTGTACATGTGTCCTAAAAATAGTTTTATGCAATATTGCTAATAGTTTCATACATACACCAAGTGATGTGCATCCTGACTCGTGTGTGAGTTGAAAGAGGTGACAGTTTCACTTGGGACATCATTTAGTTCTCAACAAGTTTCTGATTTTGGAACGTTTCAGAGCTGAGGATTTTTTTATGATTTATTTGTATTTATTTTATATGCATTGCTGATTTGACTACATTTATGTCTATATGAGCATGTCAAATCACTTTGAGCTAGATTACAGATAGTTCTAAGCTACTGTGTGGGTGCCGGGAATTGAACCCAGGTCCTCTGGAAGAACAGCTGGTACTCTTAACTGTTGAGCCATCTCTCAAGTTCCCAGAACTGAGGTCTTTTTTGTTTAGGAATGCTTACCCTGTATGTAAAATGGTGATGAGAGCTAAGGGAAGGGAAAGGTAGTGATGGAAAAAGCAGTAATGGCCAGGCAAGAGACTGGGTAGAAATAAGGATGGGAGCAATGTACTTAGCAGGCATGAATCTGAGGTAGAGTGGGCATCAGCAGAGGGGCCGAAGCTTGCCTTTTTGTGGGAGGCATTCTGCAAAGGAGGAAAGGGAGAAAGGATTTTAATGGACCCCAGAGACTGGAGTCGGCTACTTGGGCATTCCAAGCTCTAACTTTTAGTCTGAGGAATAGAGCACCACACACAGTTTTGAATAATTGGTAATTAGTCAAATAATTCAAATAATTGGTAATTATGTGCTATGTGTGCTATGTGAGACTAGATTAAAGGGATGCAGCTGTGGTGAGTACCACAGGCAGCAAGCCATGGCTAGTTGGACCACAGTGATGTAGTGGATGGAGATGATGAGACTGAATGGAGCAGGGTATAAACTGGATGGAGCAGGGTGTGAACTGAATGGAGCGGGGTGTGTACTGAGTGGAGTGAGGTGTGAAATGAGTGGAGTGGGGGGGTGTGTGAACTGAGTGGAGTGGGTGTGAAATTAGTGGAGTGGGGGTGTGAACTGAGTGGAGTGGGGTGTGAACTGAGTGGAGTGGGTATGAAATGAGTGGAGTGGGTGGTGTGAACTGAGTGGAGTGGGGTGTGAACTGAGTGGAGTGGGGTGTGAACTGAGTGGGGTGGGGTGTGAACTGAGTGGAGTGGGGGTATGAACTGAGTGGGGGTGGGGGTGTGAACTGAGTGGGGTGGGGTGTGAACTGAGTGGAGTAGGGTGTGAACTGTGTAAATCTCAAGATCTCTAAAGTGCATGGAGATCAGCGCTTTCTACCAAAGCTCTCCCTGGAACGTGGGACAACAGTGATGCTGAGGACAGCTTTTAGAAAATGAGCATCTGGCAGCTACTCTGTTATTTATATAGTGTGGGGCCAGCATGAGCAGAGGACATCTGTGTCATATTAAGACCCTTTGAGAAGCTCCTGTCTACCCACCAGGCTACTCTGGGGGCCTAGAGAAGGTTCTTAGACACTCAGAAGTCAAAGGGCCTGCAAGTGACAGCATTCTATGTAGGGAAAGCAAAGAAAGAAACCCAGGAATTAATGCTCTTGAATTTCTTCACCTAAGTTGCATGTAAATGGCCCTTGGCTATTACAAGGTGCTCTCAGATGAAGCATGTCTGTCAGCTGCTATTGGCTATTGTCACAGGATGCTCTGAGCTGGCTGGTTTGAATGAGCAACAAAAGCTGAAGGAAAGTGCCCAAAGGAAACTGAGGTGGTTCTGCCGCTGACCCTGTGTGTACGCATTAGACTTTCTTGTTATTCTCACAACAATAGAATGTGACTATTTGCACATCGTTTATGTTGTGTTATAGGCTACAAATCACCTAGAGATGACGGCAACTGTGAGCATCCATGCACTTTGTAACCACAAAATTCCTGAATCCAGTCCCCTGTAGATTCTGAGAGAGAGCAATGGTCATGTTGCATTTCAGCTAACTGGGAAGATGAGCATTATCTGATTGACCAGTGAGACCCCTCTGTACTCTAGTGGGATGCCAGTGTGTTCTATGAAGGTATCTAGGGACCAGTATGCTTAGCATTCCAAAGAGAAGGCTATGAAGCCCCCAACACATCTGAGCCCTGATTTCCAGACTGCCTGAAAACAGTATTGCACCCCAGTTTCCACTCAACTCCAGTCCTGCGTTTGCTTTGGTTTGAGTTGTTCACTCTGCCAACATAGAAATAGCCTAAAAGTGGCACAGCTTTCTATCAGCTTGTGTGGGAAACTCCGCTTAAAACAGGCATTAGGTGAAGACTTAAGTGGCCTTGTCTTATTACAGCCATCCCTCCGTTTATCATGAACACGCTGGAAAAGAAAGCCTTCCTAAAGGTAAGACCCGTCACATTGTCATTTGTGAGTCCTTTTGTTTCTTTTTCTTTCTTCTTTGAGACAGGGATTCTCTACATAGTCCTCACTGTCCCAGAACTCCTTATGTAGACCAGGCTGGCCTTGAACTCTCAGAAATGTACTTGCCTTTGCCTCCCAAGTGTTGGGATTAAAGGTGTGTGCCACCACACCTGGCTGTGAGTCCTTTTCATGGCTCTTCAGACTTGACATTAGTGAGTGACAGACAACCTGAAGGTCACTTCCCCTTGGACACTTGTGCTAATATAAAGATGCTTCTGAGAACATCTTCTTTCCACTCTCAGATATTGGAAAGGCTTTTTTACATGAAGACTTCTGCTGCAGTGAGGCCACGAGTGGGCTGTCCACCTAGTCATCTGAGGCATGCCTAGCTAGGTCAAAGGGAGAAGATGGCAATGACTTTGGGATGTTAAAGTTACTTACTATCTGTAATATTGGGAGTGGAAAGATCTGGAATGGTAGCATTGAATTTATTAGTGTTTCTCTTTGGTAATCATAGCTAGAAGTTAAGTCTGCATTGCCGTGTGTCATCTCTGTGCCCTCCAGATTGTGATTTATAGGTTCCAGGATTAGCCCAGTTGGGATACAGTGGCCTAAGATGACTCTTTCATATCATGCTGAGTGTGGAGACATACTTGGGAGCAGAAGCACCGGCCCTCCGGGAGGGGCAGGTGTACTGAATGTGGCAGCTCCATTGGGGTAGATTGCTTGAGTCTTAAAAGCAGAACTGGAAAAGCAAGGGAGTGTCATACATAGAACTTCAGAGAAAGGATGCTGCCCCAGACCAGATGCTCCTGGGATTAGACCGTGATGTATACACATAGGTCCATGTACTCCATATGGGCCCCAGTAGGGAAAGGAAAGCCAAATGCTGAAGGGACACTTCATAAATACTGTGGAAGTCGAGAAAATGTGCTGCACATAAACAGTGTGAGCACCTCACAGGGCCCCTGTAAGGGACAGGAACTCCTGGCCATGCTCTTGGAACTTCTGGGGACATAGAGAACTAAAAACTCCAAGTTATGCTTTCAGAAACATCCAGACTCTGTCACATAACAATTTGCATTAGTGTCACAGTCACTGTGTAGTGACAAAATAGAAATTCTCACACTTTTCCAGAAAGCTGCACACTGGAGGCTTCTGACAGCCTCAGCCACAGGTTAACCCAAGGGCAAAAACAGTAGCTGGTCTTTAAGTCAACACAGCAGTAGATCTCTTAGGTCTCAGCTACCACAGTCCAAAAATGATCAGTGAAAATCCCATAAGCCAACGATGCATATGTTTTAAATTGTGAGCCTTCCTGAGCTGCCCTCTCCCTCCTGTCTAGATGTGAACCAGCCTTTGGCCCGGGGTATCCACACTGTTCACACTATCAGCCTGTTAGTCACTCAGCAGCCACCCACTTATGTCAGCTGTCACAATTTCTTAGCATTTGTTTCTAAGTATCCCTTCTTTTATGTAATAATGGCCCCAAAGGGCAGGTATCGATGCTGGCAGTTTTATTATACTTTATTGTAATAATTCTTATTCTTATAGCTAATAATTGTGTTATCAGTTATTGTCAACTCTTAAGTGTCTCTGATTTATGTTAAATTAAGTCTTAGGGACGGTGGATAGCGAGGGAGCCTTCCAGCGGATCCACACAGCAGACACGGAGTTAGCGTCCTGAACTGTTGTCTCCAGATCTTAGTCTGGGAAGGCACCAGATCTTTATTATTTTCACTAAAGATATAGATTGACCCATCAGCCTTTTCACTTGCTTGGTCCTATCTTAAGGCCCTGGCATAGATAACTTTGAAAATAACAGAGAATTGAAGAACATATTAAATAAGGCAAATATCCCCTCTTGCCAAAGGCAAGTGATTATCAGCCTTTAAAAGCGAGACCAGGGCTGGAGAGGTAGCTTGCTGATGAAGAGCACACTCTGCTCTTGCTAAGGACTCGCATTCCTTTCCCAAGCGCCCACTGTCAGGGCCCGTATGCCCCAACATAGAAACTCTTTTTTCCTAACTCAACTGGTACAGAGGCGCGAGAAATGAGACACAGTTCACACAGCCATATGGGAATGGCATCTCAGGCTTCATTCATTCCTGAAGATCTACCTGCATTTATTATTCAAACACCTTTTATCCCCCAGGTAAACCAAGGTGGATACTCATTAATATTCTCTTTCCTGGGGACTCCGGACTACTCAAAACACCTGCAACTTAAGTCACCAGCTTTGGAATCAACACCTCTCCCCAGGCGATCTACATTTTAACAAAAGAGAAGGAGCTATACATTCTGAGTCTTTGTTAGGTGGCTAGCTTGTTTGGCAGGATTGCAGCTGCCTTGGAAATTAAGCATGGCAAGAGAGCCTGGCTGCAATATTTTGTATGAAATATGGGCCTACAACCCACGCCCTGTAACTCCAGCTCCAGGAGATGCAGTGCCCTTTTCTGGCATCCTAGGGCATCTATACTCAAGTACATATACCTATACATAAACAAACATTCACACACATAATTAAAAATCATAAAGTATGTCTCTTTTTTTAAGTGAGGCTAAATTTCTAGTCTTGAATATTGTCATCTTCTTTGTTCATTTTTTTGGCATGAAAGTACAGCTTTTGCAAATAAAAAAAAAAGAATAGTAAATGTTAGTTCTTTGACAGATCGTGGTCATCAAGATTGTGTAAATCACCATGGAAACAGTTTACAGCCCCCCTTCAGTAGCAGCATCACTCCATGCAGGCTTTCCTGATATCACCCCACACACCGTTAGCAGTGAGCCTGTTGGCACAGTAAACCCCTGATGCTTGGTTATGTAGGCTCAGTCCAAGCATATTAACAGGAAGATTCCACAAACAGTGCCTACTGCACAGCGCAACTTGATGGTGGCGCAGAGGCTGGAAATGTCGTCACTTTCAGGAAGGATGTTATTTCGAAGAGACTGGCTCTAGCCTGTGGACACAGGGCACACACTCTGGCTGCTGGTGTGTATCTTGATCATGGCTTGGAATTATATCAATTCTGTTGGAAAGTTTGCATCTCATTGATGGAAAACTAATGGCTATGAGAGGAACCTGAGACATGAAATCAGTCCTTTAGTATTGTAATTCTCATGGCTTTGAACTCGTGGGATCTTTGAACATTCCTGGGTTGGAATGGTTACCATGGTAACTCAATCTTACCATGGCAGATACTGGGCAGAAGGCCTAGTTAGTCATATTACACATTTTTCTAACAGTGATAGATGGAAATTCCTGTGTGTATATCCTGGCCTTTTCTTACACAAAAGAGATTAGATGAAACAAGGATCTGGTCACCATGGCCACATTATCATAGATTTCTACATACTTAAAAAGACATAGATGTCATAGGCTTATCCCATCTCATCATTTTTTAATTTTTAAAACTGTATTGTTGTGTATGTGTATATATTGGGAGGGCACACATGTGCTACAGCACACATGTAGAAGTCAGAGGACAACTTTTGGGAGTTGCTTCTCTTTCCATCTTCATGTCGGTATCTGGGGTTGAACTCAGGTTGCCAGGCTTAACAGCAAGCATCTCCTACTGGCCCATCACTGCCTTCTACCCATCTTAATTTATAGTTCGCAGCATGGTTTGTTTCTAGTTTGGAAGTGTCACCTCACTTTCTCTTTACTCAGAAGCCCTCCATCACACCTCCCAAAGGAGCCAGAATAGTTAAAGATCATTCCCAAAGC
>JAQHUG010000005.1:3103056-3115667 GCA_028555095.1 Dicrostonyx torquatus
CCTAGGTACAGGGAGTCTGGTTGTAGCTGCTGTCCTCCCTAGGTACAGGGAGTCTGGTTGTAGCTGCTGTCCTCCCAATTTCAAGGAAAAGGACCTTGAAATGGTCAAGAGTAAGTGTGCTTGAAGGACCCATATGTACTCACACTCCCAAGTTCAAGGGTCAAGTTCCAATTACTTATTATCTTTGCACTTGGGGCTCATTTGATAGTGTGGTCATTATTCAAACATACACAGGGACAGAATTTATTAGTGTTCTTATTTGGAGCTTGGAGTGTTTTCTCATCATTTTTGGAAATGCAGATTTTTTTCTGTGATAACCAAACCCCTCTATAAACATGAAACCCATTGAACATTCTCAGCTTTTTAAACACCACTTAGGGAACATTCAGCATGACTCATCCTCCCCCACATCTTATCTTTTTCCAAGTGGAGGGCTGGGAAACATGCCAACTATGGGCAGGTGACTCATGAAAAGCCCTCCAGCTAACCAAAAAGTTCGCTGACTAAAACACAGTGAGTCATCTTGAAGAATAGGCCTCATACTCTTCAAGCTTCCTGGCACTTTCTTTGGGAACAAAACTGATATATGTAGGTCCTGAGGTCCGTCTTGGAACTCTCAGTTCTGAATCTTTCATGTTTCCCTAATAACAGACTGCAGTGTGTACTCGGTAGCTATTTCTGGGTGGTTTGCTAATGGATGTGAATGTGACATTCTTTACTTATTCACAGACACTATTTACTCTTGAGCCCTTTGCTGGATGCCTGTGGTCAACACTGTTCAGTACCAGAGTCACAGAAGCAGGGCATGAGCCTTGCTCTCAGGGTGGAAGAATGAGGTTCAGAGTCAGTGGCCATAGCACAGGGTGATTTCCCTTGGGCCCACAAAGAACACAGGGGAGCTATAGTTGGTGTAGACTTGCAGAGGACCAACCTGCAGGTTGCATGTGTTCAGTAGAAGCTTAGTGAGAACAGAGTGGGGCTCACTGGGGATTTGTGAGTGGTCAGGGGATTGATTCTACCCTCTATGCAAATTAACTCTCCATGATTCATGAAGTCTAAATCTAAAAACTCAAGTATAAAAAGAAAATACCATTGAACACAGGGCTTGGGCAAAGATTTCTGAGATACAAGACCAAAGAAAAAATGAAAACTCAGACTACTTCAAAACCTTTTTAAATTCTGTCTTTCAAAAACTAGACGAGAAACCAACTAGGTGAAGTAAGTAGCAAGGCAAGCCATTTTGGTCAGAAAATAAATCAAGAATTTGTAAAAAACTTAAAACCCCCTTGCGGGAAAATGACAGTACAAAAATGGGCAAAAGCTAGGCAGATGCACTAAAAATACACGAATAAAATATAGAAAATGTTTCAGATCTTTTAGCCATTGGAGAAATTAAAATTAAAACCACACGAGCTGCTGTTAAATACCTATCAGACTGCCCACAGTCAAAAATTGACAAGCAGGTGTTGATGAGTCTATAAAGGAACCGGAACTCTCACAACCTGCTCGTGAGCATGTAAAATGGTACAGCTACTTTGGAAAATATTTTAGCCATTTATATAAACATATGCTACAGTGCAATCTAGCCATTTCTAAGTATTTCCATAAAAGAAATGAAAGCAAATATTCATAAAAAATGAAAGCTAATCACAGCTTTGTTTATATTAGCCTCAAACTGAATACAGACCCAAAGTCAACAGGAAAGTGTATCAAGCCATTCAATGGAATACTTACGTGGTTGA
Organism: Dicrostonyx torquatus; assembly: GCA_028555095.1. Taxonomy (NCBI): domain Eukaryota; kingdom Metazoa; phylum Chordata; class Mammalia; order Rodentia; family Cricetidae; genus Dicrostonyx; species Dicrostonyx torquatus. Next base: position 3,104,799 of record JAQHUG010000005.1, read on the forward strand.
TGAAAAACTGAATTACGAATGCACACAGCAGCATGAATTCCCAAAGTAGCAACCAGAAGAAATAGATACTGTATATAAAACCCCAGACATGGTGATGCTTCCTTTACTCATCAGCCTGGTTTCCACAGATAGAATTCATGGGTCTATAATGCATGAAACCTCTTTGTTTTTATTCTCCATATTCTGCAAATCTCATATCTAACAAAAGGGAAGGTGACTTTTAGCCATTTTTGCCCCTTTTTTTTAATATCTCTTATTGGAGCAATTATCAGAATAACCTAAACCATGTCCCTAATCATCTTTACTAACTGTCCTAACTATCTGTATCTATTAGGCTAACTCAGAAAATCCAATTAAATCATAGATCTAACTAATCATCATTGCTCTTATAAAAATCATCTTCATTGTGATATGCAAGTAAATTGCTCAGTGAGGAGTGGAATTTTCCCAAGAAACAATCACACTACACTGGATACAGTGGGATCTTTTCATAGAGTAACCACACCGTGCCAAATAGAGCAGGAACAAGACAGCAGCCCACAGGAGGAAGCACAGCAGAAGCCAGGGGCGTTCTGCAAACAATCCGCCTGGGGTTTTGCCTCTCCAGGATGTACCCAGAGTAGCTTTGCTGTCCACTGGGCTGTGTCCCATAAGTTCCATTGCTGACTGCAGCTCCTCTGACATGGCCACCAGCAATCTCCCCATGAAAATCCCTCGTTAAACAGCCAATCATTTGTGTAGAGGTGGAGAAGTGTATGTATTGATATCATATAGCCCAGGGAGCTGAGTTTAGAATGTGTGCTAGTGAGTGCCCAGCCTGGCCAAGGATGCACTTTTCAGAACTTATCCTGTCATTATGTGGTACATGACAATAGTATCCTCTTTGAGGTTAATGTCCCCTTCCCCCGGCATAGCCTATGTGGGTTGGTTTCATTTTGATAACGTTTTCTCCTGCTTCATTCCCTCTTTCCTTCCATCCCTTTCAGCAAAGAAGTCTCCTTGGGCACCAGGGTATGCCTTCTCTGCACGTTATCTTGCAACACTTGGTGTGACTCAGGGCTGAGGTGGCTGATTGCATCCCATCCAACTCACAGCTCGTAGCAGAAGTTTCTGTGGTCTTACTGAGATAACCCTGTGTTTTATGATGTGCATTTTCCTTTTTAAAAAACTAAGTATCTAGCCAGGCAGTGGTAGTGCACGCCTTTAATCCCAGCACTCGAGAGGCAGAGGCAGGCGGATCTTTGTGAGTTCGAGGCCAGCCTGGTCTACAAGAGCTAGTTCCAGCGCAGGCTCCAAAGCCACAGAGAAACCCTGTCTCAAAAAACCAAAAAAAAAAAAAAAAAAACCAAAACAAAACAAAACTAAGTATCTAACAATGTTTGCTTCCTACAAGGCCGACCTACTCGCTCATGACTAGCAAAGATATCTCATTATGGAAACAGTTTTAACTGACAGCAACTGAATCCATCAAAGAGCTGTGCAAGCAGGTGGAGGGTGGTGTCTACTAAGACTCCTCCCACTCAGTCACTGTCCCAGGTTCCTAGCATGTTTTACTCCTCACTCTTAGAGGGACTGCTTATTTTGCATCCTAACAAAACCCAGACTCTGCCTGCTTTTTCCACACAGTCGGTCAGTGCTGATGGGGCAGAAATCTAGTGCAAGTTCATGTGTCTTCCAGCTTGCATGTGAGGCCCTTCCTCCTCCCTAGCAGCAAATAAACCATAATTAAATGCTGACTAGCTAGTCCCCTACCTTGTGTACACAGGCAAATAACACTCGGGAAGCGGTGGCTGCTTCTGTCATTCATAGCTCAGGGCCATGAAGTCAGGACTAATTGGTGTGGTAGTGTTGCCCAAGGTTTCACTAATCCCATTGTGCTGGGTTTTATGCCACTGGGATGCTCTTTAGTCAGCAGGGGAGACTCGTGAAGAACCACACGAGAAGTTCTGACACCTGTGTGTTTTTCAATACAGAGGTTCCCGTGGATGAGCGCACCAATTCAAGTCACGTTGGTTGGCTTTTGGTAAGTGGAAATGAGTCTTTAAAAACATAGCTGCTGTTATTATTGTTATTCAGTAGGTGTTATCATAAGTTATCTCAGTAGTCAACACAGAAATCACACTTTTATAAGTAATTTTTGGTGCCTGTGGAAGTTTGGGTGACAGAAAAGTTTTGAAAATGATGCCAACCCAGAATGCCTGCAATTTGTGTCCCCAATAATTAAAAAGATGGAAACTGTCCATACAGGAACCTCCACAGTTAGGGCTATTTGGGTGTTCCCATGTAAACTCCAGTCACCCCTTTGTTCTTGGTGCTTTTGTTTATCATTTTGGTGATTAAATAGTTCATATTTGTAAGGCAGTTCTGTGCTAAAGGAAAGAGGTTGTCGTTACAATATATATAGAGAGAGAGAAAAGAAAGCCGAGAAGTGACCACTTCAGCCAACTGACCTGTCGTTCTGTTTGTTTTTGAAGTTTGGTGTTCGCCACCCCGCTTTGCTGTGCTCTGTTTCCTCAGAAGAGGTAGGTGGTGGTTTGTTTGCTTGCTTGCTTGCTTCAGAATTATTGTGAATTTTAATCCTAAAAATGAGCTGGAGAGACAAGTGAAGATAGTTGATTTCAGTAGTAAGAAATCAGGTCTCTAAAGGACCAGGAAAACCTCTAAAAGGAAGAAACTGGGGCAGACAAGCTCCTGTCTGTGGGACCTCAACACTCGTTCTACCCAGTTCTCTTCTGCCCCCTACTGTTTCATTTGAGAATGTTTTAGCCTTTGTGAGAGTCAGGTTGCCTCTTGCTCATTTTGCTTCTATAACCTTTAGCATGACTCATTAATGTCACTGGAGCCACAGACAAGCACATCTGTGTTTGTCCACGAATGGGTTCTGTGACCTCAGCTCTGCCCTTAGCTTGGGTAGCTGCTTGCAATCCCTGTGCTGTGTCACACAGGTCTGTGCATGTCATTGCAGTGTGCTTTTCAGCAAGGAGACAGTTTCAGCTTGAAATAACAGAGGTGAACAGGCTTAGCAGTTGGCTTCTTGCACTTCTTTGTTGTGACAATTATTTTCCTGGCAGGAACAGAATGCTCCTTTTGCGGCTATGTGCAGCCTTCCTGGTGTGTCCATGCACCAGCCCTGCATCTCTGAACCTGTGTCCTTTCCATGCCCTTTCTAGTTCAGGGTCCCCTCTTTGCCCATGTGATAACCTTGTTCCCTGTGCCTTGTCCCAGTTCCATGTCTGTGACGAGCTTGGAGGGTGAGTTGCAAGCCAGCATCCAGAAGAGTCATCCTGAATTACAGCGCGTGTACTTTAACAAGGGCCTCTGAAGCCACGATCAAGTCCTGGAGGCTCATGCCGTCATCTGTGAACCTCCCAAAGCCACAGCAGTGAGGAAATCCTGTGTGACAGGCACTCCCAGTTACAAAAAGCCTCTAAAAGATCTGCATTAGAGTCAAGCTGCCCCTTGACACAGCCCCCAGTGTGGGTCAGGAGCCTGACATTTGAATCATGTAGTAATTTACAAATATACCCTACTGATAGACTTTATGACACCGTTTGTTCAAAGCCCTCACCTGGAGCTTCCTAAAGCACTGGTAGGCACAGCTAGGTGCTCAGTAAACATGAGTTGTCAGTCATTGGAAAGGTTACCTGTTCAAATACCAATTTCATTTCTACTTCTGCCATGAACTAGGAAATCCACCAAAGGTCTAAGATTATAACTATATAAGCGTAAATACTAAGGAAACTTTGTCTCCGGTTTGGCAATGGACCAGTCCAAAGCAGATGGTGAGGAGACTTGAGGTTCAGAGGGTAAACACTCCATACACCTTCCTGAAGTCAGCCACAAAGCAGGGTGTGAAGCCACCCATGCAGTTAGCATGTGTTCATGGTACTGGATTATGTTGGTTAACTTTCAATTTGTCTAGTGTTCTTATGAAAGTATTAATCTGACCGCAAAGGTATTTAAGAATCATGAATTTCCATCAAACAATTAACCGATATGCCCAAATGCTAGCTTTAGTATATTGGGTTTCTTTAGGACCGTGAAACCATAGTTCCCAGGTCCTATCTGCACCCCCACCCCATTTTTGTGTGTCTTTCAGAAAGATACAGAGGCAGTACATGAAAGTCAGCAACAGTGAATGTCATGTTGCATTTGAAGACCATGAAATGACATGGCATATCTGCATCTCTTTAAGGATTTTACATGCTATCTGTTCAGTGTAGCTGAGGTCGTGTTGGAAATCCATAGATGTTCTGTGTCATAGACAAGCTACCTGTTACACTAAGTTTCAATCATTCCAATTCAGAGGTTTGTAAGTGGGAAAAAAAGGAGCTATCTAGTTTCTGTAGATCCTTTTTCCCAGTAGTGTATCCAGACTGAATTTCCTCATAAAGAAAAACTGGTGTGCCTTGTGTCTGTGTTTCTGTTTTCTCTGAAAGGATGTATGGATCTGAAGCTCACAGCCCTCCCCCATGCTGCTGGAATGCCAAGCCACTTGAAATGCAATGGCTTCCTGTGACATTCCGGCCTTGGTGAGCCTTGTTGCCCTCAGTACTTCTATGTAAATGGTGGGGAGAGCTTGGCGTTCAAGGCAGGGCTCCACAAGATGCTTAAAGGACATTTCCACGGGAAGCTAAAGGCCTTGAGGTCCGCCCCACCCAGCTCATCCCTGAGCCCTCACGCCAGTGCACACGCAGCTCTGAGAACGTGAAAACTCAGTAGCTAGTGGGGAGACTGACAAACTCACCAAAGTGTCAGCCCAGGGGTTGTGGGGCTGGGCTCTTTTCAATTTGTTTTTAAGGTTTCGGCCTCTTAATGCTTTTGTATAGGAATACTCACTGCGTGGTTTAATTGTGATTTATTTTTTAAAAAAGGAACAAATGAGCGAAAATTGGCAATCTTTGCTGGTCTTTTGAAAGCCTGTTTTTTCTGAAGACAAAGCCACACAAAGTGCAATAAGGTTGTAAGGTGACTAGTTAACCTTTCTTTAATGTGAGATGGAGTTGTGTGTGTGGCTGACTAGCAGCTATCAGTATTAGTGAGGTGTCTTGCCAATGTCACAGCCAATGTGTCATTTCAATTTAACTGGATGAAATGTCAAATAAATGCAGAATGAAAATAAACTCTCTCTTTCATTTGCATGTACACCATGCAGTTTGAATGCTACAATCCGTGCTACCCTTCATCTCTGCTTTATCAGTAACTCTGAATGCAATGTTCTGTGTGACTGCCTGTCCCTTAACAAATAGTGTATTTCTGCTTTAGGTTGCTGGGCTTCCACCCTCTTGAACCTCACGGGGACCCCAGTGAGGCAGTACCCCTGTCTTCATAGCCGACATGCTCAGAGACCCCCAAAGGAGCCCTGAAACAAGTCCTTTGAAGAACAGTTGTAAAATTTCATCGATGAGTTAAGCACAAGTTTAACAGTGATAACAAGCAAGAAAGGTAGATGATGAACCAGGTTATACTGGAGTTATTTGAAACTCATGGGCTGTTTATTTCTGGAATTTCCCATGTACTCGTTTGGACTATCGTGGATAATGAATAAAAGCAGGAAAACACAAAGTGCAAAGAGAGTGCTGTAGACAGAGGCACACGACCCCATCTCCCTCGTCTGATGCAGGAGTGTTGCTTGTGAGCCTGGAGGAGAATGAGTCCCTGCTTCAAACCTCAGTGCCCAGTGCCACTGGGGCTGCCCAGGGCAGTTTGCTCTCTTATCGGATGCTAGCACAGAGCTGGCACTGTAAACAGAAATATCCAGATTTGAGATAAGAAGTGATTCATTAGTGAACCATACAGAGCTGAGTACTGTAATTTTTTTCTTTTAAATTTATTGCGGTTTGAATAAGAATGACCCCCCCCAGACGCTCCTCTTTGTATATGTTGTCTCCTCAAGTGGCACTCCTTGAGAAGGAATAGAAGGTGTGGCCTTATTGGAAGAAGTGAGTCACTGGGCTTTAGAGGCCCATTGTCTCTCTGCTTCTGCCTGGGAATCCAGATGTAGGACTCTCAGCTACTTCTCTAGCTTTTGTTGGCCCATGTATCGCCATGCTTCCCACCATAATGATAATGGGCTAAACCTCTGAAACTAAGGCAGCCCCAATTAAATGCTTTCTTTTGTAAGAACTGCTGTAGTCATGGTGCCCTTCACAGCAATAGGACACTGACTAAGACATTTACTTATGTTCTGTGTGGCTGCATGTACATACATGTCTCTTGCTGTGGTATCTATGTAGACAACTTGTGGAACTTAGTTCTCGCCCTCCACCATGTGAGCCCTGAAAGTCAAACTCCAGTAGTCAGCACTGGCTGCAAGCACCATTGCCTACTGAGCCATCCCGACAGTCCCAGAGCTGAGTGTTTTAAACCTCTTTGGTCATATTTCTGCATCGATTTTCCTTCTGGAGCTCTGTTCTCACCTCATTTATTATACTCAGGAGCATGGGTCTAAGAGTCAGAAAAGCTGGGCCCAGCCTTCGTTGTTTCCATCTATGAAATGATGTTTTTTGACTAGTGGTGTTCTTTGTGTGCATTGTCTCCCAATCACTGTAAGAACTACCTGAGGCTAATCAGCTAGTAAAAAGAAAAACGTTGCTTGGCTCATGGATTTGATAGCTCTAATCTGTGGTTAGATGGCCTCGCTGTTCTTAGGCCGCTGGTGGAAGTGGGGGCTGGTGGTGTCAGGGTAAGGCTGCTGATGTGACCAGGAAATGCAGAGAAAAAGATAGAAGGCACCTAGTCCCTTTCAGTAGCATGTCCCCAGTGACCTAAAGACCTCCCACCTAGACGCCATATTTTATAGGTTCCACCACTTCCCAGCAGTGCCACCTGGGAACCTGATCTTGAACAGATGGACCTTTGAGGTGTACCAAATCTAAACTAACACTGTGAACCTGTGTGTGTGCGTACGTGCGTGCGCGTTGATTGTTTGGAGAACGTAATTGGTGCTACCTCTTATAGTAGCTGTAAGTATTAAAGCTGAGCCCCATGCATAAGTTATCATGGTTCCTGGCATAAAGTAAACAATGCTTAAATGGTTTCTGAATGAAAAAAAAAGAAATAAACAAGAAGAAATAAAAAGGGAAAGGACATGACTGCTCCTAGGTATGATGAAGGAGAAAGGTTATTATAGATAAGAGGGAGAGTTGAGAGTGGACATAACTGTAGCACAAATAATAATCAAAAGAAAAACCTGGAGACAGATATTGAGCAAGACAGCCAAGTTTCTAGAGAAGCCGTACCTCTACCAAGGCTAGGCGACTGCAGACTAAATAGCTCTCTCCTCCCATTTTACATTCCCTCTAGTGCTGGGATTAAAGGTGTGAGTCACCAACACCTGGATTTGTTTCAGCTTTGATCTTGTGTAGCCCAGGGTGGCCTTGAACTTACAGAGATCCATCTGCCTCTGTCCTCCAAATCCTGGAACGCTAAGTGCTCAGCTCCTGACCATACTTGGGCACAAACCCAGCTTGTGGCAGACATGTCATCAGCCCTCACCTACAGTCTATCAACTTCCCTGCCCTGACTTGGGCATGCAACTTCTCTGGCCTCCATCTCTGGGGCTGGAGAGCCCACTCAGGAGTTGCTTTGTTCAATATACCTGTAGTTATACTTTTTTTGGTTCTCCTTGATCTGGCTTACTTAGAGTGATGATGGGGGGACAGAAAACGGTCAGGGGGGACTCCCTCTATCTTTCTCTCCACCAGACATGATCAGCTTTCTATTCCGGGTAAGTCCATTTCTCAGCCACTGTCTAAAGAGGTACCAGGTATCTCTTCTGGGTGTCTAGAACCCCAGGATCCCCTGCCAAGCCACACCATGCAAGGGCAAGTGCATTCCATTCCAGACAGAGACAGTCTCTGTTACAAGGAGCCTTTGGGTTTGGAGACTACCAAAGGCTACCCCACCTCCACTGCTCAACCCCACGCTATTGAGTGGGATGCCTCCCCTAGTCTTTGGTCTCTGGCACAGGCTTGGAAATGGACAGTGCCAGGCTAAACCCAACCCTCAGTAACCTCTGGGGTGTCTGCTGTAAAATGTATCCATATGCCTGGCCTCAAAACACACAGTCTAAATGGCCACCAGAGGGCACTCTTGACTTTAACATCCTCCATCATTAGCGTTTCTGCCAGCCTATGGACAAATTGTCTGATCTCCCTTACATCCAGGGTTTTGGGGTTCTGCTCTCCCGTTCCTCCTTCTGTAGTCAGTGCTCGGTATGGCAGGTCTCGTTCGCTAGGGTTGCGGTGCTTCCAGGTGCCCTTTCATCTGGGGACTTGGACCCTGAGCCCTATCCGCCCCAGTGGAGCCACCTGAGTCACTGGCACCCCCACCCTTTCCACAAACTCTGCCTGCCCCTTCCCCTCCTATACAGTCACATGCTCCACCCAGTGGCCAGCCTCCTTCCCTTTACCTGCCCTTCTCCCTTCCTCCCCCTTCAGGACCAAGGTCCAACCTCCTCCCTCTTGCCAACCTCCATCTCTTCCTCTCCCCCCTCCTTCTGCCCCTCCTTCATCATCACAGGCCCTACTTTCACCCCACCCTTCTACAACCTTCACCCTGGTCCCAGTCCACACACCGGCCTATCCCTCTCGACTCCTTCCCTGTGACTTCTCATTCATGGTCTTGGCAGACTCCTGCCCTCCTCTGCCCCCTCCCAATGGAATTGTCCAAGTCCACGTCCCTTTCTCCCTTCAGGACCTCTCACAGACTGAAGACTCTGCTAATCTTTCTGCCTGTACAAGGAGTTCGTCATCTTTTCTATGTCCTGACCTGACATGATGTTTATGTCATCCAGATCTCCACACTCACTCCCAAGCTCAGACAGGTTCAGGCAGTGACTTAGACAGCATGCAGACCAGAGCCACCAGGAGACAATATGGTCCCTGTGGGTGACATGCCAGTGCCAGCTACAGAACTCAACTGGGATTACCAACCAGGTCAAAATGGCTGCCAGGGGAGGGATTTCATGGTCTGCTACCTCCTTTTGGGTATGGAGATAGCCTTCAACAAAGTTGTTTATTTTTGTCAAGCTCCACAAGATTACATAGCAAGCTGACAAAAAATTTGGCTGTTTTTCTAAAATGATTACAAGAGACCATGATTCAATATGCCTGCTTTGACCCACCCTTCCCAGCTGGAGCTGTGGTCCTGGCCAACCGTTTCATTTCTCAGTCACTGCCAGATATTAGAAAGAAACTAAAAGAGGCGGAGGATGGTCCCCACACAGGAGTTGGTAAAAATGGAAAAGGATTTTAATGCCTGAGAGGAGGTGCCTGAGTCTTCCCAGCAGCCTCAGCTGCAACACAAGGCCACACTCTAAGCTCAAAAGTTAGCGACTGTCCTGAGGCCAGTGGCACTCCCACAGAGGGAACAAGGGAAGTCCACAAGGCTCCATCCCACTGGTCCCCAGGCAGCCCCAGCCCTCAGCCACCCATCAGGCCATAGCTGGAAGTTAGAGTGCCACCATGTGGGCTCATCCTCTGTGCCATGCTACGGAGGTCCATCCCCACCAGCGCAGGCATCTGAGACTCTTCCAGCCTTTGAGCTCCTTAGCCTGGTGGCAGACTGACGGCAGGCAGACTCAGAAAATCGCTGAGCCCGTGATAACGCTACAGGTGGCAAGTAAATCCATCACCTTCCCAGTGGACACAGGGGCCACCTTTTCTGTCCTGACCTCTCACTCAGGTCCCATGGTTCCCTCCATTCCTCAATGATTTCTGTCACTTTATCCCTAACTTTGCCATCACGGCCAAGTCCCTGTACCAGCCATCTAGAAAGACCCCCCTTACCCAGCCACCTTTGCTGGGGGATGCCCTACTAACAGTCCCTATCCTGGCTCTCCTGAATTCCACCTCCCCTACCTCCTCTTTACAGACAAAAGGGCAGGAGAGGTCACAGGGGTTCTAATCCAACCCATTGGACCCTCACATTGGGTTTTTGCTTTCCTATCCAAACAGCTAAACCCCACCATATAGATGGTGGCCATGTTTGAGAGCCCTACCAGTGATGGCAGAACTCACCCAGGAGGCCCTCATGATCACCCTGTTTCAGCCAATCACCATATACTCCACTCATTTTCTCTCAGGCCTTCTGGATCATTCTTTCTTTTCCTCCTCAGACCCTCATGGGTCCAGGTCTTTCATTTACTGTTTCTAAATAAACCCCAACTTACCTTGGCCTCTTGCCCTGTCCTAAATCCTGCACCCCTCCACCCTGTCCCTTTCTCCTCTGATGCTCCCCTCACTCCTGCCCAGGGCTGTGGGGGCCTTATGCTCACTCAACTTGGTCTCCTAGAGCAAACCTTCACAGACCCCAGCTCACCCTCTCTGTTGATGGAAACTGTTATACACAGATGGGGAACCTGCCAGGCAGCTTATGCAGTCGGTGATCGCCTCCACTAAAATGGTTGAAGCAACCCATCTGGGAATAGCTGAGAAGGTGTGTTATCCCTGGGACTCTGGGGGAGGGACTGTAGCAACCATCAGATTGGTCCACATCCAACCTTTTCTGGAGCAGGGTTGAGTTAGACAGAGGTGATCCACATGGCCTGTTTAACTCTGGAGCACGTACTGTTCTCTAAAGAGATGTGAGACTGAGGAGTGGACTGGCTGGTTTTCTGTCAACTTGACCCAAGCTCGGATCATCAGAGAGGAAGGAGCCTCAGTTGAGAAAATGCCTCCATGAGACCGAGCTGTAAGGTATTTTCTCAATTAGTGATCCACAGGGGAGGGCCCAGCTCATTGTGGGTAGTGCCATCCCCAGGCTGGTGGTCCTGAGTTCTGTAAGAAAGCAAACTGAGCAAGCCCTGTGAAGCAAGCCAGTAATCAGCCCCCCCCCTCCATGGCCTCTGCATTGGCTCCTGCCTCC
>JAQHUG010000005.1:3142266-3179424 GCA_028555095.1 Dicrostonyx torquatus
AGCAACCAGCAGCTGAGCGGGCTGGCGGCTGGGGGCTGGGAGCCAGGCGCTGGGAACAAATAACCCACACCTCTCCCCCATTTACAACAAAAGATTATAATAAAATGGAGTAAGCAGAGTAAGGAAAAAAAGCAAAATGTACAATTTGAGGAGAAAAGGAGCACAAAAAGGTGGAATGGAGCTAAGTCCAGTGTTCAAGGAGATAAACAGATTAAGAAATAGAATAAAAGGAGGAATGACATCAGGGCAGGATCCCACCAAGCCAAGCTTCCAACTTGTGTAAAGGATTAGAGAAAAGAGCTAAGTATTGTGAGGTATACCTCTAATTCCAGAACTTGAGAGGCAGGGACAGGATAATTTCTGAGTTTGAGACCAGCCTGATTTATTGCGTAAGTTCCAGGACAGTGAAGCTTAGGCAGTGAAGGTAGCCATCAAAAACAGAAAGTTGGTGAAAATGTAATTGAATGGGGGAGGGAGGGTCGTGTTCCAGCCTCAGCAAGCAGCAGAACCTGGCAGCTTCAGCCACATGGTTCTGGCTTTAGAGTCAAGGATAGAAGAAAGGGGTTATAGAATCTTCCTCTGCAGCTAAGGAAAGCAGCTGAAGCCAGCTGTGTGTCTTGGGTGTCCCTGAATAGAGGCCCAGAAAGGCAATTGCATGAGGCTGTGAAGGTGAAGCCTGGGTTGCCTGGACCCAAGATGTTGGAGATGCCAGAGTCATAGGATACCTGCTGAGGGAGTGGAACCAGCCCATGAAAGAAAAGTGTGTTGTAGTCAACAAAGCTGAACGGAGTTGGAGATCTCAGACATGGAGATGAGAGTTTGGATTTGGCCTGGCTGGTTTGGTCTTGCTTCGGCCCAGTATTCCCTCATTCTGCTCCTTTCCTCCCATTTTGAAATGGTAATGTGTATCCTGTGCCATGATATTGGAAGTATGTGATCTCCTTTTTGATTTTGATTTTATAAGGGATTGCAGCTAAGAGATTGCATGAATCTCAGAAGAGACTTTGAATTTTAGAGTTTTAAATAAGTTTGAGACTGTTATAGATTATGGGGACTTTTGAAGTTGGACTGAATGCATTTTTCATCATAATATGGCTACAAGCCTTTGGGGGCCAGAGAGTGGAATGTGGTGACTTGAAAGAAAATGGCCTTCATAAGGAGTGGCACTATTAGGAGGTGTGGCTTTGCTGGAGTAGGTTTGGCCTTGTTAGAGGAAGTGTGTCACTGTGGAGGGTGAACTTTGGAGTGTCCTATGCTTAAGCTATGTCCTGTGTGACACACAGTTGCTTCCTGCCTGAGGATCCAGATGTAGAACTCTCAGCTCCTTCTCCAGAGCCATGTCTGCCTGCGTGTTAGCATGTCCCGCCATGAAGAAACCATAAATGTGCCACCCCAATGAAATGCTTTTCTTTACAAGAGTTGCTGTGGTCATGTTGTCTCTTTACAGCAATAGAACCCCTGAGACAGGTATATTCTACCCTGGGCAGAGGCAACCTTTAGTCCTACCCCATGGATAATGATTTCTATGGTGTCAGAACATGATTTAAAAAAAAAAAAAGACACATTGTGAACTATGCCTTGTGGAACTATGAGAGATGCTCCAGGGGGAAAGGCAGAGGGCCTTTACCTCAGGTGCATTTTTTTCCCTGGGTTGTTCCTGGTGTTATGATTGTGGCACATTAAGAGAAAAGCCACGCCCACCCCACCCCCCATCCACTGAGGCAGGCTGATCTTCAGCTTCCGGCCTGAGAGTTCTCTCTTTCCTGTCTTTCTCTAGGGAGAGGCAGGTTCTGTCTCTCTCTCCCCACTTCTGTCTGTCTCTCCTCTGTCTCCTCTCTTTCTCCCTCTCTCTTTGTGTCTCTCTTCTTCTCCCCTTTCCCCTCCATAACCCTAATAAACGTTTAACTTTACACGGCGTGCCTATTCATGTCTCTGGCTCCCGCCCACCACGTGTCTCCCTGCCTGGGACCAGCCACCGCTCGGGGACTGGCAGCCATCTCTACCTGGGCCCACCGGCTGCCACCACATGGCCTGCTACCACTGCTTGGGAACCTACAGCATCTCTGCTGCCTACTGCTGCCGGGGCTCCTGCAGCATTTTTAATTTTTTATAACACCTGGCATAATTTCACGCTTCCTATGTCAAACATTTACATTCATTTTATAAGGCACGTTTACTCTTGTTGGATATCAGAACACAGCTATAGACCCCAATCTGGTCAGAATACCCTGAATCTGGAGATGGTCTTCCGCTTTGCTTTAATGCTTTCCCCAATATAGTCTACAGTATGTGCCAGGCAATTGTGCTTAAACTGTTCTGTCCTGAGAAAGTTCTGGGGAAGGGCTGCTCTGCTAATATTTAGTATGTGTTCACTGACATTTATTTACATGTTTTTCTGATTATGTTTTTATGAACTCACACCACAGTCATTTGCATATAAAAGGGCACTGGAACTGAAGTAAGGTATGTCTGCAACATTCTTCCCGGTCCTCAGATCCCAGGTCCAGGAAACAAGATCTGCACAGGTCAGCGAAAGTTGACAGTATGATGGTCTGGAATGCGAAGGGTGGCCATGCTCTGGTCATGCCAACGAACACCCTCAGGGACCCTTGCCTGAGGACCAGAAGCCCTCCAAAAGTCCTGTCTTGCAGGACTCTCCAGAGGACTCTCTTCTTCCCTATACACTCGCCATTATCCTCTGTTGCCCCACCTCTCCTGAGCCCAATGCTTTCCCCTCCTTTCTTTCCCTCCCCTCAGCCTCTCCCATAATCACCCCACTCAAATACGCCCCTAATAGGTCCACCTTCTATCTTTTCCCCTCTCCATACTCTTCAGGGTTGCCCTTATGATTGGTCAGACTCAGTTTCAAACCCTGTCCAACCTGCGGCTTCTGTTTTCATGTCTATCTCTAAGCAGATGTCTCCTGTGCTTCCTCTCCACCAGACCCCTGAAGGTCAATACATATATGCTCTGTTCTCTACAATGGATTTCTACAATCGGAAAAAAAAAATCAGAATTCTGCCTTTCAGTACACACCCTAGCTCTCCAGTTACCCACATTGATTCCGTGTCCTTTAACTACCTCCATGACTGCCAGCAGATTCTCTGCTGCACCCTCTGCACTACAGAAGAAAGACAGCGAATCCTAAGATGAAGTCTGGGAGCTCCCTGAGTTGAGTGCTTGATAATGACCATAGAACAGCGGCAATTGACCAAGTTCTACCCAAAAGGAGACCAAGATGGCACTACAGGATGGCCGAGGATAGGAAGGCTCTCAGTGAGTACCACCAGGCTCTACTGGAAGGTCTTAAGCAAGCAGCCCACAAATCTACTGATTTGTCTAAAGGAGCTGATATGAATTAAAGATCAGATGAATCACCTTCAGTGTGTCTCACTTCCTGGAGGCATACTGTCCATATATTCCTACAGATCTGGAGGACATAGCAAGCTTAAAGTGATTGACCTAGCCTTTGTAGCCTAGTCTACCTCAGATACATGTAAGAAAATCGAAAAGATTGATGGGCCTGCAGGGAATAATGGGTCGTAATTATTGGAGATAGCTCCCCCCAAAATGTTTGACAATACAGATAGCAAAGAAGAGAAAGCCCCTGCAAAAAGATAAATGTGCTTATTGCAAGGAACTTGGACATTGAAAAAGACGAGTGTCCCTAACAGAAATGGGTAGATCCTCCCCGAAACCAGGTGGGCATTCCTTAGCCAAAACCAGCTCTGACTCTGGAAGAAGGGATGCATGTGTAATGATGTTTCATTTGTATTTTAACAAATAAAGCTTACCTGAAGATCAGAGAGTAAAACAGCCACACTGGCCAGCCATAAAACCAGGCAGTGTTGGCACACACCTTTAATCCCAGCAACCACACTAGCTAGACTGGGAAGTGGTGGTACATGCCTTTAATCCCAGTCCTAGAGAGAAATATAAGATGGGAGGAAACAGGTCTCATCTCAGTCTTGGTCTGAGGATTTCTGGAGGCAGGATTGCCATTTCAGTATAAGGTAGAGGTAAGAGCCAGTGGCTGGCTGCTTTGCTTTTCTGATCTTCAGGTTGAACCTCAATATCTGTCTCTGGGTTTTTATTGTTCATGCTACAAGTATGACTCTTTTAAATTAGGCCCCCCAGGAGCCTATGGTAACCTTCTCATTTGGGAACCAACCTGTAAACTTCTTGGCAGACACAGAAGCTCCATTCTGAGTGTTACAGAAATCCCTGGGACCCCTTACTTTAAAAAAAAAAGAAAGAAAGAAAGTGTTTGGACAAGAGGAGACATTAAAAGATGTGATTGGACTACAGAACGGACAGTTGACTTAGGGCAAGGGATTGGACTCACTGTTACTCCTGTATGTTCATTTCCCTTGCTGGGGAGAGACCTCCTGAATAAGCAAGTTTCAGACAACTATCTCTTAAGAGAGATGCCCAAGCTGCAAATAGGAAATTCAGCCACAGCCCTGACCATCACCTGCCCCTTATGCTAGGAATATCTCCTCTTTCAAGGTCCAACCCAAGACCTAGAGGGAGAACTAAAGGAAAAATTTATATAAGATGTTCCTACTGTCTGGACTGGAGATAATCTCCAAGGCATGGCCAAGCACATGCCCCCTGTCATAGTACAACTGACCTTGGGGCCATGTGCATCTGGGTTAAACAATAGCGTATCAGCTCAGAGACCAGGGAGCAATTGGTATCCACTCCAGATGCCTCCTTGAGCAGGCATGCTCACTCCATGCCAGCCATCCTGGAACACTCCCTTATCGGCAGTTCAGAAACAGGAAACCCAAGACTACAGATGGGAGAGGACTTAAGGGAAGTGAACAGGTGGGCAGAAATTTTTGCCCAGCTGTTGCCAATCCCTATACTCTGCTGAGCATGCTACCTTCTGAGCATATATGGTCCACACTGCGCTGGATTTAAAAGATGTGCTTTTCTCCATTCCTCTGTAAAAAATAGTAAGCCAACTCATCTTTGCATTGAGTGGGCTAATCCTGAACTGGGAATATCAGGACAACTAACTAACCTGGACCCAATTACCTCAGGGTAAGAGAATTCAAGAATTCCCCTACTGTCTTTGATTGGGCTCTTAGTTCCCACAGTTACCTTATTCCAATTGTAAAAAAGAAAGAAAGAAAGAAAAAGACTGCTGTCAAAAGCCTGAAGGAAGCCATATGAGACCCTCACCCTGATCACAAAGACACAAGTAAGAGAATTCTTGGGGGCAACCAGGTATTGCCATCTCTGGATTCCTGGGTTTGATGAAATCACCAGGCCTCTATATTCAACCACAGGGAGAGGTAACACCCCCTTGGAATAATGAACAGGCTTTTAAAAGCTTAAAGGGGGCTCTTGTGGGGGCTCCCACTGAAGCACTCCCTGACATTACCCAGCCCTTGCATCATTATGTTCATGAAAGAAAGGATATTGCTGAGGGAGTCCTGACCCAAACCCTGGGTCTTTAGAAAAGGTTGGTAACCTATATTTTCAAAAGATTGTATTCAGTAGCCTCAGGATGACCACCCTGCCTGCAGGCCTTGGCGACTACAGCAGTCCTTGTGAAGGACCAAACGCTACCGGAAATACCCCGCCTGCACTCTTTTCCTATAAAAGAGGCCTAAGAAGCTTCCCATCATGATTCTCTCAAATCCCTTTTTAGGGAAAGAACCATGTATAGGAGCTCACTCAGTAAAGCTTGCACTGAAAATTGGGTCAGTGGTCTTTACTCTTGTCAGGTGGTTTTAAGAAACCATATTAATAATCATTCTTTTGGAGTTCTTTTAATTCCTCAGAGTTTTATCTAATTAACTCTCCTTGGAGGTCATTACTGTAAGATTATTGAATTTGGGGACATTTTAGTTGCCCTGGTTTCTTACATCACTTATATTTTTACATCAGGACTTGTGCGTGTATAGAGAAGTTATCAGTTGAGTTCATTTATTTCTTCAATATTTATTTATTTTAACTCTTTTCTTCCAAAGCAAGGGTTTGCCTTATTCAAGATGAATGAGGCTGTTGTAGCATCATGGTGTTGTTCCCCTGTGTTATCATGGCGGTTGGGGCACGAGGCTCTAATTCAGGTTCTTCCGAGTTTCATTTTCACCAGGTCTGCTTTCCCACTCTCCTGGGTCATGGACATGCCATGTATTGGCCAAAATAGCTCTGATACACATAGTGCCCCTGACCCAACAGAGGCAGAGTGAGGTGGGCTGAACTATCATTACAAACACGGGTGGGAGGCACCTACCTCATGCAGATTCTGTGTGGGCTGATGCTCTTCCTTCACCTGGGTAGCATGCTGACCTCATGGGACATCATGTAGGGCTAGAGGCTGAACAGACACCCTGACCTTCCCAGAGTGACAGACAGTGTAGCCTCGTGAGTCTTGAAGTCTTCTGGGTGGTGGGCAGGACTGGAGCATCCTGGGCACGCAGTCTTCACTGAGGTGACAGGCAAGGCTTGAGCCCCACAGACACGCTAGTCTGATTGGGGTGCTGTGTGGGGCTACCACTCTCCGGGTATACAGTTTTCACTGGGACAGGGGAGGGCCTCTTTTCTGGTTGTCTTTGTCAGTTCAAGCAACTATAACAAGAGAGACTTATGCACACCAGAAACTTGGTCCAAGTTCTGGGCCCTGGAGATTTTATGTAGCTTTGTGTTCCCTTACTGACTCTTAGTTTCTACATTTTCACACATGGTGGAAGTCACATGTTTGCTCACCCGACTCTATTGTACTTGAACCAGGTCTTCATGTTTAAAAGAGACAAGTGTTCACTACCCTCATGAAATGATTTTCTCATCTTTCGGTACAATTTGAATGGGAAATCAAGTTTTCAGACTGGCAGATCCCCATCTTAAGTCTTCTAAATGAAACTTTATCGGAGGTGGGCAGTGTGGCCACTGTTTTTTCAGAGAATCCTGCCAGCCTTCGCCACCACAACCAGCTGGGAGCTGTAGTTTAAAGACGAACTTCTGGAGCCCAAAACAATAAAATGTCTTACTTCAAGAAAGGAAAGACTGTTAACTAGGGCTGGCCAACTGAATTGCTATATTGCTGTATTGTTGTTGATAACAACTAAAATTGTTAACGTACAACAAATTTTAGGTCTAGGAAGTTCTGTGGTAAACTCAGATCTGTTTCCATAGAATGATTTCAACTGTTAACTTTTAGTAGAGACATGCCAAGATTTGGGATTGACTCTTTTATTCAAATTATACAATCATAATTATTAACAACAGTTCTCATGGCACCGGGGGCTGACCTCACCAATTGTCCATAATTATAGTACTATTTGAAAGCAACAAAAGCGAAAGTGGATTGCTTGTTTCCTGTTAGAGACCTGTTTGCCACCCCACCCCCCATGAAGCTGGAGTACTATGACTACTGTCTCCCCTCCCCCACGAGGATCTGAGATTCTTGGAAAAGCCAGAGAGGTCCCAAACAGCACAACAAGGAATAGAGTCTGCAAACGCTGTCAAATCAAACTGCATACGTGTGGACTCTATCCTTCTGCTGTGAACTGCAACCTAACTTGGTCCAGTAAACAAACTAAAGAGTTGGAAGTTTGCTTTTATACGGAAAGTCTCAGCTAACCACATTAGCCAAGTGTGAGCCACATATGGCCAGTCATTAGATGGAAGCAGACTGAATTCATGAAGACAGACTGCCAATACCCCACTTCAATTTTCTACCCAACTCTTCTCTTGCCTGTCTATAAACTTCAGGCCTTTTCTGCGTCTACTGTGAGTCTGGTGGTGGGAGCGGCTGTCCAGCTCTTCTATACTTAACAATCCCTTTTTAAAAAATTGTCTTTCCATTTATAGCATTGGCCTTCAGACTTGCAGGTGAGAAGGTGATGAAAGCCAGTGTTTAGGGCACTACCATTGAGTATTCTGTTCCTTCCGGTCCGAAACATCTGGGCAGATGTCTTACATTTGTGTTCTGTCTTACAGAATGGGAGATGCAATCTCAGGCCAGGGAAGGCTCTGGAAGAAGCATCCCTCTCCCTCGGATGTTCCCTTCTCCAACATGCCTTCCCCACTCTGCTCCTGCATCCTCTTATAAGAAGAGCCTTGGCCCACTCCAAGCCCCACCACCAGGATACCTTCGATTCTGCTAACCATAGGAGCGCTTCTGTCCATTTAGATTACTGTGGAGGTCCAGCATCAGCAGTACAAGCAATTGGGTGGAGAGAGGGGAGTTCAGAAAGCTCAGGGAGTGAAGAGCTGCTTCTGAACCAGAGAGGAGAAAAGAGAGAGAGAAGAGAGGAGAATGCATGGAGGGGGTGGGGTGGTAGACATTTGCATTTTCAAACGGTATTATTTTCCATGTTGCAATTAGACTCAATTTAAAAAGTATTCATTATTATTCTGTTTCCTGCTGAGTGTGTTCCAAAGCTACAGCTCATTCTATCCCCTCCTCTGAGTCCTAAGAGACAGCCTCTGGTTTGCAGGAGAGGTTGGGCTGCTTCTCTGTTTGCTTAGAAACCACAGTGGAGGTGCTGTGGGCCCAGTTCTGTCTGTTCGGCTGAGTGAACAAGAAGAAACATTCCCTCTCCCTGATGCCAATGCTACCTAGTGCTGCAGGACTCTTCAGAGCCCATCTTAGGCCATGGGGGTGTCCTTCAGGAGGCTCCAAGGTAGTGAGGACTTCCTAGTGAACTCTGATCCAGTTCTCTGGTCAACTGTGCACTACCCAGTAGTTGGGATAGACTGGGAGGACATGGGCTATGGGTAGCCTCATGAGACATGGGTCATCAGAAGAAGCCTCTACCTGTGAATCATTCTTTATTCATGTTTCTCATCACATGGTCTTAAGAGCCCTGGAAAAGAGAGAAATGGTAATTTTTTGATAAATTATGTTAAGGCAGCTTCATTCTTCCACATGGAAAAGAATATGAACTTAATTGTTGCACATAGACCTTCACATAGAATGTGAAAAGAATCTAGGTGAAAGAATATACTATCTTATATTACAGATTCTTTTCTGTGCTTATTAAAGAATTGAAAGGAAGGAAAAGTTTGAAAGTCAACGAAGCCAAACTTTAGCCAAAGAAGACCTTCTCATCAGAGTTTTATAAAGAGACCCCAGAGTGGGGCCAAGTGCGACTCTCAGCAGCTGTCCAGGGGAGAATAAAGGAAACAGAAAGAAGAAACGATCACACTGCTTGAGTTAAGCTGGCATGGATGGCAGTGATGTGGTGGGGTGTGGGAGCCTTAGAGAAAAATTAAGAAAGCCCAAAGTATCTTAGGTTCTGGCCTGTTTTGGAAAGAGATGGGGAGGGTGGGATGGAAAACGGTATCTCATGGCATCTTGCAAGGACTGTATTAGAGGGGTGAAAATTCTGGGCAGCCAAAGTAGAGTATCTCATTCAAGGAATAATTAGTCCACTTATCTCTTTAGCAAGGTGATCCCATCTTCCTAGCAGTGGTCCCACCTTCCTGAGGTCCTACCATGATCAGGTGATTGACCAGCCCGCTATCTGTGACATTATGGGTAGCTTGGAATGGTAGATCTCCACCCAGCCCAGGGATTTCACCTTCTTGACCAGAAGAACTAATCTCCCTTAATGGGATATTTCTACAGCTGTCGTTAGTGTTAAAACTATAACATTCTTTTTAAAATAGGGGTAAATCTTTGTGATCTTAGATTAGACACTGTTTTTTTGTTTTGTTTTGTTTTTGTTTTTGACATATGACATCGAAAGTACCAGTACTGATAACAAAACTTAAAGCTTACAATGAACTGATGTTCCATGCCTGTTATCCCAGCACTCAAGGAGAGGCAGAGGATCAGAAGATCAAAGCCAGCATGAGACACATAGTAATACCCTGTCTCAAAAGCCCAAGGACTGGAGATAAGCATATACCAAACTCTGAATTCTATCATCAATGCTTATAGAAAATAAAATTTGGGCCATGGAGATGACTCAATGGCTAATTAAGCAGGAGAATAGAAAACAGTGAAGGAAGAAATTCTAGAGATTACCATATGAAAGGCAGCATCAGAGAAAAGACTGGTGATCCATAGTTTATCTGGACGTCATTCAACCAAAGGAAATGCCATCCCCCCAAATGGGAATTTTGGAAAGTGGGTGTGGTGTTTTGAATGCAATTGGCCCCCACAATTTCACAGAGAGTGGCACTATTAGGAGGTGTGGCCTTGTTGAAGGAAGTGCGTCACTGTGGGGGCCGGTTTTGAGGTTTCCTATGCTCTGCATACCACCCAGTGAGTCAGATGACTTCTTGTTGCCTGCAAATGTAGGACTTTCAGCTCCAGCACCAGGTCTGCCTGCACGCCACCATGCTTCCACTATGACAATAATGGGCTAAACCTCTGAAACTTTAAGTGAGCCATGCCAACTAAATATTTTCTTTATAAGCATTGCTGTGGTCATGGTGTCTCTTCACAGCAATAGAAAACCCTAATGAAGAGAAAAGTTGTTACCAGGGACTGGAGTATTGTTGTGATAGGCCTGGCCATGATTTTGTTTTTAGGAATATGGACTTTGGGAGTTTGGTTTAGGAAAGTAGTTGAATGTTTTAAGTACTGCTTAATGGAGTATACTAGTAGGAGCAAGGAAGACAGAGGTGCTAAGAGTTATCTGAACTGTCAGGAATTCATTCAAAAGGTTTCAGAGGAAAAGAATTTTAGTATGTTTCCTACTAATCATTCTTGTGATATTTTGGTGAAGAAAGTGGCTGCCTTTTGCCTTTGTCCAGAGTCTGCCTGAGACTAAGTGGAAAATTTTAGGTTAATTCTGCTGGCAGAAGAAATCTCAAAACAGCCTAGTACATACTCTGTTTTGTGATTTTTTTAGTGGTAACTCTAATGAAGATTTATAATGAAAAGGAGCAAGCTGAGCAGGGTAAAAACAAAATAAAATTTTTGAGAAGAAAAAGAGCGCAAGGACGTGGAGCAGAGCTGAATCCTATGTTCAAAAAGATAAATGGATAAAGGAATGGAATAAAGGGAGTGGTGACTTCAGGGAAGTATTCCACCCAGATAAGTTTCTAACTTGTGAAAAGAAACTAAAGGAAAGTTTAGGGCCAAGTGTAGCAAGGCACACCTTTAGTCCGAGCACTGGGAAGGCAGAGGCTGGCAAATCTCTGAATTTGAGGCCAGCCTGGTCTACAGAGCAAGCATCAGGACAGCCAAGCATAAGCAGTGAAGAACAGAAAGCTGGTGACGATGTGATTGGAGCCATGTCCTAGCCCCAGCAAGCAGCAGAAGCCACGTGGGTCTGGCTTTCGAGTTGAGGACAGAAGAAAGGAGTTATGGGATAAAGCCACTGAGGCCAGGCATGAGTCAGGGATGTTTCTGAATGGAGGCCTGGTAATGAGGCCCTTGCACGAAGCTGTGAAAATAAAGCTGGATTGCCTTGGAGAATCCAAGATGTTAGAGATGCCAACGTTGTGGTTTACCCGCCAAGGAGAGCTGCTAACAGGGAGTGGAACCAGCCCAAAGAGAGAAGTATGTCGCAGTCAAAGCTGAATGGGGCTGGAGATCTGAAGAGCATTTTGACATCAGGCATGGAGAAGTGAAGTTTGAAGTTTGCCCAGCTGGATTTATGTCTTGCTCTCATCCGATATTTCCTCATTGTGCTCCCTTCCCTATGTTTTGGGATGGTAATGTATGTTCTGTGCCATTATATGCTGGAAGTATCTGACTGCTTTTTGATTTTGATTTTGATTTTGATTGCAGTCAAGAGATTACACAAATCTTAAAAGAGACCGTGGACTTTAAAACAAGTTTAGGACTTTTATTGACTATGGGGACTTCTGAAGCTGGACTAAACACATTTTGCATGATGATATTGTGACAAGCTTATGGGGGTCAGGGAGTAGAATGTGGTAGTTTGAATGTAATTGGTCCACATAATCTCATAGGGTGTGGCACTATTAGGAAGTGTGGCTTTGTTGGAGTGGGTATGGCCTTGTTGGAGGAAGTGTGTCACTGTGGAGGTGAACTTTGAGGTTTCCTAGTCTCAGGATACCACCCAGTGAGTCAGTGAACTTCCTATTGCCTGCAAGATGTGGTACTCTTAGCTCCGGCACAATGTCTGCCTGAACACTACCGCCCATCATGATGATAATGAATTGAACCTTTGTAACTGTAAGTTAGCCACCCCAATTAAATGTTTTCTTAGCTGCTTGGTTATGGTGTGTCTTTACAACAAGAGAAACCCTAACTGAAACAGTGGGGTACTGTGTTAATGATCCACAGCAGGTCACTGCAGGCTTTTTGCCTTCTTGGAGCCAGGGAACAGGTAAGCTATGGTGTACTGCCAGACTCTCTGCATCTCCTCCTTAGAAAGCACCCTTCTTTCCTATAATCATCCTTATGTACCTGTAAAGAGGCACAAGACCCCGGCGATCCCGGTGCTTGCCCTACAGACTTGTGGCCTAGCCTGCTGGAGTAAGAATGTTTGCTGTAAAAGCTTTAGTACCCAAGTTCATTCACACACACACACACACACACACACACACACACACAGAGAGAGAGAGAGAGAGAGAGAGAGAGAGAGGGAGGGAGGGAGGGAGGGAGGGAGGGAGAGAGACCCAAGTGTGGTAGCATGCCCTTATAACCCTGGCCCTGGTAGATGTATCTGCTTATCCAGAAAAACAGAGAGGTACAGATTCAGAGAGAGAGAGAGACGCCGTCTCAAGGGAATCAGGTGAAGAGTGATAGGAGAGGGTACCTCTGGTCTCCGTGGTATATGCACACATAGACATATGAACTCACATGAGCACACACAAACTTAAAAACTTTTTGCTTCAAAGGATGCTCTTACTTAAGTGAGAGCTATTGCAGAATGGAAGATTCTGCAAGTCATGTGTCTGATACTGGACTTACATTTAGAATATAGAAGAACTCACAGAATTCAACAACAGCAGAAGACAAGTTACCTGATTAAAAATGGACTTAACAGCCAGGCAGTGGTGGCACACACCTTTAATCCCAGCACTCAGGAGGCAGAGGCAGGCAGATCTCTGTGAGCTCGGGGCCAGCCTGGTCTACAAGAGCTAGTCCCAGGACAGGCTCCAAAGCTACAGAGAAGCCCTGTCTTGAAAAACCAAAATAATAATAATAATAATAATAATAATAATAATAATAATAATAATAATAATGGGCTTAGCAGGCATTTCTCCAAACATGATGGACAAATGGTCAACCAGTATGGGGAGGGGTGGTTAACATTATTAATCAGTAGAGAAATGGAAAAAAAAACACAAAGAGATACTATTTAGCATCCCAGCGTGGCCAGAACAAAGACACGGAGTAACAAAGGGCATTGGCAGGAACACAGTCACTTGGAACTCTCAGGATGCCAGGGGAAATGGAAATAGAGCAGCTGACATAGAAAATGGCCTGGAAGTTTCTCAAAAAGTTAATTATAGAGTTACCATGTTGGCCAGAAATTCACTCTTTGAATGGCACCCCAGAGAACTGAAGCATCTATTCACACAAGAACCGGAACCCAAAGATTCAAACTAGCCTTCTTCATAACAGCCAAGATGAAACATGAGAGTGTCCATCGGAGGGTCAGTGAAAACAGAATGGTGTTTCCAGAACAAAGCACCCTGGGAGCTACCGAGCTCACTCTGTCCACACACCCACTCTCTCCACCCCAGGGCACAGTAGCCTGGACCTGTTACTTCCCACTGTAGCCAGAGAGAGCTACTCCCTTTGGAGAATGAGGGGTCTCAACTCTAACTCTCAAGCCACTGCCTCCCTGCACTTGGGATCTGATTTGGTCTTCCATGACTCACAAGGTCCCACCTTGACCTCCTCATCCCCACTTCCTCTCATCTCTTGCTGCAGACACATGGGGCTTCTCTTCAGTGTTCAAGGTCCCAAGCTGGCTCCCGTTGTGAGGTCTTTTGTTTGATGTTCCGCGGGTTCCATGGTTGGCTGCTCTGCACTCGGTCCCTGGCTGTTTTCAGATACGAAATTCTCCCTGGCAGCCTTCCTCGCAGCACTGTGTCTGCTCCTATGCACTGGGATGAAAGTTATGCACCACCACCGCTGCCTGGCTATACAGAAAATCTTATAAGGGAAAACATTTCATTGGGGTTGACTTACAGTTCAGAGACTTAGTCCATTATCATCATGGCGGAAAGCATGGCAGCATGCAGGCAGAAATGGCGCTGGAGAGGCAACTGAGAGTTCCGCACCCAGATCTGCAGGCAGCAGGAAGAGAACATGACACTGGGCCTGAGCTTGGGCTTCTGAACCCCCAAAGCCCACCCCCAGTGACACACTTTCTCCAACAAGGCCACACCTACTCCAACAAGGTCACACCTCCTTATAGGCCACCAAGCATTTGAATCTATGAGTCTCTGCAGCCATTTCGGTTCAAACCACCACATTCCACTGATTAGCCAGCCTGTGGCTTGACTGTACCTGTTCTTTGTTGCTGAGATTTGATGTTCCTAGTTTGGGAAGGCAGAGTGATCTCAAGAGTTAACTGCCAATAAAAACCCTCTGTGGTCAACTTTGAGCAACCAAAAGGCACCAAAGGAGTGGCTTTTAGGCCAAGCCCACCCGGATTTTTTTTCTTAAATTTAATGACTTCCATCCTGTGGGTGATGTCCTAGAATCTTTTCTTAGGACTTGTGTTTCTGCAGAATGTTAACTGGAAACAGATCTGAAGTTTTACAAAAGCACAACCAACTAGAGCAAATAGTGAGTGAAAACGAGTTTGAAACTCGCAGACTTGTTTACGGATGCGCTCCCTGGCTATGGTTCTCTTTCCTCAGGATTGGCTGCTGGTCCATCAGGGAGTAGGCAACAGAAGTGAGGAATAGGGTTAAGACAACTGTGGATATGACTGAGCTAGCCCTTCCGTGAGACGACTCGACTTTATTCCAGAGAATAAGAAACATGCAAGATTGGGAAGCCTGGGGTCAAAGCCTAATTTGCATTAAGCGGCACACTCCTATCATAAAGCTGGATCAGGGCAGCACAGCCCTATGAAAATAGCTAGAGCATGCTATTTAATTACCATGTAGCCCACAGGGGAGGAATGTTTGCACGGTCATCCTTGAGATAAGTCAGGTATCCAGGCCTACAGACATCCTCCAAATAAGGGCAGGTAGAGAGCAGGAAGCACCACTGGAGAGGAAGTCCTTCATGTTGCTTGGAGAAAGCTGCCAGGACATGGTAGTCTCCAACCTCTGACCAGCAGGGCCCTCACAACACTTGCGTGAGTAATGTCCAGCTCTTTTTAACCATAAGAAGGCACAGCTGGGTGTGTGTAAGGTTAGGAAGGGTCTGGCTGACTAAAGAGAATCGTCATAGTGGGATGAGGAGGATATAGGAACACCTCTGGGGGCCAGGCTTAGCACACTGACATCTTTAGCTTGGAGGAAACCAGCTTGGTAAAGCACTCCCCTGAACTTTGAAGGCTTGTGTACTCCGTGAAGGACATGACTGTATTTACACACAAAAGAACTGGCAACAGCTAACATCACTCCACAGAACCACACAGAAGTTCTTTACACAGTAATGTTGAGGTTTTACATTTAAAGCAAGAGTTAATTTTGGGCCAGGTAAGATGAGAGGAACACAGCACTGATGTAAGTCAAATCTTAAGACTCTTTTAAGTTTTGGGGAAACAGTACAAAGACAGTCTCGCTTTCTGATGTTCAAGGGCATACCACACATTCAATAGCAAAGTATTAATTAAGTCACGGCAATCAGCGCCCAGGTGGGATGTGAAGATAGAGCAGATTGCTGCTGAGGCCACAGTACCTGCAGCAGCCTCTCCCCTCACAGAAACCCACAGACCTCAGGCCGAGACACTGCCTGTGGATCTCTAGCTGATAGACTCCAGGTGCCAGGGTTTAATGGCTATTTGTTATACCCTCCCCCAACCCTGCCTTCTGCCTAGGGGTCAGAGACCCTGGCTGCAGGCTCCCACTGTGAAATGTCCCCTCTTCCTCCTGGGTCTATAAGAAGGACCCCCATGGGCCTGATTCTGTCTATTTCTGACTCTGAGACCTGAACTCTCCTCAGAGTCCTTGCTCTGCTGTTGTCTGTCTGTCTGTCCATAGCATTAATAACTCTTCTATTAGACTTCTTATCCCCAATAATCTGCCTCAGTTTACCCTTGAGCCCCACATCTGAGACCTTTTCGTCAGGTCTTAACTAGCAGAATTATCTAAATGTTGTTTGTTTTTTTTTTTTAAAAAAATCTGAATGGCAATGACTAGAAATGGCAGAATAATTTCACTGGCCATTTTATACTTTTAAAATCCAGATATAATGTATACCATATAAACAGGAGTGCTTATTGGTCACTTTACATGTATTAAGAATATACATTTTAACTGTAAGCTTAAAAAATTTTTTATGAGTGTTTTGCCTACTTATATGTATATGCACCACATGTATATAGGTTCTGAAGAGGCCAGAAGAGAGCATCTGACCCCCTGGAACTAGAGTTACAGACGGATGTGGGGTACCATATGGGTGCTGGGAACTGAATCTGGGTCCTCTGGAAGAGCAGCCAGTGTTCTTGACATCTGAGCTAACTCCAAAAACTTTTATATGTTTATAAAGTTCAGATATACATCTGTGTGTAATTGCTGGTCATATACATGCACTCATACACACACACCTACAGGAAAACCACATTAAAACAGCTGACTATAAAGTGGTCATTGGAAAGACCTTAGCACAAATATGTATGGAAGTAATCCAGGACTTTGCTAAAAAATGGTTTTCTGTGTAGCAAAAATCAGTCAAAAACATAAACAGCGGGCTGGAGAGATGGCTCAGTGGTTAAGAGCACTGGCTGCTCTTCCAAAGGTGCTGAGTTCAATTCCTGGCAACCGCATGGTGACTCACAACCATCTGTAATGAGGTCTGGTGCCCTCTTCTGGCCTGCAGACATACACACAGACAGAATATTGGACACATAATAAATAAACATTAAAAAAATAAAATAAAAAGTAAAAAAAATTCTTTCTTCCATTTAAAAAACATAAACAGCTTAATAAAACATATAATCTGGATAACTATACAAGGTTTACATATACCAACTCAGATATTAAATTATCCACTATTGTAGCATTATTTATAAGAAAATGTATTATCTCTTAGTGACACACTATCTTAGCATTAGAATTAATCTTAGCACAACTTTACTATCCAATAACGAAATTAGCCCTTTTTAACGTCAACAAATATATGTGTATTTTATATGGAGCAGAGCCTAGAAACCACACAAAAATACCTAGATCAAATGAGATGTTTTAAATCTACCTAAAAAAAAATCAGTTTAGATGTTCTCTGAGCATTTTAACAATTTAATCACCCTTTAAGTGAAAGACATTAACTATCTATCTTTTCTGTAAGCTGCAACAACCTTGCTGTTTTACTACAGTACACAGTTTCAGCGTGCCCTGGTCCTGGAGGTTTATAGGGATTGCATCTTTTGAATTCCCATCCAGAAAAGAATATATGACATAAAGACCTTGGACTGCACACACACAGCCACCATGCCATGTGTGTAACAGCCTTGACACCAATCCTACATTCCTCACTTGCATATTGATAACATCCCTGGAAAAAATCCCATTACAGGATTTCCAAGAGCTATCTCACCTCGCAAATCCTATAAGGAGAATTTTCCCCGGCAAGAACAGATTAACTTTGTCCCTATGCTGCTTTAGACACAAAATGACACAAGAAGTAATTGTATTTAATGGAAAGTGTACTTTTAGAGGCTACAAAAGACTGGTCACTTAGAAGTCTCCCTAGGAGATGCTAAGAAAATGAGCGCTTACTGTTCTCCATGGCTACACAAATCGCAGTCGAGTTCTCTGAACACCTCTGTGTCTCTGCTTCCCAAACGGCTCAACAGAAGCCAGCCGCTCAGCAAAGCCCCAAAGACAAACACACTTCGGCCTTCCTTGTCATGCTCAGATGCTCTGATAGCCAGCAGAAATCTAAATTCTAAAATTTCTTGCAAACTGACAAGGCCTGTCATAGATGACGGAGTAGCCCAAACTATCCAACAAAACCTGGACAGCTCGGAACTCCAAGGCGCACCAACTGGGGAAACTCTGGGAGAGTCCAGACATTTATTTCTGCTCACTAAACAAAGACAAAAGGCAGCTAATGGTGACTGGGGCGGGAAGTCCTTGCAATAAAGTGACTGCAGCTGATGTTCCAACCATTCGACCTTGTCTCCCTGCCTGGGGTCAACATCCTGTGGGTGGGTGACATCCCAAATGTGTCATTTTTCCCTGGGATGGGATCCCCTGAATCCCTGATAGGTTAGGCTTAGCTGCCTTCCTACAGTTGGCCAGTTAAAAAGAGCAAATAGTCAAAAGTAGAGAAAGGAAATTTATCCAAGTGACCACAGATAAGTTTGCTGAGCCCCAATTTGTCTTCCGGGGCCCTGACATGAGATTTAGGTCTAAGGACAGGTCGAGGGTATGCGTAGCTAAGCAGTCCTGGTCGAGATGTGGTCCCACTGATGACTGACTCATCCTTGTATCCCCTGCCTCTCCTGCAAGCTGCTCTGACAAGATGTGAGAACTGTGTGGAGTCTTTCTGGGGGACAAGCTCCCTACCTGACATGCAGCACGGCCCATCTTTTTCCTTCCCCATTGTAAGATGCCTGGGAAATTCCGATTCCTTCAGTTCCAGTGGTCTGGAAGCTGTGGGGATGTGGGGGACACGCAAAATGTCTCTTTAGGGTATCTTTGCCTATCAGGAGAGTTCAAGTATAATTTGTGGGAGCTGAGACCTAGAAGGACAAGCGGTGGTTTTCTTTATGACGTGAGGCATCTAAGTGGGCACAGGGGAAGGTTGCCTTTTGGGGGAAAGGCTTGGATATGAGCCTACTAGAGGAAATGTTGGATTTAGGTACTGTGACCAAAAATAATTAAGTAGTAGGCTGACCACCAGAGGATGTGATTTTCATTGCAAGTCACAAGCCCTTTGTTGATCTGTACATCAACATGGTCACTTCTATGTCCTGGCAGAGCTATGGAGAACCAGCCTAGGGCAAATTATCTTCAGGAGCTTTCCATGCCAAGAGCACCAAGCTAACAGGCAGACCTCAAACTTCAAAGAAAAGCAAAACGAAACAAAAAAAGGCCTTTTTAGAGGGGGCACCTTTGCAGTTCTGCCATGAGCTAACAGGGAGCACACTGCCTGCCCTAGAGGAGGCTTCACCTGCCATATGGGCAGGAAGCTGACGTAGCCTAGTACTCTGGTAATGGCAGACCATGAACCCAGAGTAGTTCCCAGCCTAACTACATGCTCCATGAAGGTGCAGGTAGGAAGTCACACTCTGTCCTAGCAAGTGACCAGAACCCACGCACAGGTAAGAAGTCACACTCTGTCCCTAGCAAGTGACCAGAACCCACTGCCTTCTCTGAGCTAGCTGCCTTCTGCTGGGAGTGAACTGATCATTCCTGTCCAACCTGTCCAAAAGAAAGGAAATAAACCTGTGACCATGGGAGGATCCTAGGCAAGTTCTGGGCTACTGTGGACATGGTTCTCTTTCTCTCTACTGTGGACATCTCTCTCTCTCTCTCTCTCTCTCTCTCTCTCTCTCTCCTATGGACATGGCTCCCTCTCTCTCTACTGTGGACATGGCTCTCTCTCTACTGTGGACGTGGATCTCTACTGTGGACACGAATCTCTACTGTGGACACGGATCTCTGCTGTGGACGTGGATCTCTACTGTGGACATGGATCTCTACTGTGGACATGGATCTCTGCTGTGGACATGGCTCTCTCTCTCTACTGTGGACATGGATCTCTATTGTAGATATGTTCTCTCCCCATTTTGTCATTCTCAGCTATGGACCCCAAGGAACTCACTGACTCCCTCAGTTCCTGACCTCAGCAGAGAACATAAAGCTTCACCTCATAAAACTGCCCAAGGAATAAACATGCTGTCACTAGAATCCAGCAGAGAATGACTTGAAGACATTGGAGGAAAATTCTTTTTAATGTCCAGATAAGAAAGTACTTTTTGATTATTCAAATCAGAGAAGAAAAAGGTGTTTGCTTCAGCAGCACATACAATAAAGCTGGAACGATTCAAAGAAGATAAGCATGGACCCTGTGCAAGAATGGCATGCAAATTCATGAAGCATTTCGTATTTTTAAATGGAAAAGTTTTTTTTTTAAGAATGAAGAAAAGTAGAAGAAGTTGGAGGAGGGAAAACTGTAATCAGAATATATTATATGAAAAAAATCTATTTTCAGTTTTAAAAATTTAAAAGGCACAAAGCACAGGGGAAAGAGTTGATTTGATTAAAATCCAAACCTGCTAAGTAAAATGATCAATGACAAAGTGTAGTGGGTAGTGACAGGCATGGAAAGGTCCTTACGGAACATTGCTGAGCAGGATATTGGAAAGGAGTCCTATAAATCAAGCGTAGAAAGGCTGCCAACCTAAATAACAAATGGGTAGTCTCCGAAGACTGAGCTGAGCCAGAAGGCACATGCAGGGGAAACTCAGAAGGACATATTCCCAGAGCAGTGGAAGACAAAGGGGACTTGTAAAAGGTCACATAAAGCAGTCACCCTCAGTGGTATGGGTCACTTACAAGTAGTGCCAGTCCCCCAGACAGGCAACTGCTGGTCATCTGACCTTGCAGAAGCATTTTCTCTGTCAGGCTGTAGTGGTCTCTGCAGGTTCCTGGCCATGTCACTTGTCATTATTCTTACTGACAAGTGTATCTGTGAGAGACTCCAGCTTTCTGAGGTTGTTTCTTTGGGCATTTTTCATTAGACTTTTACGTACATGGCTCCATTTGAATTCTGGCAAATGTTCACAGGACAAACAGCCAAACACTCTGCAAATAACAAGAAATTCACAGGAGAAGAAACAGCAAGAGTCTCCCTGCCATCCTATCCCCCAAAAAACCAATCTACAAATGTACAAAATGTTCAGTGTTCACCGTCATTACTTCGTAGAGGGTAAATGAAAGTGAGATTCTATTTCTCAATTAACACTTCACAAAACTATTACTGTCTGGCCACACGTGGGCGCTAGGATGATGTGCAGCATCAAGATACCCTCAGACATGGAGAATGTAAACCGGCTCAATTGCTTTGGACTTGTCAATCTCTCTGTCTTGAGTGCACCACAGGAAAATCTTGAGCAACTGTATCAGAGAAAGGTATTGACAAGTGCTAAAGGAATTGTTGGGGACACCTTCAAACTGGAAAGCAACCCAACTGCCCATCAACTGCAGAGTGCCCCGGTCAACAAACCCTGACACAAAGGCCAAGAGCATGTACCTTTGTTGGGACTGGCACCAGGATCCCCAGCAGATGCCTGCAACTGGAGGATGCAGGTCCCTCATATAAAATGGTATAGGGTTTGCATATAGCTGCCTACTTCCACCTGTAGACTTTGAGTCATCTCTGGATTACTTAGTGCAATGCAAACGCTGTGGGAGCTCTTCCTGCTGCATTGTTCAGGAGATAACGGGAAGGAAAGAAGTTCTGTGCTGAGCACAGATGGCTTTCCTCCCTGAGTTTCTTGGTCTTGATTAAGATCTCAGATGTGGCTGGGCGGTGGTGGCACATGCCTTTAATCCCAGCACTCGGGAGACAGAGGCAGGTGGATCTCTGTGAGTTCGAGGCCAGCCGGATCTACAAGAGCTAGTTCCAGGACAGGCTCCAGAGCTACAGAGAAACCCTGTCTCGAAAACCCAAAAAATATTAGGCAGAGAAACTGCCATAGAGAAAATAAAAAAGATTTCTCAGTAGGCATCTTTGTTAGAGTGACATTGTCTTTAAACCCTATGTGACCATCCCTAACACACTGCCATGATGCCCAGGGAAAACAGAGTGACCTGGAAGTCTACCTACTTCCTTAGGATCTTTGAGGTGATTGTCCAAAATGTTTCATTGTGGGAGCAGACAATGTGAACTCCAAGCAGATCAGCATGTTTCTGGGAAGGAAGGTTATGGTACTGACGAGAAAGAAGCCCAGGATGTGCATAGCTATGGGGGCATCTGTAAACTTCCCAGCTCTGGAGAAACTGCTGCCTCATAGCCGGGGAATGTGGGCTTTGTGTTCATCAGTGAGGACCTCACTGAAATCAGGGACATGCTGTTGGGCAGTAAAGCGCAGGCTTCTGTCCACGCTGGTGCCATTGCCCCTTGTGAGGTCACTGTGCCAGCAAGAACACTGGTCTGGGGTGGGAGCAGACCTCTTTCTTCCAGGCCTTTAGGCCTCACCTCTAAAATCTCCAGGAGCACTGCTGAAATTCTCAGCTCTGTGAGCTGGTAAAGATAGAGACAAAGTGAGAGCCCGTGAAACCACGCTCATACCGAGCTTCTTCTCTGGGCTGATCATCCAGCCAATGACAGCATCTACAGCCCAGAAGTGCATGCATGATACGACGGAACAGACTCTGAACTCCGGATTCCTGGAGGGCATCTGAAATGCTGCCAGTGTGTCTCTGCAGATTGGGCACCTAACTATTGTGCCACGCTCTATCATCGGTGGGTGCAAGCAGGTGCTGTCTTTGCCTGTGGAGACTGAAGACACCTTCCCACTTGCTGAAAAGGACAAAGCCTTCTTAACTGATTCATTCGCACTCTTGGCTACTGCCCCCATGGTGGTTGCCACCACTTCTGTTCCTGTAGCTCCTGCAGCCCCAGTCAAGACTGAAGGCAAGGAGGCATCAGGTAGGTCATATGAGGACATGGGATTTGGTCTCTGCGTAATCCCCTCAAAGTAACCTACTCAGCCAGTTCAACTGGAGAAGCATGGGGATAATAGCTTACTTCTCAGAAGGGGAGGGGAGGAGCCATGGCTGTGTTCTAATGAAGCTTAACTTTTAAAAATAGTATAATAACATATATTGAAAATGTTACAGGACAATGGACAAGTGTGAAGCACATATTTTAGAGCCAAGGGAGTTGAAAACAAGATGCTATAGACCGTCGCTAAGCTACATTGTCCTGGAGCATCATCCTCATGAAACCATGAAGACAAGCATGGGGATCGTCCCTCTCTTTAGGAGTATGCGGAGAGCTATGCTATCAAGGGCAGCAGAAAGCCTTCTGAATCACTGGCCTCTATTTGATTTGCTGGTCTGGGAGTTGGTACTCAAGATGCTCAGCAAGCTGCCTATCTGTACCGTGTACAGTGTGCACATCTCTGAATACAGACTGATTTTCACACATGAAACTGTGTATAAAGACATAAGCCCGTCAGCTGTTGGCTTTCACATTCCACATGTTCTCTCGTGCCCCTGAGAGGTGTTTGAGGACCAGGAAAGCCACAAAAGGGATATGGAGCTGTGCCTAAGGGGAAAGAGTGGCCTGGGGTCACAGCTTTGTCTGATTTCAGAGAGAAGCTAAGATTAGGCTTTAGTCTGTTGTCTCAGCCAGAAGCTATCGGTTAGTGGCAGCCATTTAAGCCTCCTGGACTCCTCTGACACCAACCTGGGGGACTTAAAGGGTTGTTTCCCTAATTGCAAAGGTCAGATATTCCCAATATTAGCAATGACTCATAGAAGATGCTACATGTGTGCACAGGCATTTCTGCAAAGGCTGAACATGTGCACATTCATGCTTCTGCAAGTACAGCTGCGTTCGTACAGCATTCCCAACAGGCCTGACATTTATCTGCAAGACTACAGTATTGACACTCATTTGAAGAGCCCAAGACAGGTCCTAACCTTTGTTGTAGCATTTCTGCATCCCAGATTATGTCCTCATGATGTTATCAGAGATGTGAAGTAAGTTTCCACAGAAAATGAGTCACTGATAAGTGATCAGGCCCTAGTGACAACCTGGAAACCTCTGGAGGTTCAAAAAATAGCAAATGATTAAATACAACAATCCCAGACACACAATGAAATGTCTTACGGTCATTAAAATTCTATTTAGGGAGGCTGGTAATTACATGGGAAGAGTGGTAATCACCCAAAGGGGAAGAGGCTACAGAATGAAAATTACAGGCTGATTCCAGCAGCAGTGAAGCCTGACATGGGAAAGTGGGATGGAAGGAAACCGGTAAAGGAGCTACCATTAAGGGCAAGAATGAAATATGGATGCTTCCCTTGAATGCAGATAAGCAGGTCATTTTTTCCCTGTGTGTTGAAGGAAAAAAAAATGTGATTTTGAACTCCACAGACCAGAGAGTCAATAGGGACATAGGCACAGAGAGGACAAGCCTGGGAAGTCATGGAGTGTGGAGAGCTTTGGATAGCTGACCCATCCAGTGCCTACAGCCCAGAAGCCCATGGTCTGTGCCTTCCTGCTGACCACTTCTGCACTACTCCGTTCTCCGTTCTGCAGTTCAAAGGGATGTGTTTCACGCTGACAAATCCAGGCTCTTTTCTGCAAGTGCTGTGACTGCTTTCTTCTCTTCTCCATAAGCCTGATGAACCAATGATTCACCTACAACTAAGTCTATTGTGCACGGAAGGAATTATCAGAGCTGCTCTGTTACTATATGTGGAGCTGTAATGCTGGGCCGAGGACTGCCCAAGTTCTCCAGCCCTTGGAGGGAAACCTTTCTTGTGCTCCTGAGATAAGGGATGAGGCAGAGAAATACATGCATGTTGAGGTCACCCAGGAAGCAAATTCCAACACAAAAGTTGACCTTCTGAGGACTGGGCACTCTGGTTTCACCACCAAACCCCTCCTGGGCAACTCCTTTGCCTCAGTTCCCACTTTCACTTGTCCTAGCACAGAGGCCTATGCCAGAGAAGACACAGACAAGCTGCTGCCACCACCACGGCTCAAAGAAGCATTGTATGCAGACTGCAAATAAGTAACCATAAGTGGACTCATCAAGTCTCCTCCTAGGCAGCTCTCGCCCGCCTTGTCAGTGCTTTCGGGTAAAGCTGAATTCTGCTTTGCTTCCAGAGACACTTGCACTTGTAGGCGGAGTTTTACTGTCCTGGGAACCACTCCTAAATAACTGACACAGAGACTCAATATTAATTATAAATGCTCAGTTAATAGCTCAGGCTTGTTACTAGCTAACTCATACATTTGAAATTAACCAGTATTTCTTATCTATGCTCTGCCACATGGTGGTAACTTTTTTCTTTTTCTTTTTTTTTTTTTTTTAAGCATGGCATGTTTATCTTCTGCTTCCTCTGTGTCTGGCTCAAGACTCCTCAGACTCCACCCTCCTTCTTCCCAGCATCCTCCTGGTCTGGCTCTCCTACTCAACTTCTTCCTGTTCAGCTATTGGCCAGTCAGCTTCTTTATCAAACCAATCACAGTGACATATATTCACACAACATAAAGGAATTTTCTAGAGTATTTGTCACCATGAGTGGGCTGGGGTGGAGAACCTGGCCCATGGAGAACAATTTAAGTATTTAAGACATGTACTACAGCTCTTCCCATCTAGAGGAGAATAAGAAGGAATATCAATAAGCTAGAGCCAGTGCAGCCATCTTGTGACATGAGGTCTGAGATGGGAGTAAACACTGAGGAAGCAGAGAAAGAGAAAGAAGAATAGAATGAACCATGGAAGTAGAGGTCACTCCCCATCCATGTGGATGTAGATGGGATGCTCTCTGCTGAAAATGCCTTAAGTCCTCAGCATCTGTTAATGTCTAAACTCTACTAGTTTGTATCCAAGACCTCTCTGGTACTCCTATTGCTGAGGAAGTCAGGGCAGGAACTCAAGGCTAGAACCTGGAGGCCGGAACTGAAGCAGAGGCCATGGAAGAACACTGCTTACAGGCTTGTTCCTCATGGCTTGCTCAGTTTGTTTTCTTGTACAACTCAGGACTACACGCTCAGTGCTGGTACCATCTACAATGGGCTGTATCTTAGTGCTTTGCTACATGACCAAGGCAACTCTTACAAAAGAAAACTAATTGGGGACTTGCTTGCAGTTTCGGAGGTTTAATCCATGGCCCGCATGGCAGCAAGCACGGTACTGGAGCATTTGCTGAGAGCTACATCCTGATCTATTGGCCAAGAGAGAGACTCTAGGCTTGGCATTAGGTATTGAGTATTCAAAACCCAACCCTAGTGACACACTTTCCCCAACAATGCTACACTTCCTAATCCTTCTAATCCTTTCAAATAGTGACACTCCCTGGTGACTAAACCTCAAATATATGAGCCTTTGGGGATTTTTCTTATCCCCATATTATGGGTCCTCCCATACTAATCATTAATCAAGAAAATGTCACATAGGCTTGCCCACTGGTCTATCTTATGGAGGCATTTTCTCAAATGAGGTTACTTTCTTAATGTCTCACCGTGGGGCTAAAACTCCAACATGACTTTTAGAGAAGACAAGCTATATTCAGCCAGGTAGAAAGAGAATTTAAAAGGAAGGGGAGGTGATAAAGTGCTTAACCAGAAAGATAAATGAGAATGTCTTTTGCTGAGATGGGAAAGAGGCTGGGGACAGGACAATAGAAATAGATATCCATGTTTTGGATGTGCATACAGGACCTGACTGGGGAATGAGCATGGACCCAGTTTTCCCAGGAGGGGTTGGGAGAGGAGAAATGTCCCCCAGTGCTTCACTTTGGGGTTCTGGACTATGAAGCTAACTTTAGCTACTGAGTTGCCCGTAGACCTTAATAAGAAAAAATGTCTGAGGTATTTTAAATTTGATTACAAGGGTGGTGGGGGTGAAGGGGAGGAGAGACAAAGTTGTCCTGAGTACCAAAAAGAACAAAAGGCCACCTGAGATTCCAGAATGGGAGCTACAACACTGACTCAGCTATAAGAAGCCCTAACTCAGCAGGCACATACAAGCTGACCTTCCTCCCCCAGCTCACGTCACAGAGTGCTCATGCCCTCACCCCTCTCTTCTGCCAGTACAGGAGAAATACAGGTCTTCCCTCCATAGTTCTGGATGTCGTGGGCCTTCCATCTTTTCAGCCCTGTTGCTGGACTTGGCCAAAACTTGGCTTGGTACCCAGTTCTTTTTTTTTTGTAGACATTAGTAACAGCTCGATAAATCCTTCTGCTTTAAGGATCTCAAGAGTTTGTGTTTAGCAACCCTGGATGGGACTTGAGGCTGAGATTCCAGAAGGAAAGCACCAGATGAGGCCTGTTAAGTTTGGTTGCCTGCTCTTCTTAGAAGACACACAGGGGTTTGTAGGGATGAAGGTTTGTGGTGTGGGCGGGGGCACATACTTGGCTCCACCTGGACCATTTGGGGTGAAAGGAGGATGGGACAGGGATGTCTGGAAGGATAACTGGAACCATTGCCGCGGAAGGTGGGAGGTGAGAGCGACAGCTGGCTCCTGCTCCTCTGACTGATTCCCCTGGAGAGTCCCACTCAGAACCAGCTCCAAGTCCGACTCAGGCACCAACTCAAAGGTCACCATCTGTCCCAGCTTCTTTTTCTGTCGCTGGAAGGAAATACCTGACAAGAGCAACTTACAAACAGGACAGCTGATTTGGACTTACAGTTCCAAAAAGGATCCAACTCACTGTGGCGGTAAAGACATGGCAGCAAGAAGGGAAGGCGGATCACATGGCCTCCACACTCAGGAAGCAAAGAGTGAACAGGAAGTGGGACCAGGAGATAAGACCTCAAAGTCTGCCCCAGTGACCCACTACCTCTAGTGAGGCTCCACCTCCTGAAGGTTCCATAATTTTCCCAAATAGAGCCCCCAGCCGGGGACCAAGCCCAGGGAGCCTTGTGGGGGACATTTCATATTCAAACACAGTGTTCCCTGAAGACTGAGCCTCTGTTAAGTGGCGGCTCTGATTCAACGTGTCTTGACACTGAAGAGGGGGACGACCCTTAAACAGGGCTCTGAGGAAGACAAGTGGTTGGTAAATGTGACATCTCACAGAGAAACAAATGAGTTTAACTGCTCCCCTGTGTCCTTGTTCTCCGACTTGTAAGCGCTTGTGGGCTTGCCTAACCACCACCCCCACCCTGATTCTGAGCACTTCAAGGCCAGAAGCACACTCCTATCCAACAGCGAAACCCCAGTTGCTCCCATGAGGTCTGGCACATGAATGGAATTCAGTACAATTTTTTTATTTCCTTTATATGGGCCATCCATCAAAAGTGACGCAGGTCACAACCATGACTGCTCTCTTAATGTATTCCTGCCTTCATTTTAAAGTCCGGGTGAGCTGAGTGACAAATCACAGAGATTTTTTGCAAATGCCTTTCAAGTCACACAGCCAAATCAGTTCAGCAAATTATATGTAATCATCAAGAGAATCAATAAGAATTGCAAGTGCGTTAAAGAGTTTAGCAGGTTCATTAAGCATTTAGCACACCCAGTCCAATCTGCAGGAAGTGCAGAGAAAAACAGGCTTTAGCCCATCAACACTACCTCCAATTGACCGCAATGTCCTTGGCCTGGCCAAGGCTGCACAGCTTTCAGAGGAGAAGACTGGTCTAGAGATTGGGCCACCTCTAGGCAGGGACCAGACAGTCAGGGGAATCCTGTAGCAAAGAGAACATCCTTTTCCTTGGCTCCTCAGATGCCTGGGTCTCTGTAAAGGAATCATTACCTTGTCGGTTCAGGAAGCAATGACGAAACACCTGTGCGGCACCAATTCCTATGCCAGGTGCCAGGGCAGGATCAAAGCAGAACAGGACACACAGCCTTGTGGTTCCCTAGCCAATTGAGAGGAGTGTTTTGGCCCAAGAGGCGGGGTTTTCATTTGGGATGGCAGGCCTTTTGGAGAGAGGAATGAACAGATTTTTGTCCCCACAGCCTAGTGGGGACAGAAACTCAGGACAGTAAACTTATCCTAAGTGGGGGCTCCAAACCATTCTATCAGAGAGGAAGTGCTGCTGAAAGTTTTGGTGTGTCCCTTTGTGGCCATCACGTTATCAGGAAAACGTAATGGGGTTCTTAGTCTCATTAACAAAAGATTTAACAATAAACTCAAAAGGAATCTTAAAATCAATTTATTAGAATGTAGAAGAAAAATCCTAGGCACACAAGCTTTAAATCTCAGAAGCTTCCCAGAGGATGCTAATGGGGAAAGAGTCATTCTGTTTGAGTTAGGCCGGCATGGAGGTCAACCACTTGCTGAACAGGAGAGCACCTATGTGGTGGGGAGGGGAGCCTAGCAGAAAAGTGAAGCCCAAAGTGTTGGGGTTGGCACAGAAAGGAGATGTAAGGAAGAAAAGAAACCTCATGCTTTTCTGAGGAATTCAAAAAATCAGGCAGTCTGAGGATATTGTATGACTATCTATAAGCAACTATTCTGGAAGGGGCTATCTTAATAAAGGGGTAATTGTTCTGTCTACCTCTTTAGCATGAATTAATATGATCCTGCCTTGGCCAACTGGATTAGCTCTCAAGTGTGGAGACGGTGCTATGTCTCTATCTAGAAGTACATTTTACTCTTTTGACTAGCAGGCAACAGTGTTCCCTTAATGGGCCTTCCATGTTATTGCAACAGGAGGGAAAGAGAACATTGGTGCAAGTCCCCAGTGAATGACTAAGAGTTGGTAAGAACAATCTCTTACAGGGACACAAACACAGGACACAGATAACATCTGCCAGGGACTCAGTCAGCAGGTGCGCCTCCTGCAGATCATCCTGATCCTCTGCTTCACATGTAGGTGCCATGGGAGGGGAACAATTGTCCATGAAGGTGCTGGAGGCATTTCACATGTGTTCCCAGGTCCACATCCCTTGTGGATCGCCCTCTACCCACGACCCCCCAGTCTCCTCTAGCTACGTATCTTTCCACCTCCAATTTCTCAATTAGGCTGGTTAGTGGCATCAGCTTTGGAAACTCAGGAAAACTACCTCCTATTGAGGGAGCCCAGATAATGCCAGGCAAAGAGTGACTCACAGCATTGGGTGGGTATAGCACAGGAACCTGCCCTATATGTATGGTACCCATGACAGACATAAGCTAATCAGGCCCAGCATCCTTCCCTGCTGATGCACAGGAATCTGCCCTCTTTAGGCATGGCTCCCATGACAGGCATAGCTAATCAGGCCCAGCATCCTTCCTTGCTGATGCACAGGAATCTGCCCTCTTTAGGCATAGCTTCCATGACAGGCATAGCTAATCAAGCCCAGCATTCTTCCCTACTGATTTCTTAAGGAGCTCTCCAGGCAGCCAATTAAAAGGCACAAGCCACTTGGGGAGACACCAAAGCACCTGATGACACCGGCTGCTGTGAGGGTCAAACAGTAATAAGAGGAGAAAGGCAGCTTTCCAGTTCAAGTACAGGAAGACAAAGGCCCCTCGAGCAGCTGACAAGCATTGACTGTGCAAGGACCACACCTACTTAGCGTCTCACACAGCCTTCCACTTGGTGGTGGAGCAGTTTGCGGTCACTCTTTCAGCAACAGAGAACCAGCTAACACTAGCTTTTACACATGTGCGCACGCGTGCGCGCGCACACACACACACATACACACACACACACACACACACACACACATACGCAAAGGGTCAGGGACCACACTAACTCTAGAGTAACTGGCTCTGAGACCTGACAGGTCCAGGGTCAGCAGGACATCATCTAGATTTTTGCTTGATCTCTCCTCTGTCCAACCTGCTGCCCCCTCACACTGGTTTTCTTCACAGGCAGAGTTTTCCTGTTTCAGGGCAAGCTGGCCACCCATCTGCACCCCCACAGCTTAGTGAAGGAGACAGCTTCATAGTGAGCCTTTAATACAGTGGTTCTCAACCGATGGGTTGCAACCCCCAAGGGGTCACATGTAAGACATCCTGCATATCAGATATTTATATTGTGATTCATAACAGTTGCAAAATTACAGTTATGAAGTACAATAAAAATTTATATTGAGGGTCACGACATTATGAGGAATTAAAGGATTGCAGCATTAAGAAGGTTGAGAATCATTGCTGTAAGCCCATGGCTGGGTCTGGTTTATCCAGGTCTCCTCCATTGCTGGCGATGCACAGTGGGGCAGGGCTGCCTCTGAAAAACAAGAAGCAATGGCAGAAGGGGGAAGTAGCTAAAGTGAGGACTGGCAATGCTCAGATGAAGCTGACATGCTCTGAACTCCCACCACCTACTTCCTGGAGGAGAAACGCAAGACTGAGCAAAGCAGCCTGTGAGGGGAGGAACAGGGTCTACAGCCTGCTGAGATGGGCTCTCTGTGTGTGGTCTCATCACTTCCCTCATGAAAAGATAAAAGTCTCTCCAGAGCACCTGTGTGGCAGTGTTGGGAAATGGGACCCTCGTCCTAAGAGATCAGGGTATCTCTGGAGGGAGAGGGTGACTTCTCTCCAGAGCAGCTATTGGGAAGTGATCCCAGGTCCTCTTACTGCCCCAGCCCTGTATCAATTGTGTGTGTGTGTGTGTCTGTCTGTCTCTGTGTGTGTGTGTGTGTGTGTTGCCAGCATGTGTGTAGAGGTAAAAGGATAACCTCAGGTCTGAGGTAAGGTCTCTTATTCTCCCTTCTGAGGGGCAAACTAGCTACCAGGGACCTTCCAGGGACTCTTCTGTCTCCACCTCCATCTTGTGGAAGGTTGATTTGGATTATAGCCATGGCTGCTGTCTCCGGATTTACCTGGGTTCTAGGGATCTGAACACTGGTTGTCAGACTTGCAGGGCAAACACTCTACTCACTGCTGTTGCCCCAGGCCTCTCTGAGAGTG
Source organism: Dicrostonyx torquatus (assembly GCA_028555095.1). Taxonomy (NCBI): domain Eukaryota; kingdom Metazoa; phylum Chordata; class Mammalia; order Rodentia; family Cricetidae; genus Dicrostonyx; species Dicrostonyx torquatus. Next base: position 3,173,831 of record JAQHUG010000005.1, read on the forward strand.
AGTCTGTCTGTCTCTCTCTCTCTCTCAACCCACCCATCGCCCCCTACCTCCCCCACACACATACACAGTAGAGAGAGAGAGAGAACCCAGGCTGGACCTGAGCCACTTACTCGTTCTTTCTGCTCTTGATCAGGATGTGATGCATTAAGTCTGTGCATGGTATTTAGCAACAGAAATGAAGCTGGAACACCTGGATATATGTGAATGCTTTACAGATTTGCAAAAATATCTATAAAAACTATAAAGATAACACCTAAGAATTTTAAATGAAGACACCCTCCATAAACAGAAAAAGATGTTTCTAGAAGTCATCAGATTGTTGGGTAAAAATCCCAGTGGCAAGGATGGGTTACATCCTTATGAGTTGTGGCTATGGAAACCCTCAAAGACTCACAAAGAATAAAGGTTATTGCCACTAGGGTTAGTTAGGATTAGACAGTAAGACCCTATTGCTGAAGATCCCACATGCTTTGGATACAAGACACAGAGAAATCAAGTGGGACAAAGCTGGAAGCTCCCTCCTTGCTGACTTTGCTGAAGGGTGTCATACATGTTACCAAGTGAGTATTGTCACCAACAGTCCTGGGAGTACAAGTATATCAGGCAAGACATGCCTACTTGTACAATAATGCCATGGCTGTCATGGGTGCAACCAACTGCTTTCCAATGGCATCTGAGGTTTGTTCCCCAGGAGGCAACTCCCTACTAGTACCATAAGCCAGGACTAGAGCCTGTGACTGGGGAAGTCATAGGCCTTAGTGGTGAAGCCACTGCTATTGCTTTGTTAAACTGGTGTTTTGTCAAATTGCCTTCTAAACATTCGTGTTTGCACCCATGGGTAAGTGTTATCAGCCTCAATTGGTCATGGAAAAAAAAAACTTCCTTTTACCAATGATGATGTGCCAAAGAGACTCATAACCACTGGCAATGGTCCTGAAAATGAGTGGCTGACTGTAGCATAGCAATGAATGGCATCTCCATCACGCTTCTAATGTTCAGAGGACATTGTGGAAGGTGCAGAATAAATGAAATAAACACTGGAGCTAATATACTAAATACTCTCCAAATTAAAACATTTTCATCCTGAAGGGAGGCTTACGAAGACAAAAAGTAAACAACTTACATGATTCACAGGGCCCCAACTTCCCCAAAGTTATATAAGTGATCAAGACTGCTGGGGTGGGGGGACTAGAGTCCCAGGGTTTTAGCTCTTGTAGACTATCATCCAGGCTGGTAGCCTTTTTGTTATCACTGTTTCTGAAACTCCTCACCAATACTTCTGGAAGTAACCCCCCCCAAAAAAAAAACAAAAAAAATCAAACAAAAAAAATCAAACAAAAAAAAAAACAGAAAAAAGAAAGAAAACCCTCATTGGCTTGCCAAGTTAGACATGGGTACAATCATTTCTTTTGTTCATCATTGGTGCCATATGTAGGGTGGCAAATCTTTCTTCATATCTCCCCAAGAAAAATCACATTGAACTGGAGTGCACCAGTTCAACTGGTTGGCTTGTGAGGCCCCAGAGATCCTCTTTGTAAAAACTCTAAACATTTTAAGCCTTAGTATATAGAGTAGATGGGGGAAGAAGCTGCAGAGGCAGACTCTAGAATTTGGACTCTAGAATATGGTGGGTGAAAGAAGCCAGCCGAAACAAATGGTCCCTATAAATGAGAGTCAAATCAGCAGCGTGGCTCAGGGAGGTCAGGTCCTTTGGAAGCGATCTCACACATGTCACTCCTGGGTTTGAGCACCAGAGGGATGAAAATGAAGATGTAACTGCTCCAATGTATGGTTGAGAAGGGCTTTATTGCAGATATACAGGAGAATTTAGCCAGAGGAATCTGGAAGTGTACAGACTGAACTGGGTCATGGGGTGGGGTGGGGAAGCAAGAGAAGAAGAGAAGAGAGAAAGAAGAGGAGCTGAGGACCAAAAAGCTAGAGTGAGCAGCCAGGAGCTTAGAGGAAGAGAAGAACCAAGAGCGAGTGTGGCCAAAATGGCTGGATTATGTAGGAAGGGATGGGAAGGGAGGACCAGCCTCTAGACTTCAGGGCTTTCAGTAGGGGGTGTGGTCAGAAGTGCTGGGAGGAACCAAGGTACTGAGTGAGACTTGTCCAAGGTTTCTTGGGGACCTGACATTCTAACCTTTTTGTTGACAATAAAGGAAGGCTGGAATGGGTCAAAGTCAGGAGGAGAGAGGAGTGCAGGTTGGAGCATCTCTGTGTGCCCAGGTTCTGCAGGGACCACCTGGGGCTGGGGAAGTGCTCACCATATGGAAACAGTCAGGGGTGCAGGTTTGGAAGGACCACCCGAGACTGGCACATTGTGGGCAGTTTGTAGTTGGCAGCTGATTGGAGACCTGTTGGGACAGGTACAGACTAGGGACAGAAGGTGAAGGTAAGGAGTTAAGGGGAAAATTTTATATTGGGTGTACATTTGAAACTTCCAGGCCCATGGTCCTGGTAGTTGGGGGAGGGGAGGAGTCCCAAGAGAGAAGAAGGAGGAGCCCATTCTCAGGGGCAGATATAGAGGGGAAAGCTTAGCCTGTTGATTGGCAGTAGAACTTATCTGGAGTATATTTGACATGTGACAGTTGGATCCAAGTCTAAAGATTCCCTGAAGCTTACATGAATTCTTTTGTTTATAAAAATATAAAAGTTTTAGATATATTAGCACTGTTCATAATCAGTTCTGAAATCTACATTGTAGGAAAAGCTTTTGAGTCATAGCAAAAGTGTGGGGACCCAAAGTGATTCTGGGCTAGAAGAATGAATGCTTTTCCTAAATATCCTGAGGGTTGAATCTATAGATCAGACAAAGATATTTAGAGCTGATGAGAAGCACTTTTAAGTCTATGCTTAGAAGACAACAAAAGGAAATTTACACTTGTGAGCTTATGACTGTGATAACAGTAGTCAGTGTTTGCCAGAGCTAGAGTAATGGCTTATCAGAACTCCGCTGACTAATGCTACAACTCTGAACTCTTGAAGTCTTAATATAACAATAGCGTAGCAAGAAGGAAAGAAAGCTGAAAAGGTTCTCATTTTGTACTTTTCCATCTGATTACCTGCATTCAATTATTTCTTAGACCCTCACAATCTACATAAACTTTAAACCTTTACTTTCCATCCACTCATTTACCGTGAGACACAGGTGGTTGATTACTGAGAACAGTCATTGCAAAGCAAGTTACTTTAAATAAAGGAATAGTTTTTATAAAAAAAAAATATTGCAACCTATTTTGTGAGTGAAGTCTGTCAGCAAAGTAAATTGTATGAATCTGCATTTTTCAGCTGGAGACCTAGTAGCTCTAGAAAAGTAAGGCCAGGTTTTTACATATGAAATGAACTGACCAGTTCAGGGGCGGGCAGGGCCATCTTCCATGTTGCCAAGCTCAGAGAGAGCTTCCAGGCTATGGTAGACTGTAACCTTTAACCAGAAGTGCCTCCAAGCCTGAGAGAATTTGAATTTCGAGGGTGTCAACTTTTGGCCATTAATTGAGGCCAAGTCATTAATTGAGGCCAGGACAGTGAGGCTTTAGTAAAACCCTGAGTCCAAAGAGGAGATTGAGTCTGAGGAGAAAGGGAGAAAGGATTGCAGAAAGAAACTCCACCAGAGTGAGGGTTTCTGTCAGCTCCATAGGGAGCTGAGAGACAGTGAACAAGGTTACAAATAGGATTCTGAATATCACAGAGGCCAGGAGAATGTAGAGAAACATCAGAACTGCAGCTCCTAGGGCAGCGGCTCTCAACCTTCCCGATGCTGTGACCCTTAATTCAGTTCCTCAGGTTGTGGTGACCCCCAACCATGAAGTTATTTTTTTATTGTTTTTATTGAGCTGTACATTTTTCTCTGCTCCCCTCTCTTTCTCCCCCCTCCCTTTCTACCCTCTCCCATGATCCCCACACTCCCAATTTACTCAGGGGATCTTGTCTTTTTCTCCTTCCTATGTAGATCCAGGTATGTCTCTCTTAGGATCCTTATGTCTAGAAGCCACTTGTGAGTGAGTAATATGATATTTATCTTAATGGGTCTGGGTTATCTCACTCAATATGTTTTTTTCTAGATCCACCCATTTGCCTGCAAATTTCAAGATATCATTTTTTTTAACCTCTGTGTAGTACTTAAATGCGTAAATGTACCACATTTTCTTTATCCATTCTTCAGTTGAGGGGCATTTAGGTGGTTTCCAGGTTCTGGCTATGACAAATAATGTTGCTATGAACATGCTGCCGTGGTATGATTGAGCATCCTTTGGGTCTATACCTAACAGCGGTATTGCTGAATCTTGAGGTAGATTGTTTCCTACTTTTCTGAGAAATTGCCATACTGATTTCCAAAGCAGCTCAACATCCTTAGCCCTCAGAGAAATGCAAATCAAAACAACTCTGAGATTCCATCTTATAACTGTCAGAATGGCCAAGATCAAAAACACCGATGACAACTTATGCTGGAGAGGATATGGGGTAAAGGGGAATGGCTCTATTGCTGAAGGGAGTGCAAACTGGTAGTGACACTTTGGATATCAGTATGGCAATTTCTCAGAAAATAAAATTATGCTCATTGTTACTTCACAACTGTAACATGAGGAGTGGGCTGCTTGTTCGGGTCACCTGGCTAGCTTATACCTGAAATAATCACACAGAAACTGTATTAATTAAAACACTGCTTGGCCATTAGCTCTAGCCTCCTATTGACTAACTCTCACATCTTGATTTAACCCGTCTTTAATAATCTGTGTGTCACTACGAGGTCGTGGCTTACCGGGAAAGATTCATCATGCCTGACCTGGCAGCTCCATGGCAGCTCTCCCTCTCTGCTTTCTTCCTCCCAGAATTCTTCTGTTCTCATTGCTCTGCCTCTTCTTTCTGTCTGGTTGTTCTGCCTATTCTTCCTGCCTAGATACTGGCCAATCAACATTTATTTAAAACATGATTGACAGAAAACAGAATTGTCCCCTACCACACAACTATAATTTTGTTACAGTTATGAATCGTATGTACATGTCTGTGTCTTCCATGTTCTTAGGAGACACCACTGAAACCTCCAAAGGGATCACAACCCAGAGGTTGAGAACTGCTGCCCTAGGGGAAGGAAGTAAGCTCAAGGAAGAAGTTGAGAACAAAGGGAGCAGGGGGTGAGAGCCACCAGTGACAAGAATTTCAACCCCAGGCATCCCCAAGCAGATGGAGACACCTGTCAGAGAGAGATGTCCCAAATCAGAGAGATGAGGCATTCCTTCCCCTGGATAGAGGTACAGTAGAGCAAGGGGCACACCCACTCTGGCACAGCAGTGAGACTTTTGTAGTAATAGTAGATGAAGCAAGCAGCTCTGGGTGGGGGGAGGGTGTCCCAGTAGAGGAAAACCCAGCTGAAGAGGTGGAGTAGAAGAGGTTTTGGGAAAAGGCAGGCTTCCAATAAAGGCAGGGGAGCCAGCTGCCCACATGAAAAGTGTCATAGGCTTCAGGAGCCAGAAAGATGGAAAGATGCCAGGGTGACAGGTGCCCCAAGAGGGCACAGCAGATGCCAGGAGCCAGAGAAGACACTGAGTAGGCAAGGAAAGATGCATGGTTAGAGTAGGAGGAGGCAAAAAGAA
>JAQHUG010000005.1:3179544-3197646 GCA_028555095.1 Dicrostonyx torquatus
ATATATATATATATATATAATATATATATATATCCCTCCAGGGTTTTGAGCACCAGATGAATGAAAATGAGGACCACTCCTAGGTATGGATGAGGAGAAGGGTTTTATTATAGGTACGAAGGAGAGAACAGCCAAAGGCATCTAGAATGGTCCAGACTAATGTGGGCCTTGAGAGAAGAGAGGGAGAGTAAGGGAAAAATAAAAGAGGAGAGGAGAGGAGAGAGAGACCGACAGAGAGAGAGAAAGAGTGAGAGGTGGGGGGAGAGAAGCGAGGACAAGTGGACCATTAGGAGTCACAGACCAAGAGGCCAAGAGCAGAGCCAAGTACCAAGTGAGTGCATGCCAGAATGGATGGATTATATAAGAAAGAGAGGCTGGGGAAAGTGGAAGAAAGTCCAGCCCCTGGGATGGAGAGGTTTTGGATAGGAGTTGGGGTGAGAGGTGCTGGGAGGAGCCACAGATACTGAGTGAGTTTTCTCCAGGTTTCTTTTGGGACCTGACACTCCTGTATCTCCTTTTCCAGTGCTGGGATTTCAAGAATGCTCTGCCATGTCCAGATTTTGAAGTGAGTGCTAGGGATCTAAACTCAAATGGATGCATCCAATCAAAATGTATGGCAAGCATTTTGGTGGAGCCATCTCTCCAGGTTCCTGTGGTGGTAAATCTTGTCTGCCGACTTGACTGGATCAAGAAGCAGCTAGTGTGAGAGGCAAAGTCACATTTTGTTTTAATTACTGTGCCTGTGAGATCCATGAAACAAAAATGCCTCTGATCTACAAGCCCCTTGCCCAAGGCAGGACAGTTCCTAAAATGCTGGAGGCTGTTGTTTATGGGAGACCACAAGTCCCATGTTTTCACTTCCCTAAACAAGTTTGTCTGACTCATATGTACCAGATATGTTTACTCACATGTGGGTGGGAGCTTCACAGGCAGGAAATTCATCAGGATGTATGCTTGCCCCTGATTGGATGTATGCAGGAGGTATATAAGCAGGAAATATATCAGAATGCATGCTTGTCCCTGATTGGACCTGATGGGAACTACTTAGCTGCTGCAAACTGTGACTTGGAGTCATTTTTTCTGGTAAACCAGAAATAGACCTGGCCAAAGATCTTCCACCTGGCCAGTATTTAATTAAAACTTACTTCAAATTTGGCTTTAAATTGTGGTAGTGGTCTTATTCTCAACCAGTGGAATTAACAATTTTTGGAGGCCCCAGTGGAATCCAAATCACTCACCCAAATCCTAAGGCTGGACCTTCACTCCAGAACTCAGGAGACATATCAAGGAGGCCTGTGCCTTGAGACGATCCAAGGCTATGTGGTTGTTTTCAGTTTGCAAACTATAGGCATGAACTGCCTTGCTGAGAAAAGAGCCAGCATCTACAGAGGCCTCCTGGTGAGTCACAGTCTGGCTCTGTTTTGTGGGATCCTTATCTGGGAAATGAAATGGGTTAGAAAGGACCCAGATATTCTACCATCCTGGGCATAGAGTGGGACATTGCCTGCCCGCCTGGTTCTGGTCCTGGTTGGAAAGTTGTTTTGTCTGTCTGTGTTCTCTGGTGTGTCTTTAAGTATTGTTTAGACATGGAGCTGGTACAGAAAGGGGCCAGATGTTTTTTCTGTCTATGTGCCAGCTGCCAGTCACCACTGCTGCCAAAACTGGGGCTCAGAATTTATCTCTGAGATCTCTGGTTGTTGGATTTAGATTAGCAGGAGTTAAGATGTCTTTTTGGTTTCCTGATTTTCTATTTTATTGGAAAGCTGGCTCTAGAGTTGGGTGATGGCTTTCCCTTCTCTTGACACAAGTATATTTAAAATTTTCCTTTGTGTCTTTGCCAGTCTGAGCTGCCTGACACAGAGAGTCTTGCAGCCAAAACAATTAGACTTGGCTTAGGTGAACATTCTGTACTTCAAGACTTATAAGTTCATTTTATTGGATATGATTTTAAAAAATCTGTAAAATCTATAAAAAATGTTAACTTAAAACTAGTAACACTGGAAATTTATAGTTAAAAATCTATTCACAGGTAATCTTAAAGGAACCATGTGACATGATTCCATTTTGGGATATAAGCAATATGTGGATTGTCACCATCTTTTGGAAACCATACAGCTGACCGCCATCTTTTGCTAGGTTTGGAAAGGGGAGATGTAATGTGACTTCACCGTGTTTGGACAGTTACATGGCTGGCAGCCATCTTTTCTAGAGTTGGAAAAAATAGATGTCATGTGACTTCACCATCATCTTCATTAAAGGTGACTACATGCACTGGGCCTACCAAGGAGACAGCAACAGATCTTCAAGATATTTTGGATTAGGATGGACTTTTTGTGATAAATCCTGCCCAATCCTGAAAACACGGTTTATAAAAGATAGGATTTTTAAAAATGCTTGTTTAATAATTAAAGCTGTACCACCATGTATTTATATGCAAGAATATAACTTATGCTGGCAGCCAAACTTTGAAAAATGGGAATCATTTTTAAATTTTATTTAAAACCAATGGTATTGGTTTTAAGATATGAAGGGGGTCATAGGGGACAGCTGAGGTTTGCAAATGAGTGACATGGCTAAAGTTCCGAGAGAGAGAGAGAGAGAGAGAGAGAGAGAGAGAGAGAGAGAGAGAGAGAGAGAGAGAGAGCAGTTGCAATGGAGGAATCCTAGCAGTTCTGGAAATGCNAAGGGGGTCATAGGGGACAGCTGAGGTTTGCAAACACACACACACACACACACACCGAGAGAGCGAGAGAGAGAGAGAGAGAGAGAGAGAGAGAGAGAGAGAGAGAGAGAGAGAGACCAGTTGCAATGGAGGAATCCTAGCAGTTCTGGAAATGCTGGTGCCATGTGATAGTCACCAGAAGCACCAGCCACAGTGAACTGGAGCAGACTGGGATCTATAAGGCAGGCTGTGGCTATGCTGCCAAGAGTGGGGCCTAAGATATGATCTAAGACCCTCGGGAAAACCCAAAGGATTGTGAATGAGTCCTCGGTGCTGAGCTTTGAGTTGTTTGCACTTTGGAGCTTGGTTCTGCCTTATGCAGATCTTGGTTGTGTCCTGTATCTTCCCTCTTGAAGTAAAAGATGTAATGGATTAAATAAAAATGCTGCGGATTCCCTGAGGGGCTCAGTAGCAAAAACGCTGCAGGTCTTCAAGCGGCAGCAGTGGGCAGTAGTCCTGAGAACAGCCAGTCCCAGGCAGAGATGGGGCAGTTCCCAAGTGGCTGTAGTGGGTCACCAGGGGCAGTTGAGTCCCACAAGGAGACACAGACAGATGGGCATGCCATGAGACCATGCCGCAGGTCTCTAAAGGCAGATGGACCCAGGCAGGGAGCCATGCAGTGGGTGAGAGACAGAGACATAGATAGGCACTCCATTCAGAGTGAGAATGGATATTTATTCAGTGGGTTATGGAAGGGAATGGGAGAAGGGGTAAGGGTAAAAGGGGGAAGAGCAGAGAGAAACAGAGAGAGAGAGAGAGAGACAGAGAGAGAGACAGGGGGAATGGGAAGAGAAAGAAACTGTGTCTTCGAGAGGGAGATAGAAAAGGAAGGGACTCAGCTTGCTTCAGTGAACATGGGGGTAGGAGGAAGGGAGAGTGGCTTGTCTCTTAAAAGGACAGAGCAAACCATTACAAAAGATGGTTCTTTATTTTTTGTTATTTCAGTTAAGAAATTTTAAATTTCTTTAAGAGAAAATTTTGGTGTTTTGCAGAATTTAAATAAATAACTGAATATTTTTTAAGTAGCAGCTTTTAAAATATTTAAATGTATAAAAGTTTATGGGAAATTTTAGGTTTACAAATGTTTTATATTATCAATATTTGAATTTAAGAATAAATAAAAGATTAAAAATTAGGGTCACAGCTATGAGCACTAAATACTAAACACCAGAAACTGGGATGTTCTTGTAATGATCTGTCTCTTTAAGAGAGAAGCCACGCCCACTCCCCCTCCTCATTTGCTGAGGCAGGCTGTTCTTCAGCTTCCAGCCTGAGTTCTGCCTCTCCCCACTTCTCCCCACTTCTCTGCTTCCCTCGCTTCTGTCTCTCCCTTCTCTCTCTCTCTTACTCTTCTCTCTCTCTTCTCTCTCTTTCTCTCTCTTTGCTCTTCTCCCCTTTTCCCTTCCCCTCCATAACCCACCTAATAAATATTCAACCTCACTCTACATGGTGTGCCTATCTCTGTCTCTCACCCACTGCCACATGGCTCCCAGCTGGGGACCAGCCTTTGGAGACCTGCAGCATGGTCTTATGTGCAGTCCCTGCCTAGGACTGGCTGCTCTTGGGACCCGCTGCCTGCCACCAATTGGGGACCTGCAGCATTTCTACTGCCTGCCACTGCCGGGAATCCTGCAGCAATTTTTAATTTTTCCATTACAGTTCCTATCTTATAATTCAGCAGACAATGACCTAAACAAGCAGTCTAGCAAAGGGCTTGGAGCAGCTTCTCAACCTCTGGGGGTTGAAAAAGATCTCTTTACAGGGGTAGGCTAGGGCCACCTGCATTGCCATATGTTTACAGTGAAATTCATAACAGTGGCAAAATTGGAGTTGTGAGATAGCAATGAGAATGATTTTGTGATTGGAGTCATCACAACATGGAGAACTGGTTGGAGGCTTGAGCAGTAGGAAGGTTGAGAACCGCTGGCTTGGAGAATGTCTCTCCTTATCTTCAGGCTATTCGTGCCTGTGACCGTCTGTGCGGCCTCTTTATCTTTTCTAACTTTGTTAAGCTTAAGCTATTTTGATAAACTGAGTCATATAAGAGACTGTTATATTCTGTAATGGTGCACTATAAAAGGATCAGGAAACTTCCCAGTCTCTCTGTGGACTGCATTTATGAATTAAAAGCTTTATTTAGATACTAAAAGGAGCCTCGATTGAGAAATTGTCATTTTTTAAAAAACTTTTTCAAGACAGAGTTTCTCTGTAGCTTTGGAACTAGCTCTTGTAGACCAGGCTGGTCTCAAACTCACAGAGATCCACCTGCCTCTGCCTCCCGAGTGCTGGGATTAAAGACGGCCCAGCTGAGAAATTGTTACTTTTTTTAAGGCTCAAACTCAACAGAGATAAAGCTATAAAGTCCTTTCCCAAGGTTGGGCATTTAGACAAAGCCCACATTCCCTCAGGGGCTTTAAGAAAGTTCCTGCTTGCTAAAAAGGGAATCTTCTCTTTACCTCTGGTAAAAGGTGGCCCTTCTATTGACGAGACAATGTTGCCTATTAGCTTGTCAAGAGCCGTGCTAGCCTCTAGGCTCCCTTAGTCCCTGCTCAAAGCCCTACCCTAGCAAGTCCTAGTCCTATAAAATGTAATAACTTATTGTAAATTGTTAACAATGATTAAGATACACAAGTTAATGGACAGTCCTTTTAAATGCTCAAATTCTTTAATGTTTTTAAAGCTCAGAGCTTTGCTTGTAATCAGTCTAAGAACGAATGTGATGATTTAGGGAAAAGCGTTATTTAGCCTATCTGTGCTTTCAAGGTTAAGCCTAGGTTTGTTTAGCTCAGATATGCTTAATAGAGAATGGTCCTTAATTGTCAGAGATCTGATTAATATGGTATTTAAAATGCTTAATGGAAAAAGCTTACTATGACAGAGATCCCCAGTTCCTAGCAATGACCCCCAAGGTCTCTAAAGATGATGACGTGACACCATGACTACTCCATCTGGATAGTAGTCATGCTAACTGCTGGGAAAGGCTGCCCCAGTGCTGGGCTTGCTGCCAAGACCCAGCCCAAACTGTTGTCAAACAGGACACTGGAAAGTTGATTGCTCCACTTTGCCTAAACAAAGTCAGGTCAGTTCCACCATGTTCCTTTTCCACAGGAAAGCCTCTCATCTTCTGGGCCTGGTGGCTAAAGACTGGTGCTGTCCCCAAGACCCTGGAGACCACAGGAGCCTCAGATGATCATGTAGGTATTGGACCATGGACTAGACTCTGTCAGTTTAATTGATACATGGGACATTTGGATTATACTTCCTGCTATAATCTATTCTTCTCAGATCTCTGATGATATTGATTGCTAGACTAACTATAGCTTTGTCAGCTTAGTAGCAGCAGGCAACCAGGTTCTTCCCCAAGGCTGCAATCACCTTGTTAGCTCATTTCATGTGTGAAAATTAAGCCTTGCTTTTTCTGGAGCTATGCGGTCTCCTGTTGAGAAAAGGTAGACAGGTTTGCCTTGCTAATGGGCTTCTTATTAAAAGATAAAGAAGTTTCATGTATAACTTTCCACTAAGGGAACATGATTTGCAATGATTGCTCTCAGTGATAACTACTTGTATCTCTAGTAAATGATTAGATGGAAAGAAAAAGGGTTAAAGTCTATGTAAGTTTTGAGGATCTAAGACAATGTTTCAAGATATATGAAGGTCTGAGGATGTGAAAGCTTAAGTAACTTCTGAGGGTCTCAGTGATTTAAGATGTGTAAATACGAACTGTGAGGTATAAGTCAGGGGCTTAAGGTCTGTGAAAAGTGGGAAGTGTTTCAGATTTCTTTCCCCTTCTATGCTATTGTTACACTAAGGTTTCAAAAGCTCAGAGTTTTACCATTGATCAGTGGAGTTCTGATAAGCTGGTAGGGCACTATTTACTCTTCAGTCATAAACTCAAGTTTTTAAATTTCCTTTGGTTGTCTTCTAAGTTTAGACTTAAAGGTGCTTCTCATGGGGCTAAAGACTTCTTTGTCTGATCTATATATCTGGTTCTCTGGACAGGTGAAAACATGTTCGTGCTTTTTAACCCAAACCTGTAACCTTTGCTAAGACTCAAAGGTGGGAGTCCACTCCAGCTGTTTTACAGACAATTGTTACCTGTTTTAGCTATGATATGGATTTCAGTACAGATTAGTAATGCTAATATAGCTAAAACTTTTATGTCTTTTTGTAAACTAAAAATTCATGTAAACTTCAGAAACTCTAGGGAGTCAATCCACTTCTCTCTGGTCAAAAGGACTCCAGATAAGTACAGCCTACATTTTCTCACCTGTCTATTCCTGAGAATGAGATTTTCCCCCACGCCCCATCTCTCTCAACTCCTCTCTTCTCTAGACTATCAGGATAATGAGCCCGAAAGTTCCAAATGTATTATTTTCCTTTAAGCTCCTAAATTTTAATTTCTGTCCCTAGTCTATATTTCAACAGATTTCGACTTGACTGGCAGACACCATTCAGACATCAGCTGCTGACTATACCTGCTCCAAATGACTACTACAAGCCCTGCATTTGCTGAAAGCTGATGTGGAGCAGTCCAGCCAATGTGATTGCTCCCTGTCTCTTCAACTGGCTCAGCTAATCAGATGCTTCTGATGAACATCCCATGGCCTGAATTCCCTCCTTGACTTTGACTAGCCATCCCACCCTCCTGGGCCCTGACAACATCCTAGTTTCAGCAGGAGCTAGTTACAGAAGAGAGTACATCACCTCCTGGAATGCTAGATCAGAAGGAAACTCCTTGGCACAGGGGACAAAATAATTACTTATAGTGCCTATTGGCATATATTTTGGCAAGAAAGGTACCTGTTAAAACCAAATAGACCAAGATCTATTATTAGCTGAAATAGTTCTACAATATGATATAGCCCTCAACCTGCTCTCTGCAAAACAGAGGTTTTACAGCTTTAAGAGAAAATTGTTGTTTCTTTACAAACCACTGAGGAATCATTAGAAATAATCTGGCTGTACTCAAAAAATCATTTCAAAAAAGGGGACCCGAGGTGAAGTAAATAACTGGTCCCCATTCTCATTTCCAGGTCCTTCTAGATAGGAACTCTGATGTCAGCTGTCACAGGGCCTTTGGCCCTTCTGTGTCTGATAATTGTTGTTGGCTCTTGTGTCATTGGTACCTTAACTAAATGATAATTCCTGTTTGGGTACCATTAAACTGATGATTATTAGATCCCAATATAAATAACTACCCATCACAAAGTCAAGGATTTTACACAGGATACAGCTCAAGAGGGAAATGTGGGAGCCAAAGTTACATTTTAAGCTTTAATTATTGTGCCTAAGAGATCATGAGACAAAATGCCTCTGATCTGCAAACCCCTTGCCCAAGGACAGACATTTCCTGAAATGGTGGAGGCTGTTGTTTATGGGAGATAACAAGCCACGTGTTTTCACTCCCCTAAACAAGTTGGTTTGATCCATCTGCACCAGATGGGCTTGATCACACATGGTGGGTTTAACAGGTAGGAAGGAGGTTCACAGGCAGGAAGTACATCAGGATGTATGCTTGCCCCTAGTTAGACCTGATGGGAAATACTTAAGTCACTTCAAACCATGACTCAGGGCCATTTGGGGTGGGAAGGGGAGGGAACCAGAGATGGACCTGGCCTGTATTTAATTAAAGTTTGCTTCAAATTTGGCTTTAAATTGTGGTAGTGGCCTTATTCTCACTGGGTGAGATGAACACTCAGGGGAGGAGCAATGAAGGGAGAGCGCACCCACATGCAGTGTTGGCAGCGCCAGCCCTTGCTCTGCAGACCTCGCGGAATAAGGAGAAAAGCAAGAGCACTGAGTGCTCTCTGCCTGCTTCCTGACCATCATGAAGTAAGCTGTAGCACTCTGCCCCACCCTTCCCGCCATGGTGGACTGACCCCTATGGTACAACAAGATAAACTAAATCTTCTCTAAGTTGTTTCTCCCATGACTGTGTCACAGCAGTGAAACTGCCCATTGTACAGCTGAAGCTGCTCAGCCCTCTGCACCCGTTGTCTGAGTGTGAGCTGCGGCTGCCCGCTGCTGCCCAGTCTTAGGTAGCATAGAGAGACAGAAGGCAGAGAGAGAAAAGAGACCACACTTATCAGCCCACACAGAGGGGCAGTCTCTCTCCTGAGGAAACAGAGGAGTCTGCAGGAACAGAGCTGGCTTTCACCCTTTATGGGAATGGAGTAAGGGACTTAGGAATGAGGACATTGTTCCCATGTATCCCATGTTCTCTCCTGCAGCCTCTTCTCCTTGAAGCTATTTGCCTATGGCAGACATTTCTTTCTGGGATGACAGAAAAAGGGAAAACCTGGTAAATCATCCAGCATCTCAAGGGGGGATCATACCCTACATACCCTGCCAGGGAAAAGATCCAAATCCAGTCTATAGATCTTATAGCATATATGTTGCTTCTGTGCTGTGGTAGTCTAGAATTCCTAAGTCAAACCACCAGGGTCTGGGAGACATCTGCACTTATTCTCAAATGCCTGAAGCAGTGCCCACAAGATTAGTTATTAAAAAAAAAAATCACCACCTCTATTGTTGACTTGCTCAGTGTCAGGCACCAGGAAGGACATCTCATTTTGAGTCTCGACAAACCTGAGGGTAAATGCAAAAACATAAACAAGCCATTATGGTGTGCACGTGTGTGTGTGTGTGTGTGTGTGTGTGTGTGTGTGTGTGAGAGAGAGAGAGAGAGAGAGAGAGAGAGAGAGAGAGAGAGAGAGAGAGAGAGAGAGAGAGAGAGAGAGAGAGAGAGAGAGAGATTTGCTCAAAGACACAGAGTGAGCTCCAGGTCAGGAGCCTTCCCCAAGTCTATTTAAAGAGCAGAGTAGAGATGCCGCTGTCATTGGGTCCCAGATGCTCAGGGCCCTAATTGCCCAGCTGGTGAGGCTGAAGCTTGTCTAAGTCAGTAGCTAAGGACCTCAAATCAGCAGCAAGACTAATTCTAAGCATTGCCTCTTTCCCTCTGAGCCAGTGGCTCTGGGATGCAACCAAGATTTGGCTTTTCTAACATGTTCTTGTGTGGAGTTGCTGTGTCCAGCCTGGGGGCCTACATCAGCCACTTTTCTCATCAGTGACTAAATATCTGACAAGAAGCCACTGACTCAGAGGATAAAGGCCTTGCTTTGGGTCACAGCTTCACAGCAGGGAAGATGCAGTACCATTTAAGGTGGTGGAGCGGTTCCTATCTATGGCTGCAGGAGCTTGAGACAGCTTGCTCCTATCTCAGAGGTTGACCAGGAAACAAAATCAGCCAGAACCAGGGCCAGAGTACACCCCATAACGTCCACACTCAGTAACCCACTCCCTCCCTAGAAACTCCATATCCTAGAAGTTCAGCAACCTTCTAAAATACTATAACCAGTTGGAGACCATGTGTTCAAAGACATGGGCTTATAGAAGACATCTCACATTCTGGCCATAAGCAGACTTCATTCTGAGAACCACTAGAGTAGATCTGAATGTTACATATCCAGAGTCTAATTACAGCTTACCTTGAGCTGCCTTTAGCCCCTGTATTAACCATAGCCTGCTCACCTCTGTGTCAGACCTAACACCCTATGTATGGCTAATAGAAAAAAACCTTTCGGAATGTATTAACAAAGCCATAGTTTCCACCAAGCAAAGGTCTAAGAGTCATCAGACAACACCTGAGGTCCACAGAGATTTCCCACCTGGCTGTACCCACCTACTTAATGTTCACAGCAATGTATTTAAAAATTGCCTTGATACATAATTTTTATTGTTCTGTTACTATAAAAACTTCTTCTTCAAACTGATTCCACACTGGAGTATGGAACCTAAATTTGTGTCTAGGACCATGACCGTTTATATTTGGCTTCTCTATAAACTTTCTCTTCTCCCCCTTGAGGTGAGAACTGTGTTCCTGCACAGACGCCTTATTTCATTTCAAATCATATTGCAAACTGTTTTATCTCTTCTAAATTCTGCAAACAGATGCCTCCTGCCCCTGTGTTTAGCCTCAGTTCTCCAAATTATTATCTGAACGTGCAAACCTGAACCATTCCACCAGTTAACATTTAAAGTACCAGACACAAACGGTTCACTGTGAGCTCAAAAATGAACATTTGAATTAGTTAACATTTTGGTTAGGTCTGACTGAGATAAAGTCCTTGCATAATCAGCTTTTCTTCTGTCCCAAATTCCACAGTGAACGTTTACATTTTAGATTAAATACTTTTTTTAAAGGGAGAGAGAGAGAAAACAGAGGCAACAGAGCCTGTAATCTAGTCCAAAATTATCCCCCCAAACTCTTATTTCCACATGTACAAACATATATCTTTAAAGTTAAAAAAAATCTGTGTATATTTTGCCTGCTTATGTCTTTGTACTATATGCTTGCAGTGCCCAGAAGAGGAATCAGATTCCCGGGATCTGGAGTTACAGGCTATTGTAAGCTACCATTTGGGTGTGGGGAACAGAACTTGGTTCCTCTTAACCACTAAACCATCTCACCCAGGTTCAGTTGCCAGCACCCAGAGCAGCCCACAGTCATCTGTAACTCCAGTACCTTGGCACGCAAGGGAAAAGCTTGGAAAGTTCAGAGTAACCTAGACCATTAAGTAGTTTCTAAGGCCTCTCTGCCATCAGGGCCTATGGGTGCTATATTCCAACCTTCCACAGTGTATACAGTGTGAGGTGGCTACAAAGGGTGGTACGTTCAGCACACTGTTGGGGGGGGTTCATGAAAGGAATATTACAAGATGGCATGTACAATAGGATTCTTTTTACTTAAAAAGGATAATATGTCCTGGGAACCCACAGGCTACTCCTGTCAGGGAAGCATGTGGGCTAACTGCAGATCTTCATCCCTCCTTCCTCTCCTCCAAATCCAACCCCCCAGTCTCATCTCCAGCTCTATAGCAGACAGCCTGCTGCAGCCTCCCCTCCTCCATCCCATCTCCAATGGATCCCACAGATTGCTCCCTCCAAAATCCCTTCACCTTCAACTTATCACATTATCCCAGCCCCCAACTCCAACGACATTCCCTGGGCACTTGCCAGCCAAGCCTGCTGCAAGCAAGTAGGTCAGAGAGGTAAGTAGGCAGGAGAGCTTCAGGTCTTCACTTTCCTTCCTCTCCCATATCCAGCTTCCAGTCTCATGCCCAGCTCTGAAGCAGACTACCTATCATATCCTCTCCTCGATCTTGTCCCCCATTCCCAGGATACTAAGCAGATTCTGGTGGGACATCCTGCTTTCTTCCAACCCGTGGCTCCTCTCAGGCCCCACCCCAAGCCCATCCCTATTCCTGAGCATCAACTCCCAATACCTAGAAACACATTTAACTGGGAACCTCTAGCAGTCATATCTAGCAGAATCCCAGAGGAATTTTCAACCAAGCAACACACAGCCACCACGCCCTCTTAAGAGGCAAGGAGAGTAGCAGAAACCAAGGAACAAAACACCCACCCAATAAAGACAAGGACAGACTTTAGCACCTAGAATTACAATCTTCCCAAACCCAGGTACCTGAACTTCATCATAAAACCACAAGAATCCCCAGGACAATACGTCTGTCTCCACTAGAGTCCAGGAACCCTACCACACTAGGCCCTGAGAGTTGAAACATAGCTGAAGCATAAAACAGAGACCTTGAAACAGCCTAGATATAATAGCAGTTCTTAAAGAAGAAATTAATAAATCCCTTAAAGAAGTCTGAACTCCACCAAATTGGAAAATCTAAATGAAATTAATTATTTAGATTTAATATATGTTACTTCCCAAAGTTAAATTAAGATCAGATAAGCTATTTAAACAGAACTTTAAACCCTAAATAAAAGTAGTCATTAAAAGTCTCCCAACCAAAAAAAGCCTAGGGTGAGATGGTTTTAGCACAGAATTCTACAAACTTCCAAAGAAGAGTTGATGTCAGTACTCTTCAAATTATTCCACAAAATAGAAACAGAAGGAACATTGTCCAAAGCGTTTTACAAGGCCATGGTTACCCAAATACTCAAACCACAGAAAGATGCAATAAATAAAGCGAATTGCAGAAAAGTTTTCCTTATGAGCATAGATGTAAAAATTCTCAATAAAATACTTACAAACTGAATCCAAGAACACATCAAAAAGATCATCCACCATGATAAGTAGGCTTCATCCTCAAGATGCAGGGATGGTTCAACATATGTAAATCAATAAACATAATTCACCATATAAGAAACTGGAAGAGAAAACCCACATTATATGCAGAAAAGGCCTTTGACAAAAAGCCAACACCCCTTCATGATAAAAGTCTTAGAGAGACCAGGAATATAAGGGATGTATTACAACATAATAAAAGCCATGTGCAGCAAGCCCATAGCCAACACCAACTTAAATGGATAGAAACTCAAAGTGATTCCACTGAAATCAGGAACAAGACAAGGTTGTTCACTTTCTCCACATCTATTGAAGTTCTGGCTGGAGCAATAAGACAACTAAAGGGGATACAAATTGGAAAGGAAAAAGTCCCCTGTGTTGCTTCCTTATATGTGCCTCTTAACTTTTATTGCCTCCAATGCTGCCCGCTCTGAATCAGAAAAGCTCTCCGGGTCTGGGGGAGCAGCTGGTATTTTCATATGAGAAACCTGAGAAGCATCAGTTCCCAAAGAATTTTAGGGGAAAATATTTGAGATAAAAACAAATAAGTTTTCTGGGAATGATTGCATCTGTCCCATCTATGACTGACAAAGTGAAACCAAAAACTGCCAAGAGAAACATCAACATTTGAGAGAGAAGGGAGAGTACAGGCTGCATGGTCCCAGAAATATTCTACCCTATCATGAAGTCCACTGGGTATTTCCAAGTGAGAGTCTGTCTTCATGGGCCTTGCCTTGTGGAGACCCATTGGACAAGGATCCATACTCTGATCAGAACCTAGGCCACATGGTTCCCATGACAGTGTGCAGCAGCCCAAAGGGTCCTCACCACAGCCTGCACCATGATATTTTCAGATTCCATCACATGGGCTAGATCACCCTCTTTCATTTCTAGGTTTCCCAGCCCCACATAATTCAGTGTAGCAACACAAAATAAATGAACACAATTCAGTAACACATATTTCCAGTTATGTGCTCAGCCATGACTATGTTATAGAATGTGGTTAAACTGATCTGACAGTTTCTATCCAAGTGTAAACATTTGGATTAAAGAGGTACAAAGTGTACAGATTTGATATATGAGACAGAAAAACTAGGAGGAAGTCAGTTATGATAGCACATGCCTGTAATTCTAATACTTGAGAGGGAGAGGCAAGAGAATGAGAAATTCATGATCATTCTTAGATATATACTGAGTGTGAGGCCACTCTAGACTATGTAAGACTCTGTACACACACACACACACACACACACACACACACAAAATGTGAAGAGGAAAGGAGAGAGGGAAGAAGAGAGAAAGAGAGCACCAGCTCTTGCAAGTATTTCTTCAGCCAGCTTCCAAATCATGACATGGAGACTTATTAATTATGAAAGCTTGGTTGACAGCTTTGGCTTGTTTTTACTAGCTGTTATAACTTAAATCCACCCATTTCTATTCACCTATGTGCTGCCCTGAGGCTTGCTTACCTCACCTATGTACTGTCCATCCTGCATTCCTGCTTCTTCCATACCTCTTTGCACCCCCCCCATCTTCCCAGTGTCCTCTGTGCCTGGAAATCCTGCCTAGCTATTCGCCATTCATCTTTTTATTAAACCAATCAGAGTTACACTTCTTTGCAGTATACAAAAAGATTATTCAACAACAACCAACCAGGCACAGTAGTGGCCTCCTGTAATTCCAGCACTCAGGAGGGAGAAGCAGGAGAATTGCTGCAAACTCAAGCTCATCCTGGCCAATGTAGCAAATTTAAGCCATTCAAGCCTATGCAGTGAGAACCTGTCTCTAAGAGAAAAGGAAGAACACAAGGAAATGAAGGGGCAGAAGAAGAGAGACCAAGATGGATAGCTAGTGTTTGAGACCAGATTGTTCATATGTGACAGGGAGAAACAGTCTTAAGCAAAACCCAGCTGACATGCCAAGACAGAGAAAATGAGGAGTGGCAACAAGGATGGGTTGTAAGGAACACTCTCAGAAAACTCACATCCCGATTTGAAATTTTAGACATGCTGGGGCATGTTTTGTCTTGAAGTCCTGGGTATCTGCTCCCTTAGAAAGAGGATGTAGGGTGTGAGATGGAAAAAAAGAGAGTAACAGTTATTCTAGAGGAGCCAATGTACACCCCCACACCCGGAACAAAACCCAGAAAGTAATAGACAAGGCTGAACCAGAGCATTTTAATATCCACTTTCCAGAACCGTGCTTTCTTTTATATATCATATTGAACCGATCATTTTAAATACTTGAAAAATCCTTGACAATGTCATTGAGTGAGATGTATACACTTCATATCTTGACTAATTTAATACAATTAGGTCAGCCTGTTTTTAGAAATCAAATTTTATCAGGTACAGACATGGGTGGCTGTGCTTGTGGTACTGAACAGCTAGCTGGAAAGACTTTATTTGCATA
This sequence comes from Dicrostonyx torquatus, assembly GCA_028555095.1. NCBI lineage: Eukaryota > Metazoa > Chordata > Mammalia > Rodentia > Cricetidae > Dicrostonyx > Dicrostonyx torquatus. Next base: position 3,194,775 of record JAQHUG010000005.1, read on the forward strand.
AGAGACAGGAGCACTGTGGTCTACAGTGAGGGCCAGCCATGCTGGTCAATCATCTTCAGACAGTGTCTCCCTTCACTTAAGTCTCACTTTGTAGGAACCATCTCCTAAGTTACTAACATTGCACACACCATCTAAAAACTCTTAAGCATTTTCTGTTTGTATTTCTGCTATCTGGCCTGGTGGGATATGTTAACCTGAGTGATGCAGTCATGGCAGGACCCAAGGGTCTTTGTCCCCCTTCCCCAAATGCTAGAAGCATTTACAGTCCTTCAAATAACTGAAACTTCTGGAGGCAAAAGAGTTCAGCTAAGAATCCCGCTTCTACGTGGTAGAGGGAAACTCAGGGAGAGCTAGTGTGGTTTGTGATTCCCTGGAGTGTCTTCACCATGTCTCAGTAAATCCTCTCACCAGGGCTGGAAAGGAACATCACACAGAAAGAGCATGGAGTGAGTCTTTTTCTGTCCTATCGGCCAGCTCCCAAATAACAACACAAAGACTTCTTATTAATTATGAAAGCTCAGCCTCAGATTAGTCTTGTCCCACAACCTCTTATAATTTAAAATAACTTGCTTATATTAATCTACTTTTTTAAAAAAATATTTTGGCTTGGTCTTTTTTTTCTTAGTTTTGTTTTGAGTTTGATTTTTTTTCAGATAGTTTTTCTGAGTAGCCTTGGCTGTCCTGGAATTTGCTTAGTAGACAAGGCTGGCCTCAACTCACAAATATCTGCCTGCCTCTGCCTCCCAGTGCTGGAATTAAAGGCGTACACCACCACTGTTCAGCTTAATCTACATTTTATTTCTTTTTTAACTTTTTTTATTCTGTATGCCAATTTCCCCATGTCTCATTGGTGTGTCCTCTCTTTTTCCCCAAGTTCTCTCTGTCTGAAAGTCCTGCCTATACCTCCTGCTTAGCTGCTGGCCATTCAGCATTTAGTTAAACCAATCATAACAATATATTTTTTCACACAATGTACAAATATCCCACAACATTTCCCCCCTTTCTCTAAATACAAAGGTGTGGTTTTTACTCTAACATAGAAAAACTGTATATAATAGAACAATTATTAAGTAAGAATTACATTCATAATGTTTAGTCCACATGTATTTGGTAAATTCAGAGAAAGTGCCTATATTATCTATCCTATCTTAGTGAGTCCAAAGCTTTGTAACTAGTTTACTTTTTATCCTAACTTGTATCACCAACCCAAAACTATCTTTTTAGACCTCAAAATAATTTCTTATGTAAACAACTTAAGCTTTTATGTCTCCCAACCCTATATATTTTACACCTCTTTCGTGAGTTTCTTTTCTGAATTTGATAACAAGGAAAACTTTAACTGTGTCTGTCTAGTCTTCAACCCCATCAAAGACCCAAGAAAGATATAGTATTACCTGAATAAACAGGAAGTGTAGAGAAAGCAACTTCTAAAACTATAGAAATGACAGAAACAGCTGGCTGCCTGGACAGTCACCCTAGGTTCATCTGTAATGTTGGGGCATCCATCTTCAACCTTCAGGCCTAAAATATCTGAGAGACATTTATACGAAGCAGGAAATTTGAAGGACTGTCATACCTTGTTTTGGAAAAGTTTTATAGTTGCCTTCTTTTGTGTCCTGCTTGGTCAATTTGCACAGCATACTGTCAGCAATCAAGGCAAGGTCAGTTTCTTAACCAAATGGATAACTTTACCGCAATAAAAGGAAACTCTATATGGAGGTTCTTCAATGCCCATCATCCTTTTATGAATCAAATTGATGCTGCCAGGAGGAGCAGACATGTCTCACTGCCATGAGAAGTCTTATGTTATTAGAACATTTTGAATGCCATATTCTGTAGGTCTTTGAAGTGTTTGAAGACCACCTATATATCTAAAATATATCTGTTTAACTTTAAAAGCATATCTAACATGACTGCAAGTTTGGTTATTATAGATGACTAACTACTAACCTGTATTTCTTAATTATCCTAAATAGCTTTCAAGGACTAAAACTTTACATTACATTTTTAAATGAGCTGCATAGGTACAATACCTTAAACAAGAGTAGAAACATATATGCAGTATAACAAAAATAACTTTAAGTTTGTATCAATACAGAAACAATACCAATGTAAAATTAGGGGTTGTTCAAAAGTAGACTCAACAATTCACCATTTTATCCCATCATTTCTATATTATACACCCCTTTTTTCCTTCAGAAAGAAATTCTTGAATCTAATCTCCTTTGTTCAGCTTTTTTCTTGACCATGATCAATAACAATTTGTAACCAACCCCCAGACCCCACAAATGATGACAAACATCCATAAACTACCAAATGACCAAAAACCACCCACCCCACCTCTTGGAAATGTAGGCATCATGTTCTCTAGATTGCTTCCTGTTGACTGTGGTCAAGTCCTGGAAAAACTAGCTGTAACATTGGTTGTTCAGTCTCCGTGTAATGGGAAAGTGCAAGGCTTATTTGAAGTACTGACTGGAATTGTCTGTGAGGCTGGACCATCTCAGCCAGCATCCTTGAAGTTGTTCTGAATGCAGAACTCTGAGGAAATTCCAACAGAAGCACTCTAAGAGGCTGGATCACCTGGACTACTTGTCTTTATTGATGTCTGGCTGTAGGCTGACTTTTCTTTCCCACCAAATAACTAACACAGCAGAGGCTAAATATTAATTATAAATGCCTGGCCAATAGCTCAAGGTTGTTACTAACTCTTACACTTTAAATTAACCCATATTTCTTATCTACCCTCTGTCATGTGACTTATTGCTTGTTATCTCATTTTATACATGTCCTGTTTGCCCTGTTGTTGTAAATTAGCAGGGGGGAGAGGTGCGGGTTGTATGTTCCCAGCACCCAGCTCCCAGCCCCCAGC
>JAQHUG010000005.1:3198058-3214937 GCA_028555095.1 Dicrostonyx torquatus
CAATGAGAGTAATACATATTCACAGCATTCAGAAGGATTAGTACATAACATCTGGTTCTTTTCCTGAAAACACATAAACTTTTAAAGGTAACATTATATTTATATATATATATATATATCTGTATTATAAGATATATAATATATATCTGTAATATATATCTGTATTAATACAAGAATGGAAAGCACAGTGTACATAAGTCAGCTAAAGATGTTGTTTTTCTTCTATGTTTGAGCAAGTAAACGACATCTGTTAACTTTATAAGTCCGTTGGGATTGCATAACCAAACTGTAACATAAATCTCCATCCGTATGAAAGGATGGCATGTAATAATAAGTCATGAGGATTCGGTAGCCAACAAGATTTATCATGTCTCATCCAGTCTCAAAGCTGTTCCCATAGTAGAGGGATTGGCATATACATCAGCTGTCCTGTAGTCTTTTTGATTTCTTTTTTCAAGTCTATAGCCAAGATTTTCAGGAGATCTCCCCAATCAAATCTGATCTTTATTAGTTTTGAAGACAACCATACTTTTTGTTTCATGTGGAAACAAAAGCAAAATCAACCTCTCCCGCAAGGCAACATATTCTATTATATATGTAATGCAAATAATAATATAATATATAAATTGGTTTAATTTATCATATATAATATATCATATATAATATATTATAAAAATACATATAAACCTCTCCTCCAACACAACATATTATGTCATATATATAAAACACAATATATGTAATGCAATTTTGTTTCCTGTGGAAACAAAAGCAAAGCCTCTCCCCCAAGCCAACATATTATATTATATATGTAATGCAAATAATAATATATATTATTAAAATATATATAAGTTGGTTTAATTTATCAGTTTCCATAATCTAATGTCTCTCTGCAGCTATTGTTTTTTGTTCATTAGCGTTTGAAAGGTTCAAAGTCAGCAAAGCGCATTACAGGACCCAGACTCCCTGCATACTTCCCATCTTTATGCAGCTTATTCTTTAAAGACTTTATTTTATTTGTATGACTGTCTCTACCCATTTTTTCTTTTCTTTCTTTAGCATCTAAGCACATTCTTTAAACATACTGTTTAAGCATACTGTATCTTTTTATAAGTTTTCTGTGTCTGGACCTGGCTTTGCTAAGCCCCTGCAGCATTCTCTGACCTAGTAAACCAGGCCTTAAACCCACCCCATGTCTCTGCAGTGGTGGCTGGCTCTGTTCAGCTCAGGTCTGTGAATTTTCTGAGCCTTTGCTGTTTCTACTTAGCATGCCTGCTGCTCAAGTGCTCACTGTACAGAAGCCGCAAGCACTGGAATTCTCAAGTCCTATGTGGAAATAAGTGCCTGGAGGTTGGCAAGGAGTCTTCTGTCCTGCCATCCAGCTCCCAAATAATGACATGGGGACTTCTTATTAATTATGAAAACCCAACCTTAGCTTAGGCTCATCACACTATCTCTTCTAATGTAAATTAACCTGCCTGTATTAATCTGCATGTGGCCTCATGGCTTTCTACCTTTCTTTCATTCTGGGTGTCTGATTCCCACCTCTACGTCTCACTGGGGTCTCCTCTCTTCTTCTCCAAGTCCTCTCTGTACAGAAATCCTGCCTATAGCTTCTGCCTAGCTGTTGGCCAGTCAGCTTTTTATTACACCAATCACGGCAATACATTTTCACACAATGTACAAATATTCCACAGCAGAAGCAAGGTCCCAGGGATGCAACAGCATGCCCAGACTGTCTAGCTGACAGACTAGCCAACTGAACCTCTAGTGTCCTTACTTCTAAAACAGCATACAGGCAAGCACTCAAGACACGGTGAGTAAGTGAAAATTCTCATTACCTTTTTAGTGTCTGGATAACAGATGAACCCATGCTCAGTTAATGTGGTGCTAGGGATGGAACTAGGGCTAGCTACATGCACGCTAGGCAAGCACTCTACCAACTGAGCTACCTTCCCAGCCCTTTGTCCCACCGTGTATCGCTTTGTAACCCACGGTGGCCTAGAACTCATTTTGTAGTCTAGTCCAACCTCACAATCATGGTAACACCCTTACTTTAACATCTCCATGCTCAGATTATAGGTGAATATCTGTTTTATTCATGAAAGTCACTCTGACCGGAGAAGACGGCATCTCAATGTAGTTTTAATTTTCATTTCCTTGTTAGCTAACGATGTTGAACAGTTTCAAGTAGTTTTGGCTGTTTGTGTTTCTTCCTTTGAGAGCTGTCTATATCGTTCATTAGCCCATGTTAGGATCATTTTGGAGTCTTATAGATTCTAGATATTAATCTCTCCCCCCCCCCCCGCTGGGTTCATAGCTGGTAGAGATTTGCTTCTGCGCTGCAGAGGGTCTCTTGGCTCTGTTGGTTGCTTCCTTTGTTGCTCAGCAGCCCTTTCATTTCCTACAGTCCTATTTGTCAGTTGTTGGAACCCTGTCCTGTCCTGCTGGGGTGCGGTCCAGAAACCCTCGCCTGTGCCTCCGTCCTGCTGTACTACGCCTAAGGGTTTCCCTTTAGTGGAGAAATCATTTCTTTAAAAGGGAAAGCCACGGGTGTAGCTCAATGGTACAGCGCTTCCCCCAGTGAACCAATTTTGAGTGTACCCAGATCACACAAGGTGGCTGAAGAGAACCATCTTCTGACTCTCCCTCCCCAGCCTCCACTCCCCACCCTCACACCCTCAGAGTGACAGCCATGCACACATCCATGGGTGCTCACCCCACCCCTACATGCTAAGGGGAAAAACTGTAAAAGAATATATTTTAAAAGGCAACCCCCTAATTTGGCATAGTTGGCCAGAGTCCCTTCTCCTCCATTTACCTCTTTTAAACCTCAGTTTCTCAATCTGCCAGCTGAAGGCAAGGATTGGAAAGGAGGTGTTGGGAAAAGGAAGTGAGTTGAGAAACCCAGGCATTCAAAGCCAGCGGCAGTTCTCAGTAGGTGAGCTTCAGAAAAGCCTCGCTCAGTCTGAAGATGCATTTGTGGAGGTAAAAACAGTCCCTGTTCATGAGAGTTTGCTGTGCATCTGCCACTTTGCATATAATTATCTCAGTTAATGTCACCCTCATCATAATTCTGAGAGGTGGGTGCTACCATCTCTGTTTTCATGATGAGGAAAATGGTGTTCAAAGGTAATGGTACACTTGCCCAGGGTCTTAGAGCCTAGCCAGGATCTTAACAAGACCTGATTATGCCAGAGCCTCCAGATACAGAGAAGAGATGGTGTGTCACCTAGCCCTGTGTGGTCCTCTGGGCATGGGTGGGAAGTCCCGGGCATGGGATTCAGGCCCAGGGCAGCCTTTTCTTAAGAAGTTACCGGGCAGCTGCTTGAGTCTGAGAAGGGAATATGATGCATTTTCACTTATTTACTGTGCATGCTTTAAGGGCTTTGAAGCTATGGGGGGCAAGGCGGATTAAAGCGGTCTCAATCTTGAGGGCAGGCAGCCAGGCAGGTTACAGACCAGCTGTGGGATGCTAGATGGCCAAAGACCGAAGCCCAGCTCATGTGCTTGGTCCTGGAGGAGGCAGGCAGCTGGAAGTCAGGTCTACTCGTTTAGGTTTTGGAAGCTAAATCTGAGAAATGGCTTGCCCGGAGTCACACAGCCCCAGACTACTGAAGCTAGAAGCCTAGCTCTGGGTTTCTGAAGCACATGACTGCTGCAAGAAAAGCATAAAGCGCCAGCGGCCGGACCTCCCACAGCAGCTGTCAGCAGAAGGGATGATAAACACTCTAGGCACGGGGTGTACAATTAGCACACACCTGAATGCAGTTTTCCCTGTTGGTGGTGGTGGTGGTGGTTGTTTTTTGTTTGTTTTAGTTTGTTTTTAATTTCAGGACAGGGTTTCTCTGTGTAGTCCTGCCTATCCTGGAACAAGCTCTGTAGACTAGGTCGGCCTCCAACTCAGAGATTTGCCTGCCTTTGCCTCCCGAGTGCTGAGATTCATGTATGTCACCACGCCTGGCTGTAGGTCTCACTTTCAACCGAAGGTCCTACAAGACCAGAAGGGCTGGGGACCTTCATCCTTCTCCAGGTGTTGCCCAGAGGTGTCATCTGCCTGAAGGCCCCTTTCTTTGCAGGGCTAAGAGAGGCCTGGTCTCTGACCAGTGCTCCTTGCTTCTGACTATGAGCCACTAAGTTTTGAGGCCATTTGTTACTCAGTGGCTGCTAGCTAGAGCCTGGGAGCTGTCAGACTCACCAGCCTTCATCCCCTGGGACAATGTGTGTCACCATTTGTGTCAATGAAACAGATGGACAGATGGGCAGGCCACTACAATGGTTATCATCTGCCAGAGTTTGTATTAGGAGTGTCCCCACAAGCTGCATGCTTCCGAGTGCCCTCATCAGCGGTCACAAGGCTTCCATGAGACCTGGAGAGGCTCAGGGTCCTCGACTCTGGCCCTGTGTGATCCCCATGCCTTCCCCTCCCTGTGGGGAGCTGATAAAATCATTCCTTCTCCTGGCCTTGAGAACTTGACTGTGCCAAGCTGTCTTCAGCTTTCAAGATAAAAAGGAAAAAATAGCTCTCTCCTTGTCCCCCAGGAGCATGTGAGCTCAGACATGTTCATAAATAACAGCCTGCCCCAGCAGGAGGTTTGCCATTCAAGCCTGAGCACGGGGGCAGATTCCCAGCCTAGACTTGGAAGTTGGGAGACAACAGAGGATCTTTATGGTGACCAGTCAGAGCCCCAGGGAGGGGCCAGGCCGAGGTCAACAGGAGGAAGGTCAGTGTAGGCAAACTGGACTGTGGCTGGCCTAACTGAGGTTCCCCCAACTCCTGATCCTTTCTGAGACTCCATGACCGAAGATTAATCACCTTCCTGGAGCCCCCATTCCATGCAGGACCATTCTTCACTCATCACCCAGCTCTTGCAGCCAGTTCCACTCCACCCCGGGGATCCACCACACCCCAGGTGACCGTAGGTTTCTCAGAGCAGTTCATGCCATGCGAGCTACCTTATTTTCACATCTTTAATTTATTTCCCAAAGGGAATGCAAGCTGCATGAGCGCCTGGAATTAACCCACCCATGAAACCAGACTCAGCACATTAGTGGCACCTGTGGGAGGGACACAAGGTTAATACAGGCTGTGTTAGTAGGGGGCACAAATGTAAACCTAGAGCTTGCCCCTCCACATCCATATTGGGAGTTTCTCAACCTTTCAGCCCTGCCCCCATGATCCTGCAATGTGGCTGCTACTGCCCCCATGGGACAGACAAGGAAATGGAGGCCCAGGGAGACCAGGGAATGGCTGGCCCATAGGCTAGGCTGCCAGGAAAGCCCAGCCAACTCAAAGGTCCTGCTGCTCTCTGCAAGGGCTCTGGAAGGAGAAACAAGGGGACCCAGAACTGCAAGTCTCAGTGTCGTGAAGAAAGTTCCCAGCCCATTTAAATATTCGGAATCATCAGTTCTCTACCCCCACCATGCCAGAAGTCATTGCCCCTGATAAATGAAGACAAGTTCTGGGAAAGGGTTCAAGTCTAGGACTGGAAGACCTTGGAGCCGTAGTGGGAGGGGACAGGGAGATGCACTTAGCTTTTAGGAAAGTCCCCAAGAACAGCGTTTGCAGGCTACATGGTTAATGGACTTGGGTTGGGGTGGGGATCTGCCACCTGAAAGTGATGGAGAAGACTTGTTCAAGGGAAGACTCAGGTTTCTTCTGACCACATAGGACCACCCCTCCCACCCCCAAAGGAACTCTGCTTAACTGGACCCCTCCTGCTGCCAAAGGATGTCACACAGAGACCCGTTGCCTGCTAGCGTGGGGCCTGGCAAGATAGTTACTTAAAGACCAGAGGCCTTAAACACAGTACCTTTTGTCAGAGAAAGCCATGCCCACCACCTCCCCTGATAGCTGATTGGTCTGATGGCATCCTCCCCATGAGCACCAGAAGAGTAAGGCAGATGGCTTCAGTGACCATCACTGGACTGAGTCCTGCCACGCATAGGCCTGGGTGTGGGGAGCAAAAGGTTACCACCCCTTGGGTGACCTGTGGGTCTGACTCTGATCTTTTCTGGACTTGGTCCCCAGCTCTTTCATCCTGATGCACTCTCCACCAGAGGAAATGCTATGGGGACCTCAGGAGCCAAAGGGACACAGGTGATGGCTCCTGCTGCCAGAAGAAAGGATGTTTTGCTTTGAGGTGGGCTCTCACTGTGTTAAAGAGGCTGACCCCTAACTCCTGAACTAACACTTCTTCCTGTCCCAGCCTCTCGACAACCTAGCATGCCTAGATGGAAATATGTTCTTTTCCACAGTAGCTGCCAATAATTTCCATAGGGCTACAGGGTCTCCACCATCTGTCAGGGGCACAAGCATCCCAGGGGGCAACTTTGACCGTTATTGCCTCAGTCTTACCAAATATCCACTCTCTGTTGATCCTGCCTTCTAGAGTCACAGACAAACAGTTCTGGTCACTAGATGGTGGCTGTCACCAGCACACAGTCCGTGTCTTTGGGAACACTGGAGGAGTCTTTGTGCTGGAGACCTAACTGGAAAAGTCAACACAGCAATGTTCCAAGAATCCAGGGTCCTGAAGGAGTCAAACGTGAACACTGAAACCCAGCCAATTATGGGGAGCAACAATGGTGGGGAGCGTTCATGATGAAGAGAACTAATGTTTGAGCAACACAAACCAGAGCCAGAGCTGATCCTACCTCAGGGAGTTAAGATGGGCAGAGAGAAGAGAAGATCTGGCATTTGGGGCCAGCTCAGGCTTGTGAGTATCCATGGCCTCACTCTAGTCCCCTGGGATTTCTGACCCAGACTTTCAGTCCTCGTTTTCCTATTGCCAGACCCTTCTGTCCCTGTGTTCACTCTCAAATTCTCCCTTATTCAGTAGCAGAGTCTTTCAATCCTGCTCCTTTTATGGGTCTTCCAGATATCCCCTGAGGTGTTCACTGGCACAGAGTCTGCCCCGGTGTTCTGGGAAGGTGTGGTCAAGGCACAGCCTCTTAGTTCCTTGCCTGTGGAAATTAAAAGAAATGTGCTCATTTGTTTTTTCTCTCCCTTTGATTCTGACAGTTGCTGGCATGGAACTTACCCTCTCTGTGGCAACGTCCTGTATGCTTAGCTGATTCATGTTTTCAGAAGGGGAAACTGAGTCTTGAAAGAGTGTCTCAGACAGACAGATGAGCAGGTACACACACACACACACACACACACACACACACACACACACACCACTGGGTGGGGGATCAACTCAAAGTTCAGGTCCCTACCAGGTACAATATGTCTGTCACATCCCTTAATCCCACCAGCGAGAGTCAATCAAGGTCAAAGGTGCTGTGAATTGGCCTTTAGTGGCTGGGTGGAAGGACTCACTGTCTACCCAAGAGTCCCTGGGCTCCTGTTGCATGGCAGGCATCACTCTATGCCCTGGCAAAAAAAAAGGCAAAAACTTGGAATTTTAAAGAAAAGAGCGGAACAAGAAACAGGCAAACAAAAGAACCAAGGGAACATAAAGGCAATCACCCAGACAGAGGGACAGAAGGCCATGAGGCTCATTAGAGAGGACAGCCATGGGCTGGCCTGGGGAAGAAGAACCCAGCTACATAAAGAGGTCTTCAGGCCAAGGAGCGGCAGCGCCTGCGATGGGGCTGGGCAAAGAGCAGAGCAGAATGACTGCACCTGGGGAAGAAGCCGCGTGTTGTGAAACAAAGTTAGAGAGGTGTGGGGAGGGAGGCTGGGAGGTGAAGATCCCATATACCTTGGTCCGCTGGGAAAGAGATGCAGGATGTGGGCTGGGAATGTGTCACACATGACCTGGATGGTTATCCCCCTGTTAGAATAGGAGAGAGTGCTGTAAAGCCTGAAGTCCTGGCTCCATGCAGCCCACCTTCTGCTCCCTGCCACTCTTTAAATACTGCAATGCCTGGTCCTCCTGTTTCACCTTAGACCCAGCTCACTTCTGTTTTTCCTCTGGACATGAATACCAGCTTGCCTTGAGTGGCTTAAAGACCATGAGTTTTCCTTAGTCAGAAAGGAAGTAAAGGCTTGATGCTAAGCACCTGGGGAGAAAGAATTGGGAAGGTTTCATTACCCATATAAATCTTCCCAGGCTCCCAGGCAGGCTAAGTACAGCTGCTTCTGTTATGGCCACAAGGGGTCGCTGCTGAACACCAGTCTTGCACAACCCTGTGGACATGTGGCTACTATATCTGACACCTTGACTGGTCAGTCCCCAGCCCCACCCACCCTACTGCTGGGGCCTCAGTATTCCCCACTAGTCACCAGCTGGACACTTGGGGAGCACACTCCTATATTCAGCTCTTCTTTCTCAAAGTACCACAAACTAGAGAGAGGCTGGTTCCATGGGACTTTTAGCTACATAAATGCAACCCTTCCCATGAACTTGAACTCTTTTTCTTCTGATAGACGTCACTACCAGTCCCAGCCCATGAGCATCCCAAGGAAATCTAAGCTCAAATTCCAGAAGACATGAATCAGGAGTTTCAAAACCCCTACGATATTTATGGGTTTTTTCATTCCTAAAAAGCTCTACTGTATTTATGTTTTATATCAGGAAATATATATTAAAACCAACATGGATAATTGTTCCCAAAGACTACAGCAGACATCAGAAATACTTGGTTTTGAGCAAAATTTTCAGAGCTGAAAAATACCATAAAACCAGTCAATTAAAAGAAAATAGTATTACTAAATCATCTAATTTCTGTCATATGTAGCCATACTCATATATGTTTGTGTGTATATATGTTCTTGTGTGTGTATACTTTTCCCAAAATTTGAAATAAAATGACAAGAAAGAAAAAGCCAGCCTCATCAGCAGGCAGGCCAGGATGTTCTGATCTGAGCATAAACACAGGTTGATGTGTGCAGCATCCAAACTGAGCCCAATGTCGTTGCATCTATGTTTCAAATGAGGCAGGAACAAAGCCACTTTGTGGCCACATAAATTATCAACCCTCCCCCGCTTTGATGATATGAGTCACACTGCCTTTTTAGGGATCACATCGACACCCTCCACAGAACTTCCCAGCTCTTTGCCAACACCCACTGAGGAGCCTTCTTAGCCCCACCTTAGGATCCACCAAGTAGAATCCATGGTTTTTAAGAAACTCCTCCCCCTTTTCATCCTCCCCTTTTATTGGCCCATCATGTGGATCCTCTCAAGTACAGCCTCCCTGTAGCATCAAAGGACCTTAACCTAACCTCCATTCCAGGTTGCTCCTTCTGATTGTCTGTCGCAGCTCTCCGCAGGAACCGGTCACAGCATATTCCCATGTGACCATCAGAGGCATCAGGCTCTCTTCAGTGGCTACCTGGTAATGTATTGTTTGGAGGACAGCACCTACCTTATCTCCCCCCACCCTCTCCCACCTTTTCTTTTCAGTATTTCCAGTCATATATTCCTTTAATGCAATATCTCAACATCATTCTTTTTACTTTACTACATTTATTGGGACTTTTTTTGTCTTCTCCAGTGATCATCAGTTAGGATATCCCCCTCCTCAACACACACACACACACACACACACACACACACACACACACACACACACACACACACAGGCTGTCATGGAGTGACTTTAATGAGCGGTGAACCAAACCAACTGAGGATCAGAAACACAAGAGTAAACTGCAGACTTGATCCTTTTCCCAGTGGAAAGGCCGGTGACAGGCTGGGACAGAAGGTCACAGGAATGAGCAAGGTGAAGCTGGCAGGCTACTGGCAAGCCAGGACCTCAGGGATCTAGGAAGAGCTCCCACAAGTGGAAGACAGCAACACTGGAGGTCAGAATGTTCCTGGCCCAGCAGTAACTCAAACCTGGGGCTAAACACTCCCTCCACACCTGCCATGAGTTAGTTCTGAAACAGAGTAAGCTGGGCTCAGGAAGGAGAGTGCAGACAGGTCCAACTCAGCTGTGCCACAATTCAGATGCCACAGAAGATCTCTGCCCCTGGGGCCCTGCTGGGAAACAGAACTCAAGGCCACCACCTAAACCTTAGCAGAGCCTAGTCCCCGGGGGCCTGGAGTCTCCAAGGTGTTCCTCAAACTGGAAGATGTTTTGGCCATTTGGACCTGGGCCACTGTGGAATCGGGGGGAGGGGGTTGTGTTTTGCAATGGCAAGTCATCAGTCAGCTTCAGAGTTCAGGGCAAGACCCTGTATTAGACCCTAAATTAACCTGTAAGCTCCACCTGTCTTAACGGGTAACTTCCTGGGGTTCTGGGAGTTATAGTTCTTGAAAATAACAAGGGCTCATGGGAAAGTATGGTGGCCTGTGGGTTTTGTCAATATAAGCCCAACAACACAGATGATGGGTCCAATCAAATTTCGTCTTGGTCAGTATTTAACATTTTAATAAAAAGCTTGCTTTAATTTGGTCAAATGGTAAAACTGAACAACCAGGTTCCAAGGTGCAGATTCTGAGAGTTATTGAAAAGGTTGTCAGAAGGATCAGCTTGCATGAATTTGGAAGCCAAAAAACTACCCTCCAAATGCCCAGGAAACAGGATCCAGGGAACTTGGAAAAGAATGAAAATAGATTCACTGAGAGCTTTTCATACAGGAAGCAGAAGAACCTGGAGCAGTGGTTCTCAACCTGTGGGTCAAATGACCCTTACAATGGGGTTGCCTAAGGGAAAACACAGATATTTACATTAAGGTTCATACAGTGATAAAATACAGATATGAAATAGCAATGAAAATACTTTTATGGTTGGGGTCACCACAACAAGAGAAATTGTATTAAAGGTGGCAGCGTTAGGAAACTGAGAACCACTGGACTAGAGTGTTCTCAGCAGCCTTCCCCACCACCACTCCCCTTTCCTCTTCCCCTCACTGCCTTCCTATACCCATTTATGGGCTTGATGTTCTGAGGGCTATTATGGCTTATGTAAAACGGCTGTTCCCAGAGCTGGGAGCTGCACAGTGGATGAGAAACAGAGACCTATTAGGCATGTCATGCAGAGAAAGTGGGTATTTATTTAGTGGGTTATGGAGAAGAAAAGGAAAGGGAGGGAGGGGAGAAGGGAGAAGAGGAGAGAGAGAGAGACGGAGAGAGATAGAAAGAGGAGGGGGAAAGGGAAGAAGTGGGGAGAAGGGAGAGAGGCAGAAGCTGCCTCTTCAGAAGAGAAATGGAAAGGGAGGAGCTCAGACTAGAAGCAGAAGGAAGATCCCCTGTCTCAGTAGTGAAGAAGAGAAGTGGGCGGGGCTTGTCTCTTAAAGGGACAAGACAGACCGTTACAGGGGCCATAAACTCGTTGGCACCAGTGTACCAGTATCAAAAGTCATTGCTCATTTCTGTTCTGGTCCATAACATCTAGGACATGGTATGCATTACGTAGTCAACAGATCTATAAAAGGAGGGATTAAATATCTAAGCTCTCAAGTTAGCAAGGTTATATGAATTGTGTCACCCTAAAGACACTGGGATCAACACTAGACCTAAGTCTTTTGGAAAGAAGTTTGTCTTAGTCAATTTTATTTCTATAAACAAAAGACCTGAGTCTGAGTAATCTTTAAAGAAAAGTTTATTTGGCTAGGACTCCAGAAACATCGTGCTGGCATCTCTAGCCAAGACTCTTGCTTCATCATAGCATGAGAAATAAGGAGAAGAAACAGCCACGTGCAGCAGAGATCAAGCACATGCTACCTGCCACTCATGAAAGCTCTGCAAAAGCCAGCATTGATCACCTCTGAAGACAATGACCAGTGACTTAAACAGCTTCCACAGAGGCCTCACCACCTCTCAGCACCCCCACACTGAGGGCTAAGACACCAGCATATGGCCTTTTAGGAGATGCATTCAAACTGTGTTCAGCCCATAGCAAAGACGATGAAGATGAGATCATCTGGGAGGGCCTGATCTTAGAGAGTCCTGATAAGCAGGAAACATTGGGTCCACAAAAACATGACTGGAGGGAAGACATTATATACAGGAAACACTAGCCATGGGCCAAGAAACACCCGTAGCATCTGAAGCCTGAGGAGGGGCACAGTACAGAGGATCTGATGCCCAGGTAGCTTGATCTCAGACTTCTGGCCTCCAGAACTGTGGATTTCTGTCATGTAAACCATGATGTCTGTGCTATTTTGTTACACAGGAAAACTATACACACAGAATACACAGAAATCCTGAGTTACAAGTTCGGCTGTTTAAAGGGCCCTTCCCCTTCATTCGCTCTCCTAAGCTAATATTTACAAAGGTATGCCATGTGGCGGGCCCTATCTGGGGCAGCAGTCAGACAGGCTCAAGCCTTGGGCTTCCTGTCCCTGGAATGTTTGTGGACTTCTTTTCTGACTTGCAAAAGGAGTCCTCTGATCTTTCCCAGTTCATTCCCCTTCCCTCAAGAAAGGTGCCCTTGGTTTCAGCACTCACCTTCAAAGAACCAAGCAGCCCTCTGGCTCCTCCTCTCCCCAGACAAAATTAAGATCCTGGAAGCTGAAATCACCTCTAACCACAGCTGGACCCTCAGCCCACTCCTATGATATGTATGAGTTTTCTACAGTGCCTACTCCCCACCCTGGGCAGGGCTAGCCCTGGCCTGGAGGTTTACATCTCCAACCGATACAGAAACATTAGTGTCAGTGTATCAAGAACAGCTCAAATTATATCTCTGAGCTGCTTAAGGGTACATCATGCAGCCGTTTTGCGCTACACTTCCAAAGTCTCAGTGATGAGTTACTGCGCAGGGCCTCTAGATGTCATCAGTAGAAACAGTAAGCACGGAGCAAGCAAAATGAGGCATAAAACACTTGGCAGCAAATTCGTCAGTAAAAGTGTGTTCTCTGACAATAAAGATAGCCCAGTAAATGTTCAGATCACTAACACAGCTGTACTAGTAGGAGTTTTAGCCAATTGAGTACAAGCCAGAGTACTATAGGAAGAAGGCTTTTTCTTCAATTGAGAAAAAAAATGTCTCCATCAGATTTGCCTATATGCAAGTTTATGGTGCATTTTCTTAATTAATGATTGGTGTGGCTTGATAGGGCCTAGCTCACTATGGGCTGCACCTTCCCTAGGCTGGCGTCCCCAATGCTGTGAGGAACCAAGTTGAGCTAGCCACGCTGAGTGCGGCAGTAAGCAATATCCTCCCATGGCCTCTGCCTCAACGTCTGCCTTCAGCTTCGTGCCTTGAGTTCCTGCCCTGATTTTCCCTGTGATGTAGAAGAGTAAGATAAAATAAACTCTCTCCTCCCCAACTTGTTTTTGACATAGTCTTTATCAGAGCAGTAGGAAAGCCCATTAAGACAACAGTGGTTAACCAGGCATGGTGGCCCACACTTTAATCCCACCACTCAAGAGGAAGAGGAAGGCAGATCTCTGAGTTCAATGCCAGCCTGGTCTACAGGGATCAGAGCTCACTAGGCATAAGACTTTTCCAGCTCCATTTCCTTATAGGGCTGTTGTCCCACAGGGGATCAGAGCTGAAATGTCTAATCAGGGTGTGGTCAGATTTACCCTCAGGTTATGTAACTCACATCCTTGTTCACACTTGGGGTCACACGGGAGAAAGTGATGGAGCTGAGGTTAACTCTTACGGAGTCTATTGCCTGTCTGCCTCCCTCTATTCACAAGATCTAGGTTGGGACCTGAGTGTCACCAGTTTTGGTAGACTGGTTTCAATGCTCATAGTGGCCCCTTGTCTATTAGCTGACACAAGAGACTTGGCAGTTCCTCTGATGTGTTCTGGTGTGACCCCGTGTTTGGAAATGATCCTGTCCTGCTAGGGACCATATTGACACCTTAAAACATGCCAACCTCAGTACATTTCATAGTGCAGCCCTAGGGGAAGAGGAACAACAAGAAACCCAGGAGCAGAAGGTTCAGTACCTCTGCCCTTAGACTCTGGGAGAGGCAGTCTGCGGCTGGGTCCCAACAGTGTGGCATCTCCAAGGCAACAAAGTGTCTTGCCTCTCTAGAAAACATCATATTGAATGAGGTAACCCAGACCCAGAAAGACAATTATCACATGTACTCACTCATAAGTGATTTTTAAACATAAAGCAAAGAAAACCAGCCTACAGATCACAATTCCAGAGAACCTAGACAACACTGAGGACCCTAAGAGAGACATACATAGATCTAATCTACATGGGAAGTAGAAAAAGACAAGATCTGAGTAAAATGGGAGCATGGGGATCATGGGAGAGGGTTGAAAGGAAGGAGAGAGAAGGGGAGGGGAGCAAAGAAAAATGTATAGCTCAATAAAATCAATTTTAAAAAAAGAAAAAGCAGTAAAAACATAAGCTCAAAAAAAGAAGAAGAAGAATTGCAGAGGTTGTTAGCCTGGGGTCACAGCACCAAGTTTACAGAAGATGCTGCCATCTCCAAGCCAGCAAAGAATGGCGGTAGAGGGTGGAGGGTCATCAGGGAATGGAGGTAGAAGGTGGAGGGTCATCAGGGAATGGAGGTAAAGAGTGGAGGGTCGTCAGGGAATGGAGGTAGAGGGTGGAGGGTCGTCAGGGAATGGAGGTAAAGAGTGGAGGGTCGTCAGGGAATGGCGGTAGAGGGTGGAGGGTCATCAGGGAATGGCGGTAGAGGGTGGAGGGTCATCAGGGAATGGAGGTAGAGAGTGGAGGGTCGTCAGGGAATGGAGGTAGAGGGTCGAGAGTCGTCAGAGGTTTTTTTGTAGTAGTGATGATAAAACACCTGGCATGGTAGCTCGCTGCCTACAGTTATAAAGTATTTATGTCTGTAATATCAGGAAGCAAGCCTAATGCAAGGCATTGCTGTGTAATTCTACCATAGCGGGCAGTCCCAGAAAAGCATGACCTCTAAGGCCTCAGTCAGGAAGGCTGCACAGCACACAGGCACACCAGAGACTGAGATTCAGAGTGATGAAGCATTTTCTCAAGGTCACACCTGGAGTAAGTGGATTCATGCCAGGGTCTGTTGGGTTTCAGAGCCAGATACTCCTAACTGCTGATACCAGAGAGAACCCTAACAGATCTGAAGAGCCTGTCTTCGTGATAGAGATGAGGCTTGTTCCTAAAGAGCAAAATAGCAGACACCCAGGACTTAATGTGGCTTCCCAATGCAAGATGTACAGAGCAAATGATCATATTCCTGGTGGCTAATTCTCCTGAAATTGTCCCATTAATTTGTTGCAATGCCAATAAAACACATTAGCACTTGGAAGAAGATCTTGACAAAGCAATTAGAATTAAATAGAGTGAAAAAAATGTACAAAAGTAGCCAAGAAAATGTCTAAGAAAGAAACATAGAACGCTCATATTACCCATTCACTCTCTCGATGGATATTTAGGCTCCCTCTCTGCAATGTGCTACAGAATGGGAGGACTTACATGGTGTGCTTCTGGGCAATGAAGACACAGGAAAATGCTTCTTGGGAGACAGAAGCCGAAGGGATTTAAGCGCTTTGCATGTGTAATATTTTGCACCTCCCTCCCCAAGCATTCCAGACTCTAAACCCCAACAGCTCCACTTTGCAAATCAGATATGAACCCACGAACATCGTGTGGCCAGGAAGTGGAGGTGAAGGAGCTAAGCCTGCCCAACTTCATGGTCACTCACTGCTGGTGACTGACTGCAGAGTGATGGTGAGACTTGCAAACTCCTCGGGTCGATGGAGAAAGCAGGTGTCTTGGAGATGATTAATTTGGCATTTCAGAGTCACCATAAAGGTAATGGGGGAAATAAAAAGTTAAAGGTTTTATGATTTTATTTATTTTATGTGCATAACTGTCTGTATGAATGTATGTGCTCCTTGTGTGCTGTGCTCATAGAGGCCAGAAGAGGGCATCAGATCCTCTGGAACCAGAAACCAAACCTGGATCCTTGGCAAGAGTAGTGAGTGCCATCAGTCACTTAGTCATCTACAGCAAAGATTTTATAATTTGGACTGAGAAAGGCTTTTCTCAGCATATTCAAAGGCTCAGCTGTGAGCCTCTCCTTCCCAAAATTCTAAACATGCTGTGCTATTGAAACAATGTAGCAAATGGTTGAACAAATGTTCCCTACTGTGGCTGCCACCACCATTGTCACTGTGACTGCCATCAGCAGAAGCATTGTCATCCTTGTCTTCACCACCTTCATTTCATCATCATCATGACACATAGGGACAAGATTTTAAAAGCCTAGGAGATACATATCAAAATTTTAATTTTTAGTGTATCTGAAAGAGGGGCCCAGGGGAAGAGATTGTATTGTGACATTTGACTTCATACACATCTGTTTTGTGATGGATACATCTTATATTAGAATTCAAATGGAAGCTCTGAGGAGCTTTACTCTGAGTAAGGACTGTCCATAAGGAAAAGAAAACAGAGCAGAAGAACTGATAGAAAGAAATGAGGTCCCCTGGGTCCCCAGAGTGTGGACAATGAACAGGGTGACTTCCAGATGCTGAGACAGACACAAGGAAAAGCAACTGCTGATTCGAGAAGTTGCTCCATCTTCTCTTTGGAGAAAAAGGAGTTTTCATTTTAACACTTAGCGGATTCAAATGGATCTTTATGCTTGCTAACCAAAATACCCTAACACAGATAAGCAGCTGATAATGCAAAACAATGCATTGAACTTTACTGGAACACAATTGCAGACTAAAACACACAGACACCAGCTATATCACCTATTACAATGAAAAACATATTAATCAGACAATAAAGCACTCAATATTAGTGTGTATGTGTGTGTGTGTGTGTGTGTGTGTTCCATATTCACAGTGCTGTTGAGCTCATACATCTATCTAGTATACCTTTGATAAAGTGCTTGGTAGTAAATCAGTTTGTCTTAGAATGAGAAATTCCATTTTCAGATAGTTTCCCAAGAAATCTCGGTCCCATTCCTGAAGGTACAATCACCAGGATGATGACATTGTTTACGCTGATATGAAGACTATCAACAGCCGGGGTGTTTGTCAGCAAAAGGATAAACAAGTGGGGCACCAT
>JAQHUG010000005.1:3217807-3236170 GCA_028555095.1 Dicrostonyx torquatus
TTAGAGACAAGAGACTTAGGCTCTCCCTGTGCCTGACTTTGGAGAAGACCTCAAGGCAGACTCAAGGCAGGAGCATGTGCCAGAGATAGAGATTGCATTACCAACAGGAAGCAGGATGAGACTCAGATCCCAGAACCCCTTCGGAAGGTTGCTCCCAACTAGTCTAAGGACCTTGTGCTAGGTCTTAGCTCTTAAAGGTTCCAGCATCTCCCACATCACACAATGGGGATCAAGTCTTGGAGGACAAACAGCACTGAAACCAGAGCATCTGAAGCTGCTTCTTGGAATATCTCTCCTACCCAATCCATGAGCTGCCCTACCCTAGAAAGTCACCTCCTGGCTTCCTCTCCACTCTATACCCTGAGTTTTCACAAAACAGCCTGTTTCACCAAGGAAGCATATGACCTAAAAGAAGGGGTGTGTTCATATGAATCCCTAGTTGTAGAAATAAGAAGTGGGAAGTCCTCTGTAGCTTCCATTTCCTCCTCTGCAGCCTGTAGGAAATAGTAATTTCCTTACATGGCTCTGAGGAGAATCAGTTGAAATGCTGTACACAAAGAACTCAACACAATACACAAATGCTTGACACATGGTGTGCCTTCCTGTCTCGCGAGCCCGAACTGAGCACTGTGCAAATTTAGAGATGCTGGGAAATGGCTAGGCCTGGACCTCACAGCAGCTTTCAGGGTTGGGAACTAGCTCTACTCCTCCAGGACACCCAGAACTGAGACCCTCACCACATCTCAGGACTCTGGGTGCACAATGACCAGCAAATCCTGCCCACTCTCAACCACACTCTTAGTCCTGCACAAACCCTAAGCCACCATAGGAAATAACCGGTGACAAAACCCAGCTGGTTCTCAGTGGAATTTTCCACAGGCTCCTCCTACTAAATGCTAGCACCATACTGTATCATTCATGATTTTAATTGTTGCATTTTTTTTGTTTTTCTCCCCCCTTTCTCTCTCTCTTCCTTCCCCCCTTTCCCCACCCCCCAATTTCTAGCAGTCAGACTCGGCAGAGATTATGCATTCCAAAAGAAAATCCTTTTTTTTTTCCTTTCTATTTTTGTCAACAGCAGTTTGGGTTTCCTTAGCATGAGAGACTTCTTCCGGTGCCCTTTGCCAGAAGAAGATGGTGTTCACACACTCAGAACAGGGGATCTTGGGGATGGCAGCCTCCACAACCCCTGTAAGGTGGGACTGTGGTTCTTGTTAGCACTGATGCCTCTACTGTTAGGGTTTAGCTACTTCCAACAGTCTCTCATGGGATGGAGCTGGGAAGCTTCAGAACTGGAAAAGGCTGCAGCTGGGTAGCTGGTTGCAGCAAACTCCCCAGCACAGGCAGTTTGACCATTCCACCATCTTGCGGTGGCTCTGCTCCCTTGGGGTATAACTCTTTTCACCCAGCTTATTAACCCCATTTCTGATCAGCACCCTGTCCCTCATACCAGTCTTCTTCCCATCCTCTTAACAAGGCCATACTGCCTACCTCTTCCCATGTAGACACTGTTCTACCCTCTCTTATTGTGCCAGCTCAGTTCCAATGCCAAACACACTAGGCCTGGTAAACACAGTTATCCCAGGTATTCTCAGTCCTATCACCTGTTTTAATTCCCTTTAGTAGAACTACCTGGCATGTCTGTCTCTGTATGGTGTAGTAGACCCTTGTCTATCTTGTCCAGCTCTGGATCCCAGCACAAAATTAGTGCCCAACAGGCTTCAGTAGACTTTTGCTGAGTAAATAAGTAAATTTAATACTTCCTTATTTATTGTTTTGTTTGTTTGTTTACTTGCTTTTGAGGCAGGGTTTCAGGATTTTATGCCATTCAGGCTGGTTGTGAACTCACTCTGGAGCCAAGGACAACCTTGAACTCTTGATCTTCTGGTCTCCCAAGTGTTGGGATTACAGGTCTGCATACCTCACCTGATTTTCTCTTCCCCTTTCATCTCTGGATTTGGGCCTCGCCCAAGCTCTTTGCAGCAGATGCTGCCTTTACAGACTAGGAAAGGGCCTCAGAGGTAGGAAGCGATTCCCTCTGGCTGCCCACCCTTGCTGTGTGACAAAGCCCAGCTCAGCACACTTGCCTAAAGCAAGGAACTGTTTTTTTTCTGTGGGTTGATGTGGTTCTTATGCCACTCTTGCCTGAGCTCGCTCTGCGTTCACCTGACAGTTCTAGGCCAGCCGGGCGTCACTCTCCTGCCACTCTGCCATCTGAAGCGTCTGCACAAGTGCAATGACTGGAGCACCACAGGGATCGTGGAGAGAGAGAGAGCTCAAGCTGCAAAGCTCCTTGATCCAGATCCCCAGAGCAGTATGTATGTATATTCCATCCCCCCACTGCACAGCAGCCTGGACCACACTGTCGGGGTCATTTTTGAAACATCCATCCTTCTAAGCCACCAAGGGCTTGAGCCAGCCTGACTGTGCTGATGACTCGGAAAGAACTGAAAGGACCATGACCATCCAACAAGATCAGATGACTTGGGTCTAAAGAATGGACTCAGCGGCCGGGCGGTGGTGGCGCATGCCTTTAATTCCAGCACTCGGGAGGCAGAGGCAGACGGATCTCTGTGAGTTTGAAACCAGTCTGGTCTACAAGAGCTAGTTCCAGGACAGGCTCCAAAGCTACAGAGAAACCCTGTCTCGAAAAAAAAAAGAATGGACTCAGCAGTTAAGAACACCGGCTGCTCATTCTGAAGACCTGAGTTTGGGTCCTACCACCCACACAGTGGCTCACACCCATTTGTAACTCCAGTTCCAGGCTATCCAATGCTGTCTTCTGGTCTCCAAGGACACAAGGCACACTCATGATGTAAAGACATACATCCAGGTAGAACATTCATACATATAAAAATAAAAACTAAAAAGAGATCATGTGACCTCAGAAATTATAAAGGCTTTCAGCAGACTGAGCTCTTGTTAATAGTGCTTGTTCCCTGGGGACTCAGGTAAGAAAGCAGCCTCTTCCAGAACATTCCTCTAATGGCATCCTACAGAAGCCAGAAAAGAGACATTGCGAGTTCCAGTCAGAGTCATTTCCACCAATACATTAGTATCCATACAAGTTACAGCCCATCATGATCTAGCTGAGAAGGGCACTAAGTGGATGTGGACAGTGGCCTCACTCATTGTGAGGAGGCCACTAGGGACAGGAGGAGCCTGGATTTGAATGTAACTCCAAGGAGAAGTGTGGGCACTTTTTGTTTTTTTGTTTTGTTTTTTGAGACAGGGTTTCTTTGTATGTAACAGCCCTGGCTGTCCTAGAACTCAATCTGTATACCAGGTTGGCCCTGAATTCACAGAGATCCACCTGTCTCTGCCTCCCGAGTGCTGGGATTAAGGGCGTAAGAGGTCATGACACCCGACTCAACTTGCACTTTGTACAGATGACCTGGGCTGCTTGTCGATGGCGAGCAAACAAGAGAAGCATCCAGAATGTCACCTTGGAATGGTTTGGCACAAGGGGACTTGGCAAATATATCCCTAGTGAGCAGAAGATATACAAAGCTCCTATTTCCCTCCCAGTGCTCTGGCCAAGGCTTTCTCCTTGGCCATCCAAGCCTCTCTGAGGTGAGTAGGACCCCTTAGGGTTACAAATGGAGACACTTGCCTAGTGCTTACCACAGGGCTTTGATAGAGGGGCAGGATGGCCACAGTGCTGTGCCAGGCACTTGGGCAGCAACCTAGCAGAGGGAGGCAGGTAGGTCAGTGGAGCCACCCCTGAGTCTTTGGGGATCTGCTGTGTGAGGGAGTTCTCTGCAGAAGTTTGGCAAATAAAAGTGAGACATTCAGGTTGAAGTGGATTTCAGGCACATACTACTGCCAGGTGCCACCTCAGGCTGCCTTGGCTCCGCATCTTGGGGACAGGACTTCCTGCCTGGACAGACTTTATTTGACTACCCCCAAAACCCCACCCGCCCCTACTGTCAACAGAACCCCTTTCTGACTGAGCTCTACCTACTCTCAGTTCTCAGACCTCTGCCTTTCCAGGTCCCCAAACTGGTTCTTCTCTCACACTTTGCAAGCTTGGAGTGGTCAGGTCCCGGGAATTTGGGTGAAGGTTTCTGCTGATTTCGGGTTTAGAATTCTCAAGCCAGAGTGGGCCATAGCTAGGCATCCCCTCTCACGCCATCAGTGTGCGCACATGGGTGGGCAGGGTCTCAGGCCAGGGAGCTGCCCAGGGTGGGGGCAGGAGGAAGCCATTGGGTGTATGTGTGGATGGGGGGCGGTTGTTGATAAGTGACCCTGTGAAAAGAACAGAGACAAGGGAGAAAGTGTCCAGAGAAGGAAAGTGAGGAGAAAGAGAGAGGGAAGGGGGAGGAAGAAGAGAGAGCAAAAGAGAGAGGGAAGGAGGAGAGAGAGGAGGAGGAGGGAGAGAGGAGGACAAATAGGGGAGAGGAAGGGATGAATATGTGAGAAAAATGCTAAGGGAAGGAGCGGCTTTCAGAATAAGGAGGAGCAAGCTGGGGGCGGGGACGAGGAAGTGGGTGTTAGGCGCACGCCACCAGCTCCATCCTTGCCCCAGCCAGTGCAGGCGCGCGGACCTAAGCGAACCCGGTGCTGGCAGCGCACAGCAGCAGCACCAGGTAAGGTAAGGTGGCCGCCGCCTCCCGGGAGACGTCTCCTCGGGATGGGAACGTGGGTGGGTGATGCGATGACCAGGCTGTGGCGTGGACGCTTTGGCTGCCTGCTCCAGGATCCTCGGGTGCATTTTGTGACCCTGCGCCCAGTTCGACCTCGGTCTGCGCTGCAAACAGCAGGCACCTGACCTTGAGCTAGCGCCTCTACCTCGGTTTCCTCCCTATAACCCTCAAGGGTCATACCCACCACAAAGGGGGATTAAGAGCTAGGTTTGCAACCCCATCCCGCCAAGCGAGGGATTGTGGGGCAGCCTCAGACTCCCCTTACCCGCTAGGGTGGATTTGAAAGTCTACCTTCACCTTAAGGCTTGCTTTGTCCCTCAGTCTGGGCGGTGGCAGTTGCGTTGCTCCCCTGATGTATGTGTGGGAGCTTGGAGAGACTTTTTGATTACTGAGCACCAGTGAGGAATCTGGGGCTGATGGGAAGGAGGCTCTCTAGTTTCTCAAGAACAGGTCACCTGCCTACATCCTCCTGAGATGCTGCCCCATAATGGGGAACAAGGACACCCCTGCGCTGACTGGGAGGGAGGGACTCCTCCATGGGGACATCTGGTAGCTGTTGTCTGGTAGAGGAAGTGGCCTTGAGGCTTTGGCCTCTGGAGCAACCCAGTGACCTTGAGTCTGGAAGCCTCGGTTTCCCCACCTGACACTCATTCTGACGACAGTTGATGCTTCTGGTCCTATGCTGTCTCTGAACATGAAATATGACCATAAAATGCATAGCTCAGGGTTCAGCACCCAGCATGTACTCCTGATCAGCTATGGTTCCCTGCTTGTTCCCTGTATAGTGGGCAGAGTAGCTACATGCCAACTGGTAGTGGCTGATGACTTACCACGCATTGCCTCTAAGGGTCAGGAAGGAAGGTCACTTCTCTGTGTCCCACAGAAAGCTGATACCAGGCCGACTCGCCTGTGCAGCTGACTCTTCTCCATGCTGTATCACCCTGTCTGGGTCAATCTTCTCCCCTTTAGTCTCAGCCTAGATGGTTTCCCCGGGTTCCAAAGCTGGCGCATTCCCTCTGTGTTGGACTAATAGCTAATTTGCACTAACTGCATTGACTCAGGTGTGTTTTATCCAACTCACATGAAATGAAGGATACATCAGAATTGGTGGGACAAGGCAGAAGGCAAAAATCTGGTGACAGATTCAATCTGGCAAACACTCCTTTTAGAGACACTATCTCCCGAAAATCTGGAGGCCCTCCCAGCTGTCATGTCCATGGGGAAAACAAACCCAGCTGTGGTTCCACTCCACCAACGCCCCAAAGAAGTAAAAGCAGGATTAAACTGCAATCTGAAGGGTTTAGCTCATCCCTGGGAGGGAAAACATCCCTGATACTGGGATAAGGGTCTTGGCAGGCCAAAAATGTTCCTTGCCAAAAGGGTCTTAAGACAAGAGTACATTCACACGAAATGAATGGGACGAGGAAAAAGACTCTTATCAATCCTCAAGATAAGCACCCAAACTCAAGAGTGTCTCAATGTCTGATGAGAGGGGTTGGCATGTCTTTACTGAAAACAGAGAGCTGGGAATGGTTGGGAATAGCCTAACCCATTGCAGATACAGATGTGGCCCCAGGCTTGTGACAAAAGCTTGGGTGGGGAGGGGAAGGGGAATCAAAAGGCGGTTAACAATGTTTGCCCAGGGTGACAGGGTTGTTCCTCAGGCTTTCTCGATTTTATGCAAGGAGCACATACTTCAGTCATCAGCACACAGGCTTCCGTGGCTTCCAGGGCTGTGGACATGTGGAGAAAGGGAGAGAGTGAATAGAAAGGCATTTCCAGTGTGGTTCTGTGAATGGACACCCGGCCTCTGAGGCTTCCAGGTCCTCTGGAGCAGGTGTCCTTAGAAGCAGTTTGCCCCATTAAGTTTGTCACCATCTTTTTGTTTCCTATCTTTCATCTGACCCCCACCTGTTCCCAGGTCTCATATTTATCGCATTATGAGTTTCATAATACAGGCCTGAGAATTCCCTCCCCTGCTCAAAAATAGGTTCAAAGTCCTTAGACTGGAAAGCATGGCTCTTCTGTGCTTCATACTTACGAGTACGCACTGCCCCAGGGACCCCTGAAGATGGAGATTCTAGAACCTACCTACCCTGCCTTTTCTCACCAGTCCCTGCACAAAGCAAGCATGAGTGGCAGAAGGACACAGGCACACCTGTGTGGAAGTCTGTCAGTGTCACAGGCAGAGAAGGAATCATAATCACTAATGCCAACAGCACCTGACACTTTGTATGCTCCCCAACACGTGAGCAACCATCCCACAGCCCTGCGAGAAGCAATGTTCTGACCCACGTAGGTTATAAAATGGCTCCTGAGTGACCGCAAAGTGATAAGCTCTGTGCTGGAGTCCAGGGACCCAACACAAGGCACCTTCTCTACAGAGAATGCAGTGGGCAAGTGGAAACAGGTATCCTAAAATTGGAGATCATAGGAAACTGGAGACCTCAGTGGGAGATGCTCAAAAGATTCTGCAATAGTCGCCAGCGAGGAAGGTGGTGCTTGGCCAGAAATGATGCTGCACTTCAGGGGACCTTGTCGACAACTGCAAGGTTTTGAATATCATGATGTCAGGAGGGATGCTTTGGCATCTAGGTGTAGAGACTAGGGACACTGTTGAGCAGTCCACAGCTCTGTATACTGCTGTAAACTCCCAGCCCTGCAGCAAAGAATGACCTTGCCCTAAATGTGGATTGTGCTGGGGCTCACAAACCCTAGGGTGGAAGAGATCCCTCCTAAACAAGGATCAGCATGTCTAAGATGTCTGCAGGTAGACACTAAGTGCTCTTGTGTGCTGGCCACCCCCATCCAGTATCTGCTCTGCTGGCTGCCGGGCTCCCATGCTTCTACTTCATGCCTCCAGAAACCAGGGTGGCCTTTTATTTAACTATAAAATTTTATACTAGAAAATCCACCCATTTAAACCGTACCAGTCAAGGGTTTAATAGAGCCGCTGGCTTTCGAAAGCACTCTAAACCTGACCCACACGCATTGTATAAGTTACTCGTATTAGTGGATTCACAGTTACCAAATTTTAAAACCACTTTCACCATCACTGAAACAAACCTGTGCACCTTAGCCGTTCACCCTCCCCTTCACTCTTCTGCAGCACCCACCTCAGCCCAGCTGCTCATCTACCTTCTATCTCTGTAGACTTTTCTGTTCTGGACGTCTCAGATAAATACGCTCACAACAGGAGACCTTTTGTGACTGGCTTCTTCTACCTTGGGAAATGTTTTCATGGTCCATCCTGTTGGAACATGTTGATACATGCTTGCATGCCTCTTTAGAGCTGGCTAATATTCCATTGTATGGGAACCCCTTTCTGTTTACCAGATGATGGGAAGAAGTTGGGTTGCTTCCACTCTAGGGCTGTTTTGATGGGTGTTTCTGTGAGTACTTGGGTACAGGCCTTTTGGGAAAACATATACTTTTCATGAGGTGTGTACATGGAGCAGATGTACCCATTGACTTGAGTTCCCTGAGTCCATTTGTGCCTGTTGTTCAGGATCTGTCCAAACATTCAGGTAAAGCTTCTCACTTCACTTCCTTACTTAGACCACACTGCAAACTCCACAGATGTCTGTCTGCCCAGCAGCCCGTGACCTTGGCTGTGTCTCTCCTCTCTCTGCTCACCTCAAAACAAGCTCACTCCTTCTCCAACCTTGGCATGTTTCCTCTGTCCATGTTGCCCCTTGTCCTTGTCCCTCTACCCATGTTGCCCCAGGCGTAGCCCCATAGAGGCCCTTTCTGACATCTCAACCTCCTGGCTAGCCCAGACTCCCTAGAACATCTCAAATTTTCCTTTAATCATTCTTTCCTACCTGATAAAATCTTGACGAACTGCCTCAGGTGTGACTACACATTTCCTCCCTCTCTGGGATCCTGGGCAAGTAGATTTTTCTCTTTGGACCTCGGGTGACCAATCTGAAGAAACCACAGGGGCCTGTCATTGGCTGATCTCAAAGGGGTTTTCCCAACTCAACCCTTGTTTGATAGTGTAGTGAGAAGGGTGTGCATCTGGCCACAAGGAGAGAAGGCTGGCTAGGCCCACGATGGTCGTGGATTAGAGCAAGCAGAATGGCAAATTGCTACCAGACTCTTGAGACCTTGCTCCTGGAGTGTATGGGAACTTTGGCCTGGTTTCTGGACTCAAAAAAACAGCAGAGGTGATCATAAATACTTCTAGCTCCAGAAAAAAAAACGAATACCATGGTCACTGCCAACTCTAAAATTACTCCTGATAGAATGGCCTCCAAACATCCAACCAGCACCTCTGAGTATCAGGGCTATCCATTCTTTCACTGAGATTATTCAGGAAACTCTTGCTAAGCCTGCCATGTGTCCAACCCTGAGCAGTTTGCAGAAGACAGAGGTGGGTGAATATGGCACCTGCCCAGGGATGCCTATTTAGCAGGGAAGACAGTGCTGAGGATGCCAAGGGACAGCACAGCCCTTCAACCATGTTCAGCATCCACACTTGGAGACTCGAGCACTCACTCTTCAGAAGTCACCTCCAAAGATTTCTACAACTGCCTTGGAGGTGATGGAAGTGCAAGGAGTGGCTAGGTCTTCCAGGCAGAGACAGAGAAGGTCCAGAGGCATGGGGCCGCAGCGCTTCCGGGTGTTCTTAGGGCAGTTAGAACAGCTAGCCTTCATTTGATGTCCACAGGGGGTGGGGTGGGAAGGGGTTGTACAAAAGTCCACAGGACGCAGATCCTTCACTGCCGCGTGGGCTGTGGGAGCCACGTGGGAGTCTAGGCTTCCGGTGGTCAGGTTTGCTATCCCTTCAGGAAGCATAGAGGAAGGTGGGCTAGAGGAGGGTACAGACCTGGGACCCACTGAGGATGCCCTGGCCCTCGACCTTTACCACAGCCAGAGAAGGGAATGGATTCAGAAGGAATGGGAGGTCAAATCACCATGACAGGTATGAGGGAAAGGGAAAAGAGGGATGCAAGTGGAGAGAAACAGCAGCGGGAATGGGCCAGGCCCCTGGGGTCTTAGCTGCCACGAAGGAGGCCCAGACTGATGGGAGGTGGCATCTGAACCCAGAGTTCCCCATGTCTGGAGATGGAGGATGAAGGAAGCCAGACAGGATAGTTCAGACCCAGGCATCTGGGTAGCAGAGAAACAGGAATGAGAGTGCAGAGAACAAAAGAATGAAGCCTTGTGAGAACCTGAAGAGCAGACAGTGTGCTGGGAAGGGGGGGGGGAGGACACGGACGGACAGCCGGACGGACGGATGGACACTGAGGCCTCATCACAGCCAAGAGCAGGAGGCCCAGCTGCAAGGCTACTATGGGTTATTTCCAGAAGCAAAAATACTCATTACTCAGGAGAAAGCCTATGGTTAGAGTTGGGCATCTCTCGCCTCAGCTCCCACGCCCAGAGTGGAGCATATGCTATCTTGCTACTCTAGCAGAGGAGGATGTTAGTCCTTCCCAAACTACTGCCAATGAATCTGTCCCAAACAGAAGTGAAACTCTCAAGCAATAACGACCTCTGAAAAGGCATTTAGAAAAGCGGGGTGTAAGACAGGGAGCCTTCCAGACTTTGCAGGACACAGAAGGACACAGTGACCACATGTTCAGGGGACTTCCACAGAATCCACAAGATGTTTGTTTGTTTGAATGAGCCAAATGTTTCATGTTTTCCCAGAAGATATTAATTATGCACAGCAATGGGTTTTGTTAGAACTTTTCCATGCATGGACGTGCTGTATTTCGGTTATAGCTACACACCCATTACCCTCTCTCTGATCCCTTCCCACTCTCACTAATCCCCTTGCTCTTTCCAACCGGGCCTTCTTCTGCTGTCACATTTGTGTTTGTGTATGCATGCGCACGTGCGCACGTACATGCATGCGTGTGTCTCAGTGGTTTTCACTGGAGTTGTTTAGAGGAGCATGGGCAAAGGTTTGTTTACGTGGGAAGCTTGCCAGTTGCTATACCAATGAAGAAACTTTTCCTTCTTACCAAACAACATTCACTGTGTGTAGGTTCTAGGAGATGTGGAGCCTTGAGACCCTTTCGTGATCAACTCTCAGTTAGGCTCAGTCCTGCATCCATAAGTACATTGGCTATGAGTTCAAGAGGGCAGTGGCCACATCATGCCTGGCTCAGTGCTCCTCCACACCTCCCCTACAGTTCCTACCCCTTCCTTGGGCTCTTGCATTCTTTTTGCCCTTTCTTCCAAGATGCGCCCTGAGCGTTGGGGTGCTGTAAACGTCTCATTTGTGGTTGGATATTTATCAGCTATTAGTTATTTATCAGCATTTGGATGTTATGAGTCTCTGCAGTCATGGTTAGCGGCCGCAAAAAGAAACCTCTCTGGCCGAAGCTGACAGCAGCACTCGTAATCGGGCACGAACGCAGCCATGTAGAGGCATTTGGATGGGCTCATCATGTCCATTCAGCAAGATAAAGCAATTGCTTCTTCACTGGGGCCTGTGCCTTCCCCAGCCACAGGCTTTTGGTGGGTTTATAGTAATAGAAGTGAATTGCGTCCTGTAGAGTAGGCATCTAATCCAATCAAAAGTCTGCTAGTTCCCCTCATAGCTGTCTTGCCTCTGTTGCGCCCGGGGACTCATCTTGCCTGGATGGTTATATTGTTAGACACAGGGTACACAGTTGAAAGGCAGCTGATGACAGCTCTCCCCATGCGGCCTGCACGGCCCCTTCCAACACCGAGGGCTAACATAGTGGGGAGGAAGCTTCCAGACTAATTCCAGGTCGGCTTCTCTGTGTCGTGCAACCGAGGCGTATGCGAGTCACCGTTTTTTTAAAGGAAAGTTCTTGCTTTAGAGCCAAAAGGTTTGAATTCACATCCAGCATTCCTGCTTCTTTTGAAAAACGTAACGAGGTGGCCCTGGGTCCATAACTGTTCAGTGGCCACCCCTCTGGACATGGCTGTACCTGTCCCCAACACACACACTGGATGTTAAGGTACACAGCCCATGCACAGCCTATGTGGACTCTGTGAACTAGAGGATTAAATCGATCCTGGGAAGGGCTGATGAGGTTTCATCATGCAACCCAGAACATCATGTCAGTTTTCTGTTGTTTGTTTTGAGACAGTCTATCTAATCCAGTGTGGCTTCAAATTTGCAATTCTCCTGCCCAAGGCCTCCAAATATGGGAATTACAGGTATACACCACCATCCCTGAATTGACAGGCAACTAAAAGCCTAAAACTTGTTTATGTCTTGAATTTTCCATTAGTATCTTCAGGCTGTGGATGATCGCAGAGAAGAAAACACAACAGACAAAAGGGTTCACTGCATTTTATTTAAATTTTCATTATATTCATATTATACATATATTCATATTTTTATCCCAAAGGGGAACATGTATATGCTATCCTATATTGCATGCATTGCTTTTTATTTGCTATCATTAACTCTCAATGAAGAAAGAATGTAATAATTGGTATCAATAACACACACCCCCCAAAACAGTTATTACAATCAAATCTTTCTAGGCATTAGTATTTTGCAGTGTTCCCTCCTGCTTCACGTGGATAGAACAGAAGTTCATAGAATCATCACATATTATTTGAATCCTGGTGAGTTTTTAAAATCTAATTACAAGTATTTTCCCCTTAATATTTGTAGTTTCTAGAATGTGGCAGTAGTGGGTATAGCATCTCTGATGCTTGACTCAACTACTCTTAAGTTCTGAGCATCAAAAATCGCTTTCACCATTCAAGCCATTGTCAAGAGCACAGAGCCTTGCGTGGCTAAGTGGGCATGTCCGGAAAGTCAGGTGTCTAGGCTAGAAGCATGCTTTCTGGCCCTCGGGGTTGGTGGAGCAGGAATGAGAGGGAATAGAGAGCTGCTAAGTGAGAGGGCAGAATGAGGTTCCAGAGGAGGAGCGACAGAACAGGGCAAATGCAGGTGAGAGGCTAGAGAAAGACAGGCACCCATGTGGGCCAGGGATTGGCCTGTCTGTCCGCAACCCATAGCACTGATGCACTGGTGTCAGCTGGGAGATACTGGGGCTTGAGATGCAGTTGCCCCCTGATCCCTTACAAGTCAGATGATGTGGTGGTTTGAATAAGAATAACCCCCATAGGCTCATATATTTGAATGCTTAGTCATCAGGGAATGGTACTCTTTGATAAGGATTAGGAGGTATGGTCTTGCTAGAGTAGGTGTGGTCTTGTTAGAGGAAGTGTGTCACTAGAGGTGCGTTTTGAGGTTTCAAAAGTCTAAGCCAGGCCCAGTGGCTCTCTCTTCCTGCTGCCTGCAGATCCAAATGTGAACCATTCAGTTACTTCTCCAGCACCATGTCTGCCTGCATACTGCCATGGTCCGTGCCATGCTCCCCACCAAACTCCCCATCATGATGATAATGAACTAAACCTCTGAAGCTGTAAGCCAGCCCAATTAAATGCTTCCTCTTGTAAGAGTTGCCTTGGTTATAATATCTCTCACAGCAATAGAACACTGACTAGGACAGACGATGTTGTACAGGGACAGCTGGTTTTTCTAGGTGGCAGGGAGAGGTAGGGAGACCTGAGCTGCTGCAGCCAGAGAGAAGGTGCTGGTCTAGGGGAGCCTTGCTCTTGAACCTTAACCAAAAGGCCTCCTTGAAGACCTCAACATCCTCTGAGGTCAGGATTATTTCACCACTTTTCAGGAGGGGAAATGGAAGCAGGAAACAAAGCCACTGCTCCCAAATTGCCCATCCCTGGTCTACTCAGATCCTGCCCAAGAGGCCCAGAGGCCATGCTTCTGGCCTAGACACCTGACTTCGTGGGCACTCCCAGCTCCCCAAGCTCTGTGATGGGAGCCCCTAGCAACTGCCAAAAAAAAAAAAAAGATACTTTTTACATCTGGGTCTGCGGCTCACTGAGAATGAGGTGGAGTGGGAGCAAGGCTGTGACCCAGTCAGTCAAAGCCATGAGGCTGCTGAAACGGTGGGTTAGGAAGGAGGCTATGAGACCAGGAACAGAACTGTCTATATCAGAGAGGGAATGGGGAAGGAGAGGAAATGAGACTTCTCCAGTGAGAGAAACCGAGGCTGGATTCTCTACCGGGATGTCTGTGTAGACATCTTCAGGGAGGCTGCACCATGTCTGCATTCTTACTATACACACTGTGGCACAGAGGCATAGGGAGCCCTGTCACCCCTCCTCAGATGCCTCAGTGTTCACATCATCAATGTCCATCATCCACGTGACATCCAGATCATGAGCCTCGTTTGTTCACTTGAGCATTTAAAAATAAACTTGTATTTATTTTAAATTCGAGTATTTTAAAATAGAACAAATCAGAGGCTAGCATGGAGATGCTCAAAGGAAGAGCTCTTGTCAATGATTCCTGAGGGCTTAGGTTCCATCCTGGCACCGTTGTTAGCAGAACAATTTCCTACTAGTGAATTCAGGCTTCATTCTACGAGCACATGTTACCTTTCCATTGCTACAGTCAATAGAATTACAGAAGGAACTTAGTTCCTTGTTATAATAACCAATCTACCTCCAAGTTTTCCTGATGACTCTCCTGCTTCATTCAGGACCACGACTGTGTTCAAACCCATGCATCCCTAACCGGACCCTCTTAATATTCTCAAAAAGCCTCAGCATTCCCCCAGGGGAATTGGGCTTTTCTGCTCTTGGCCTGAGCTGCAGAACCTCAAAGATGTCATGATCATCTAATTGGGTAGAGACTTTCTAAGCAGCCTCCTTTTAACAAACTAAGAGAATTGCTACCTCAAAACGGCAAACTCCAGCCTCTCAGAGACCAGAAAGCTGGCATCCCGGCCTGGCAAATCTGCTCCAAGTGACCCCCAGCATGAGGGCAGACCCAAAGCTGACCACTGGGGATGTGGCCCTGGAATGTCTTCCAAAGGCACCAGCCAAGTGCAGTTAGCACTTCCAACCTAGAGAGTGCCACAGAAGAGCCCGCCTTCCGTAGGCATGCTCAGACGCTTCCCTCATTTTTCAGCTGGGCAGACAGCATCCAGCACAAAGCTTGTCTTAA
This sequence comes from Dicrostonyx torquatus, assembly GCA_028555095.1. Taxonomy (NCBI): domain Eukaryota; kingdom Metazoa; phylum Chordata; class Mammalia; order Rodentia; family Cricetidae; genus Dicrostonyx; species Dicrostonyx torquatus. Next base: position 3,232,436 of record JAQHUG010000005.1, read on the forward strand.
CAAGGGAGGCTCACCTCAGGAGATTTCTTGAGGCCTGTTCTAGAAGTGTGTGGTTTTGCTCCTTGTAAACTAAAAATATTATGAAGCCAAACCATGACCGTCAGAAACTGACTCTAACTAGAAATCTAGATTTTTCCATTATATCTCCAGATTATAAAAATGGGCATTTAAAAAATTATAAGATTGTTTATACCCAATAACACTCTTCAGCAGACTGAAATATGTGTAAGCACTGGGTTAATTCTTTACACTTTAGCAAACTGAGGGAAATGCATGTCACTGAAGGGGCTGGGATCAATCAAGGAAAGTTATCCCGTCCATCCATGTGGAATACTGGACAGAGATTCCTGCACACTCAATGATCGCTGGGCTGTTTCCTGTCTTTAGTCTGGCAATAGACGATGCACAGGTCCCATGAATCTTGCCCTTACTGCTGGCTTCCCTTCTTCTCCCTCACCCGATGACCTTCCTGAGACCACAGGGACCCTTTGACTGTTCACAATGGAGGTCAGTCCTCAGTGTGCCACTGGCTAAAGACCTGCCACAAGAAAACTACAAAAATCTTGTCCCGGCTAACTTTGCCAAACCCCCCTGGGCACAGGCATGTCACAGTGTTTCTGATTCCACCCGTGACTGAAAGGTGGTTTGACCAGAAGCCTCTGAGGGTCATTATCAGAAGAGCCACCGAGGGCTTATTAGTTTTATGAGCTCTGTGTGGGTTTGGTCTCCTCAGCAGAGTGGAATCTTACAAATCTCCCTCTACAAATGTCTCAGGAAACTTCTCTCCAAGTATTATGTATTTAGAGTCTGACTATGCCTTGCCCCCAGGATAGACACCTAGCTCCACATTGATCCACCCCCTCCCACTTGGCCTCACCCCTCTCTCACACTATTATTGCCACTGTTAGGGGGCTGTCACCAAAGTGACCCCTTCCAGCATGGGCTCCCCTTCCTCTCTGCTCTCTCCCCTTCATTCTCTACCTTCCAACCCAAACACAGGCCCATCCAGCCTGCCCTGGCCCCATTCCCAGTCCACAGGCTGCTTTAGATAGATTTGTTTTAGTCGCTCGCTGCCTCTCTCCATCTGGTGACCTTGGCTGCCTTCACTTCCAGACAAGGTGGGACTTCAAATAAGCTTCTGTGACAGAGAAGCAGACAGTCACCATGAGGCATGCCATCTGTGGGGGAGCCTCCGTGTTCCTTACACAGTCCCGACTTCCACTCTCATCCTCTCAGCCGAGTGTTGTGATATACTTCTTAGAGACGGAAGCACAGCCTCAGAGAGGTCAACGATTTTCCCAGCAACACAATGGCGACACTGCTAAGCCAATATCTGACACACATCAGGCAGCTGCCTTCCCACGACACGGTGTTGGTTCCTTGGGGAGGGTAAGATAATCCCCCTGGTACAGAGCAGGCAGCCCTGGGGGCCACCCAAGATAGATTTAGGTCATCAGTGATATACATGTAACTAATGCCCAGATGTCACATAAACTTTCCTTTGACCGTGGAGAAGACACCTGTCACGTGCTACCATCCCCACTCTCCACCGCCTTTTGAAAGCAGACCAGTCACCCTCTGGACTGTCCTCTGAGGTGTCAACGACATTGGCTGTGCATTTATTGTTAGGGTGACCTATGTGTGGGAGAGTAAGTCTATCCATGTAGATGATGATCAAACAATTCCTTCTGCAAAAAAATTCAACCAATTCAAGGGGAAAATGTCAGATAAAAAAATAGATGTAATATTTTGTAAATTTGGCTAAGATTGTGATGGGTTGGAGGAGTGGAGGAGGCTTGAGGAACAGGGAGAGGGAGACAAGATGAAATACAGGAAGGTGAATTCCAAGAAGGTTGACTCTTGACAGACATAACCAGCTGTGTGATCTCCATCAAGGTACCTGGTTCCTCTGTGTCATTTTGCAAAATGGGGTGACAGTGGTATTCCTATTCAGTTCTCCTACAGGCCTCACATTGAGGTAATGGGTGTGGAGAGACTGGGGGAAAAGGATGACCTAAGATAACCAACAGGGTGAATGTTCTTGGCAAGGGTTAGCTGTTTGCCTCTGATACCTCTAACATGACCCAGCCGACTACAAGGCTTTTTTCCTATGCAACTAATCTGTACCCTGGCATAAGGGCAAAACCTTCAAAGAATGAGCTTGGGGAGAGAACAGAGAAGGAAACACCTGGTCCCTGGGGAGATGCTGACAGAGGTGACGGTAGCAATGACCGTGGTGATGGCTGAGAGGATGAAGGTGATGGTGGGGTGGGAGTGGCGTCTCCATTTGGCAGACTTGAAGGCTGTGTGGAACAGAGATGCAAGGACCTGAAAGACACAGGGCTCTGTAGCTCTGCCTGTAAGGAAGGACCTGAGCCTCTCACAGACGTACAAAAAACATTTGCAAATTCACATCCCTGCACACAAAGTTAAAAATCAAAAATATAGGAGAGAAAAACACAAACTGCCAGTGGCACCTTATAATCACACAGCCACATAGTGTTCGCCATCTGGTCACAACCACAATGTCCTTTCTGTGGAATTTGCATAAACTGCAATGCTTTCCAGCCCTGCCCCCCGGGAATATCGTTTTCAACAGAAAGTGTGTAAGGCCCTCAACAGGTCTCTAAATGACTTATTGGAAAAAGTCTTGTAAGAAAGTTCTCCATCAGTAAAGGTGTGTAAGGAGACCACGATGGCTGTCTCTTGCGGGTAAAAGGGCCTTTGTGAATATTAGGGGGTGTCTGTGTTTGGATTCTACCCACATCTCTTCTACTTTGTTATTTGGTATATACATAATTTCTTCCTGCTTTCTTTTGTTCCTTCCTTCCTTCCTTCCTTCCTTTCTCCCTCCCTCCCTCCCTTCCTTCTCTTCATGCATATAGATTAGGGAGAAACTCAAGTCATTCTAAGTCTGCCTACTTATTTTTCTATCAAAGAAACTGAGGGTATGAAACTTGTTAGATGTAACTCAGAAAATCAGAGTCACACCAGGACTTAGCCTGGGAATCCGAATTTTCACTAGGCTACCCTCCTCACCCCAGTTCCTGCCCTGGGAGCTTTTGACCCCAAGGTGGTAAGATTCAGGCTTCTCTGCCAAAGCAGGGAGTCCTCTACAGAAGTTTGCCTTGGCTCAGTCTAGCCCCTGTTGATACACTCCTTCACCAGGCCTTCCCCACACCTGCATGCCAACCCTTGCTCAGGGTACACTGCGACCAAGATACTCCAACTCCTAATCTATAAAACAGATATGAGCAGTAGCTACAGAGCCACAGTGGAGATTAAGTGATATCTCGTGTGTGAAAGGAGCTAGAATGTTCCCTGGCACTTCAAAGTGCCTGATAAATGGGGCATTACTATGTGATGGTCATTCAAATTGTATTTGGCTACTCTCCAGCTAACAACCGTTGATCTCCTATTGCCTCTCAGAGAGCAAGATAAAGGGGCTCTTAGATCTTACCCTAACCAGAGTTCACACTCCAATAGGGAGTGGCAACAAGTAGGGGAATAAGCCAGGCAGGTGTAGGCAGGATGCTGAGGCAGGAGAATCAAGAATTTATGGTCGCTCTCCCCTACATAGTGAGTGCAAAGTCAACTTGACCATGAGATTCTGTCTCAAAAAAATTAAGTAATGCAAAATGTGCTCTGCAAAAGGCCAGGTGGGGTGGTCGTGACAATGGTGGGAAGGCTGGGTGGGGTGGTCGTGACAGTGGTGCCTGGTCGGGTGGGGTGGTC